>CM076578.1:599178347-599488745 GCA_034641835.2 Pinus albicaulis | reverse complement strand
GAAAAAGAAGCATCTCACATCTTCTTTGTGGATGACATTCTGATATTTGGCAGGTTGCGTAGGTCATTATGGGTTGATCTCAAACATATTTTTGAGAGGTTTGGCAGGGCTTCTGGCATGATTTCAAATTAAGGTAAATCAATAATTCTACATTCAGAGGGTGATCCATATGTTGTTAAACAGGTTGTTGATATTTTCAATTTCAAATCCGCACCACTTAAAAACGACTTCACATATCTGGGATTTCATTTAAAGCCAAATAACTATAGGGCTGTAGATTTGTCTTGGATACTTGACAAATTCCAGAAAAGAGTTAATGGTTGGTCCTTGAGATGGCTATCGAAGGGTGGGAGGCTTACTTTGGCTCAGGCAGTACTACAACAATTGTCGGTGTATTGGGCTCATATTTTTCACATTCTGAAGGCCATTATAACTCGGATAAAGTCAATGATGGCGAATTTCATCTGGGAAGGTGGCAGGGGTGTAGGTAAATACGACTTGTCTTCATGGGATAGCATAACATTGCGAAAGGAAATGGGAAGCTGGGGATTGATGGATGTGGATATATTTGGGAAGGATCTCCTTCTCAAATCATTATGTAGGGGGTTGAACATTCCAGGTACATGGAAGGAAATTATTTGCTACAAATACCTAAAATCACAATCGGCGGAGGTATGGTGTATTAACGGAAGGCCAAGCACAGTGAGGGGATCAACCATATGGAATGGGTTCGTGAAGATTTTCCATCTGTACATGCAACACATGTGTTGGTCCTTTGGCAATGGTGCAAAAATACTTATTGGAAGAAGTGTTCTCCGTGGCAATGTTGAGATTAATCTGGTGAGTAATGAGCTTCTATTTTCCTTACATGCTCAAGGCATATTTTATGTGGGACAGGCTATCAGAATCTGGTGTGAGGGATACCCAATTTTGAAAGGGGAAGAAGAGTTGAAGTTATAAGATAAATATGTTGAGGAGTGGGTCTCATACACAAACAGTCTAAGATGCCTATGTTTATCACTGACAGACAGGAAGGATTATATAACTTGGGGGGGCACTCTGATTAACAATCGGGTTCAAATCGGGGAAACATATAGGGCGATTCTTCATCATATCAGAGGACATGTACAGAAGTGTTGGTTTTTCAAGATGTGGAGAACGAGTGTACAAGTTAAAATCGTTATTTTCATGTGGCTCGTATGGAGGGATAAAAACTTAACTTGGGAAAATCTTCTGAAAAGTGGTTGGTGTGGACCCAAGAGATGCAGGATGTGTCTGAATTATGGAGAAGACAACAAACATTTATTTTATAATTGTTCATTCGCACGAAATACATGGAGGCATATCCAAGAAACATTACACTTTCAGCACAGGAAATTATGTTCAGTACATGATTGTATTTCTGGGTGGGCAGGGAAAGGCGCACAATTTCTAAAATTCCATTGATTTTCCATTGGAAGTCATGGTGTGCCCGGAACAGATGAACTTTCCAAGAGGAGGGCAATGAATTGGTCGGGGTGGTGGTGCAGATTCTTAAATGATGGGGTGGTTTTCAGGTTGACAATTCTCCTCTACGAGACCTCTCCCATCGTTTGAGACCTTTTCCCATTACCTACCCCGTGAGTTTTTTCGATGGAGCGGCACAAAATTCACGCTATGGCTGCTGAGCTTGGCTCAAGATGAACCCACAATGCCATTATAAGATTTATTGGTATGGAGGCCAGGGCACCAACACCAGGGAAGAGCTATTGGCGCTATGGGGGTTGTTGTGGTTCACAAAACAGCTATACATTGACACACTGCGGGTATTTGGTGACTCTAAGGTGCTTATAGACGAAATGAACCTAAATATGCTTTCACACCCACTCACCAGTCACATTGGCTGGAGAGTATCTATGAGCTGCGGAGATCCTTCTCACAGATATCCTTCAATCATGTCTTCCGAGAAAATAATGGTGAAGCAGACCGATTGTCTAAAAGAGGACTCTAGGGCATTTTTGGTCAGATGCACTATGAGCTTGTTGATGCAGCAGGCATAGGGGCCAATAGCTCGGTGATGTTCTTCTTATGCTAGGATGAAACGGTACATTGATGGCAATCCATGACTTTATATGTCATATATATCTGTTGGACTTTTTGTGACTTGTCATTGTTGAACAGTTTTCTTTCTTATGCTGTATATTTTAGTGGTCTGATATTATGTTGTTTTTTGAAGCAATTTTTTTCTATTAATGTTAGATCAAATATTAAAACATGTAACAGATGTTCGTGTTGGGATTGCCTAGGAAGATGATTGTATATATGTTATATGAATGTTAAGTATTTCATTTGTAAAAAAATCAAATTAATATATAGTAATTTATTTGTAAAAAAAAAAATTAATATATATATATAAACATGTTAAAAACTAAAATTTAGTTTTATAATATATCTTATTATATAATTTTATTTGAGAATATCTTTTTCATATTTGCTATTATAGGTTTACTACATTTATATTCTAATCCCAATTATTTTATTTTTTATTATTTTCCAAAAATTTAAATTATGTTTCTATTTTGTAATATGTGATATTTATTTTGTGTTATTTGAAATGAATATATAGTATAGAGTTTATTTTGTGTTGATTGATATGAATGTGTAATGTAATTTACTATTTATTTATTATCAACGCATCAGATTTGTTATTAATTAAATATTAATTTAACTTTGATTTTAAAAAAATATATTTTTATATTTTAGTTATTTTTATTATTTAAATTTATTTTTCTTAGCTTATTATATTATTATTTACTTATTATTTCCTATTATTATTTAAATGTATTTTTCCTTATTTCCCATGATATTCGTGCAACGCAATCGCTCACATTTAAAAAAAAAAAAGTGTACGACTTGCTTAAATTGTACATTACCCCGTCAGCCAAGTACAGGCGGCATATAGTGAATCAACACTTCCTCCCAATTCCTATTGGGAAGGGTGGGCAAGTTGTCTATTGTGGTAGTAGTGCTTATTAATTAATATTAGAGAGACAAGGCACCGGAATTAATAAGCACTACTACCACAATAAACAACTAGATCAGTGCAAGTGAGCGTTGAGTCAAGTCGAGTTCTGTGATGGTCAAGTCAAGTTATGTGAGTGATGAGTTTGGTAACTATGTGCATTTCAAGTTATATTAGGCGAGTCTTTAGTCGAAAAGGTTAAATACCCTTCACCGGGTTCATTTTTATCAATCAAGTGTGTGTGATCAATATAAGAGCCGTAGCTAGTGTGTGTTTTTGTGTGTGAATTATTTGTGTTATTTGTGCCTTTAATCTTCTGCCTTTCCAACAATTTTTTATCAGAGCGAGGTTACAAAGAGCCAGGGGAGGACGGATCAACAATAATCCGTGTGTGAGAGGAGATTTTTTTTTTTCTCGCTTATTTAAGCTATAACGCATCTGGCAGTCATATTCAAAGTGTTATAACGCTAGTCGGTTCAACAAAGAACCGTGTTGCAAAGAGAAAACTTGCCATGTTTTTCAAGCACACGAGATCCTTTGAATTTTTGTGCATTAGGATAATAACATGGGTAAGTAATAACTTGCACATCATTAGCATGCAGACATCAGTACCGTGAACAATGTTAAGCGCAAACCTGATAAGTTAAGAGCATATCAGTATTCCTATCAAAGGAGGTTTGAATATTCGTATCAACCTTTTGTTTGAAAGGTTTGATTTTTAAAGGTGGAGGTTTTTGGATATACGATGGATTCATAAATTATTGATTAAATAAATAAATAAAAAAAAACAACAACAAATAAACAAAAAACAAACAAACAAAAAAACAAAAAAAACAAAAAAACAAAAGTGTATTAAAAGGACTTTTAAAGTTTTGAAAAGTGAAGTGATTGATATAAAAGTTTATTATATATACAAAATATTTTTTTATATAAAATAAAACTTAGGGTTTTATTAAAAAGTTATTCTTTGTGCTTTGCAAAGCATACAAAAAGAGAAACTTAGGGTTTCATAAGAGAAGAGAATTTTTTTGAAGAAAGATGGCAACAAGCAGTTTCCAGCGACAACTTCCTTCTTTCACAGGGAAGGATTATGATGTATGGTCCATTAAGATGGAGACCATGTTAAAAGTGCATGATGTTTTGTATCATGTAAAATTGGGTTTGCAGAACTTTAGAATGAAGTAGAAGAACGAGCTCTCACTAATGCAGAGAGGGAATAATGGAAGAAAGAGAAAATGAAGAATGCACAAGTGTTGCTTCTTATCTAGCAGGGAGTGGACTAAGAAGTGTTCTAGAAGATTATGATTGCGTCTTCAGTGAATGAATCATGGGAAAATTTGGCGACAAGCTATCAAGGTATGACCAATGTCAATATTGTTAAATTGTATAATACTAGGAGAGATTTTGAAAGTCTGCATATGAAGGAGATAGAGGACATCGATTCTTTCATGAATCAAGTCATGTCTGTCATAAATCAGTTAAAAATTTATGCTGAATAAATTAAATATCGAATAGTGATTGAGAAGGTCCTTAGATCTTTGTCTACCAAGTTTGATGTCATAGTAGCATCCATAGAAGAAGCCAAGGATTAGGAAAAAATGACAGTTGATGAGTTGATGGGATCACTTCTATCACATGAGGCAAGGATAGACAAAAATAAGGATTCCACTTTAAAAACTTATTTCAAAAGTCAAGTTTCTATTTCAAGAGGTGGAGGCAGAGGTAGAACGAGAGGCAGAAGACGATGCGGAAGATATGTTGGTCAGAGAGATGGCCGAGAAGAGCATGAACATGAAAGTGGAAGCAACAATAGCAAAAAATTTAACAATAATCAAAGGTTTGACAAATCAAAGGTGAGATGTTATTATTGCAATAAATTTGGTCACTATGTCTATGATTACAAGAAGAGGATAGATGATTAAGGAAACCAGAGCGCTAATGTTAGTATAGAGAATACTAACTCGATGTTCCTAGCTTGCCATAACATGCATGAATTGTCTGATAATGTGTGGCTATTAGACAATGGTTGCAGTAACCACATGAGAGGCAACAAGAGTTTGGTTTCATACTTGGATCAATCTGTGAAGACATAGGTAAATTTGGGGACTAACAAGACTGTAGATGTAGATGACAAAGGAGTGGTCAACATTCTGACCAAGCGGGGGAGCCAAAGACAATATCAGAGGTATATTATGTTCCTAGCCTCAAATATAATTTGATAAGTGTTGGTCCATTGGCACAGAAAGGATACATAGTTATATTTCAGGGACAAGTGAGTGTTATTTATGACAAGCCCCCAAGAAATCAGTTGATAGCAAAGGTGCCGATGACGAAGAACAAAATATTTCCTCTAATTATGAATTACAATGATTAGGTTAGTTATTTTATAGTTGCATGTTATATTGATTACTGGTTATGGTACTTTTGGTTCAGACACTTGCACTTTTCTGGGTTAATATTGTTGCAGCAGAAATAGATGGTCAGAGGATTACCTCCCATAAAAGAACCTGCTAGTACTTGTGAGTGTTGCATCTTGGGAAAGCAACACCGTGAAAGTTTTTCAAAGGGAATTTCATACAGAGCAAAGAACCCACTTGATTTGGTGCATACTAACTTGTGTGTACCTATGAGGACACAGTCGATTGGTGGAAGTTGTTACTTCCTCACTTTTATTGATGACTATAGCAGAAAGAGTTGGGTTTACTTCTTGAAGCAGAAGTTTGAAACTTTTGCAAAGTTAAATGATACATGTGGATATTGGTGTCCACCCACCTATTCCATTTGGACCCCCACCATCAGTTTTTTTAGTTTTTCAGTTTCAGCTTCTGATGCAAGAGCATTAGGCTCAGAAAATCCTTTGTATTTTAATAGACATAGGGGTCTTGTGTTTTCAAAAGAATATTGGTTTCTTACGTAATTATTAATGTTTTTGAGTGATTTAAATAAGAATTAATTAATTATTGAGAGAAATTTGTAAATGTTCTCGAATGATTGGAGAACATGAGGGAAGTAGGATAAGTTGAGATTCCATAGGGAATGAGAGATTGAAAATTAATTATAAATCTTAAGTTAGAATTGGTTTCATGATTTTTAGGGATAAAGGAGAGATTTTATGATTAAAGAGGATTCTTAGGAATTTGTTGAAGAAATAGAGGATCTGAAACCATAATTGGGTTCAGAAACATTTTTATATATTGTAAGCCTCAAAGACATAAAAATATATAGGTATGGTAGAGAGTAGGAAGGAGGAGTAGGAAGAAGAGGATTGAGTAGGTTTTAGACAAATAGGGGTTTGTTGTAAGCCTACAGGAAAATTAGAGGAATGGCCACTGATTAGAATATCAGGCCTAAAGAAGAGAAGATAGAACATGAGGTGTTCTGGATTTATGTAAATATTGTTTATGAATGAACAGAGTATTGAATATGGGTGGTCTACATTGATTGAATTATAGAGAAATTCTATGAGCTTATGAACAGGTGTGTGATGAAACTTTGCAATAGGTGTTTGATATGGTGGTTCTATATACAATTGAGAAATTTGATGTAAATGTCGAGACAATGTCAATATTATGACTTGAGTTGAAGTGCATAAAGGGTTTACATATACATTTGAGAAGATTGGATGAGTTTGCGTTTGTTAAATTCAGTCATCGATCACTTAAAGGATCGATGACACAAAAGAGAAAATGTTTTTATTTTCAATTCGACATTTTGGATAAATTGGACCATATGTAGCAGAAATTTATCCAATTAAATAGTGAATTGGATCAGTACCAGAATGGAGATTAATTGCAGTCGTCATTTAAAAATATAACAGAGAAATAATTTCTGTTTTCCAAATTTCATTGATATGTTCACTTTGAAATCTGATTCACATCAAAGTAGAGAATGGTTGTGCGGTTGAGTGAAGAAATTGTTATTCAGTGAAATAACAAGTGAACCATGAATTCATTACCGGAGTGAGTTCTTGATTCCAAAACTATGCATATGGAAATTCAGAATCAATGAGAAGTGGAAACATGAAACGATTTTTTGTTTGAATGTTTTACCAAGTGTGCGGAGGACCAAATTGAAGAGATGAAGTGGAGCTGTGAGTCAACGACGAAGATGAAATAGTGAAGGTGGTTTCAAAAACCAACAATCGGTTTTCGCACAACTTTAAAATGGTAAGTGGTAATTGCTGGAGAGAACGCGATAGCGTTTAGAAGACAACACGTGGCAATTAAAAACCGGATATTTCGCGTGCATAAGAAATGTTAAATGGTGTGGAATTTTATGTGCGAGATTCATCGGATGTATGGAGCGTTAAGATCGACGGTGTAAAAGGTATGTGAAATAGCATGGCTGATTAATATATATATAGTGGCACTTTAATTTAACCCAAGTGTGAAATGAAAGTGTGGGGCCGAAATTATATGGTTTATATCCAAAGTCAATTGCATAGATTGAGGGCGATGGAGATAAAAGGTCAACAGTAGAGATCTTATCGTAGATCTGAAATGGGAGGATGAACGATCCCGATTACATCGCATCTGACCACACTGTTTTAGCGCCATCGTATTCGGCGGAAGGAGTTTGAGGATTGCGATGCGAAACTGTGATAGCCAATATTGCGATGCGATATTTCTCCATCACATATCGCACTGGGTCAAGGAGGTTGGAGTTTCGATTTGGAACCAGGAGTCGGCAAAGACATGGGTCGCAATGAAGCAATAAACGTTGGATCTAGTAGTTAGGAGATCTACGGTGGATGTATTATAATGAGGAAGGCGGATAAGTGAAAAAGAAAGCCGCGGGGATGAATATAACATTTTTTCGGCATATGGTTTATAACCAAGGTAAGAATTTTATTTAAGCAGAGATTATATATATGTCGACATATTGTTTAACCATGAAGGAAATATGATTAAATGAATTCCATTAGAGATACATTATATGGGTTTATAACCATAGGTTTGGTAAAAGGAAAAGCTTCTGCATTAGATTTTGTCTTAATTTGAGGATTATTTTGGGTTATAAATGAACCATACATTTTTATATGGAGAATGTGGGTAATTGCGGCTTTGGCTGCGTCATTTTGGTATCAGAGCAGGAAACAACTCTTTTGAAGGTTTAAGTTTGTTTTAATTAAATTGGAATTAGAATGAATGCATGTGTGATGGAGAAAATAAAAAAGAGATTAGATTTTGAATCTGATAGATTGCAGCACATAGAGATGCAGTGCAGATGAGAGGTGAAACAAGATCACAAAAAGATCTTGAAGGTGAGTTGATAAGTGTTATTTTAACTCTGATTTGAAGAATTCCGGTTGCAGGTAGTTGAAGAAAATCTCAGCAAAAGAAAATCACAGTTTTAAGAGCAATGATAAAGGAAATTGGTAAGAGTTTCTGAGTAAAGTGTGGAACAGAACCTTGAAGAATTCCAACAGAGGTTGGATAAAAAGGACAATTGTGTTCTTAAAAGGTGCATATGAGTTGAAGCCTAGAAGGAGCAGAGAGAAATGCTCAAGAGGTTCCAGAGAATAGAGAACCAGTACTTTCCAAAAGACCAAGTCCAGAGAAGGGATTGGTGAGGTAAGTGGCAGCAGGGAGGACTTGCTTTTGCAGAGGCTTTAGTACAACTCATGGTGAATGAGTGATAACTCATGAAGATAGATATGGAGAAGAAGATGAATACTGATAGTCATAGAAGATATAGTAGAGGCTCTGAAAGAGACCACAACAGAAGAAAGGAGAAAGAAGATGCCAAGGTAAATGGAATAGGGAAGCAATTGACTGATGAAGAATATGTGAGGGGGAAGGTTGAGATAAAAATTCATCTTGAGTTATTGATGGAGTTGTTGAAGAAAAATAAGGAAGACCAAAGAAATGGTTGGACCAGAAGAAGAAAGTAAAATGGTAGAGGTTACAACAGAAGAGAGAGAAGCAAGTGAATATACAGTTAGTAGAAGAGATGATAAAGCTTGAACATATGATGAGTGTGCAATTGAGATGTGAAGAACTCAGAGAAGTTGAGTTGAAAATGGAATTTTTAATTTGTGAAGCAGAACATAGTGAAGTTATGGGTAAAGATGAAGAATGGAGATCTGTGAAAGATCTTATGAATCATTGTGAAGGTTTAAGACAACAAGAAGTCTACCTTGTTGAAGAGGGAATTATTGATGATTTCCTGAGTTGTTGGGCAAGTTTAGATCAGCCAGAGGATGTAAAGCCTAGTATTTTTTTAACTAATGATTTTGATGTGATTACAGGTTATGCAAAGGATGAGAAATATTTTGAAGCTGTCAAGAGTATGGGAGAGTATCTTTCAGAAGATAAATACTATGAATTAAAGAATGATGAAGAATGTCTCTTGAATGAGGAAAGAAGTGATACATTTCTATTTGAAGCTATTACAGCACAAGAAGAATTTCTTTTGAAAGAAGGAGAAGAGATTCAGTCTGAAGCACTGATATGTGAAGCAACAGTTGAGACTGTTGAACCTTGTAATTTTCAAACTGAAAATTTGTGTAAAAATGTAGAAATTGTAAATGATGATGAAGTACTTAAGGAATGCCAAAAAGAAATTGCATTGTTGGAATATTTGTTGGAAAACTCAGAGTATGACGGGGAGATTGTAGAAGACAGAGTTCAATACAGTGAACAAGAACAAATAAATATCATGAAAGCAGATGGTATAGAACAAAGACTTGCTGACAGTCTCGAGAATCTTTTAGAGAATTCTTTAGGGAGAATGAATCAGCATACTGATGTGTTGATGAAGGAGGAAAATTCAGAGTAGCATACTGAAATGTTGTTAGAGGAAAAAGAGGCATTGAGGCCTTATGGTTTTTATTTTAATAATTGTTTTGTGAATGCAGGTTTTGTTGCAGATGCTGGAGAAATTTTGACACAGTTGGGCAGTCAAGTAAAGGAGAAGGAAGAAAATTTTGTGGAAATATTTAATCCATGGAATAAAGAAATTAAATTGTTGGAAATTATGCTGAAGAATCAGGATTCAATACAGGAAGAGAAATCTCAATTTCAATATTGGGAAATGCAGAATTTGAAGGTGCAAGAGAAAGAAGACAACAGTAAACAAGAGGGTAAGGATGATAGGGTAGTAGTAACAATAAAAGTTCAACAATCAAGAGATGAAAGAAATCAGCAATTAGAAGATTTATTGGACAGAGAAATTTAATTGATAAGAAGGATAATGATGAAAGTGAGGAAGACATCAGCAAGAAAGAAAGGAAGCAGCAGCAACAAAAGGAAGACAGTAACAGACTGTGAAAGTACAACTAGTGGAGCAAAGCAGGATAAAGTGTGGAGACTTGGAGAAAAGCAACAAACAATAGCAAAGATAGATGACAAATTACAGAACAAGGTATGGGATCCAGGAAGACAAAGATTAAAAGAACATGATCAGGAGATCATGATTATTTTTAACCTTGGGAGTCTGATGCAGGAGCATTAGGCTCAGAAAATCCTTTGTATTTTAATAGACATAGGGGTCTTGTGTTTTCAAAAGAATATTGGTTTCTTATGTAATTATTAATGTTTTTGAGTGATTTAAATAGGAATTAATTAATTATTGAGAGAAATTTGTAAATGTTCCCGAATGATTGGAGAAGATGAGGGAAGTAGGATAAGTTGAGATTCCATAGGGAATGAGAGATTGAAAATTAATTATAAATTTTAAGTTAGAATTGGTTTCATGATTTTTAGGGATAAAGGAGAGATTTTAGGATTAAAGAGGATTCTTAGGAATTTGTTGAAGAAATAGAGGATCTAAAATCATAATTGGGTTCAGAAACATTTTTATATATTGTAAGCCTCAAAGGCATAAAAATATATAGGTAGAGTAGAGAGTAGGAAAGAGGAGTAGGAAGAAGAGGATTGAGTAGGTTTTAGACAAATAGGGGTTTGTTGTAAGCCTACAGGAAAATTAGAGGAATGGCCACTGATTAGAATATCAGGCCTAAAGAAGAGAAGACAGAACATGAGGTGTTCTGGATTGATGTAAATATTGTTTATGAATGAACAGAGTATTGAATATGGGTGGTCTGCATTGATTGAATTATAGAGAAATGCTCTGAGCTTATGAACAGGTGCGTGATAAAAATCTGCAATAGGGGTTTGATATGGTGGTTCTATATAGAATTGAGAAATTTGATGTAAATGTCGAGACAATGTCAATATTATGACTTGAGCTGAAGTGCATAAAGGGTTTACATATACATTTGAGAAGACTGGATGAGTTTGCGTTTGTTAAATTTAGTCATCGATCACTGAAAGGATCGATGACACAGAAGAAAAAACGTTTTTCTTTTCAATTCGACATTTTGGATACATTCGACCATATGTAGTAGAAATGTATCCAATTAAATAGTGAATTGGATCAGTACCAGAATGGAGATTAATTGCAGTCGTCAGTTAAAAATATAACAGAGAAATAATTTATGTTTTCCGAAATTGCATTGATATGTTTGCTTTGAAATCTGATTCACATCAAAGCAGAGAATGGTTGTGCGACTGAGTGAAGAAATCGTTATTCAGTGAAATAACAAGTGAACCATGAATTCATGACCGGAGTGAGTTCTTGATTCCGAAACTATGCGTATGGAAATTCAGAATCAAAGAGAAGTGGAAACATGAAATGATTGTTTGTTTGAATGTTTTACCAAGTGTGCGGAGGACCAAATTGAAGAGTTGAAGTGGAACTGTGAGTCAACAACGAAGACGGAACAGTGAAGGTGGTTTCAAAAACCAGCAATGGGTTTTCGCGCAGCTTTAAAATGGTAAGTGGTAATTGCTGGAGAGAACGCGATGGATTTTAGAAGCCGACACGTGGCAATTAAAAACCGGCTATTTCGTGTGCATAAGAAACATTAAATGGTGTGGAAGTTTATGTGCGAGATTCATCGGATGTACGGAGAATTAAGATTGACGGTGTAAAAGGTATGTGAAATAGCATGGCCGATTAATATATATATAGTGGCACTTTAATTTAACCCAATGTGAAATGAAAGTGTGGGCCCGAAATTATATGGTTTTTATCCAAAGTCAATTGCATAGATTGAGGGCGATGGAGATAAGAGGCCGACAACAGAGATCTTATCGCAGATCTGAAATGGGAGGATGAACGATCCCGATTACATCGCATCCGACCACACTGTTTTAGCACCATCGTATTCGGCAGAAGGATTTTGAGGATTGCGATGTGAAACTGTGCTAGCTGATATTGTGATGTGATATTTCACCATCACATATCGCACCAGGTAAAGGAGGTTGGAGTTGCTATTTATAACCATGGGTTAAAAAGTGAGGAAATCTTCTTTTGAAGATTAAATAAGAAGCCTCCAAGCCTCCTTGATTATTGGATTCTTACGCACCAATAATATTGGGTATGCATTTTTAAATTTTATATATATATTATTATTGGGTGTGTGACCTTTGGGTGGAGTCACTTCTAGCATAATAGAAAGACTCATACGATATGTGTACCCATACTTGCCATAGACCCCTCGAGTTTTGCCCTTTATCAGACAGCCTTTCAATTTCTTCATGTACCTCTCTAAGAAGAACATCAATGACAAGAACCACCCAACTAATTCAACCTCATCTCCCAGGTGGATTAGAAGATGAACCTGTAATTCCATGAAACTCGTCGACAGTTCCTTCTCAAACATACAAACAATCTCAACTATCTCTTGACGCCACCGTGGAATGCTAGCCACATGAATCTCCTTTGATGTGATCCAATGTACAAATGCAGATAATTTAGATATGGCACGTCCTAGGTCTTGAGGGAATTCATGTTTCACACATCCAGGCACAAAGAAAGGATAATGACACTGCAAAGTTATAAACACGTGCAATAATATAAAAAATTAGTTATGTTTTGTGATCCCCACATGGGATAAAATTTATTAATATAAAAAATAATAATTAAATCATGCTTTTGACATTGTACGTACTCTTAGAAGATTCAAATGGTCATGTGATTTTAACCTTGACAAATGGTCATCCATGGTGAAGCAGCGCCGTAGTGAATACCCGTATGAAGTTGGCACCCTCACATCCATTATAACTTCCTTTGCCAAAGATATATCATCTTTTTTTTAAATCCATGGGACATCACCTTCTTTGAAAAACCATGAATTAGAGGGACAAGCGCTTGCCTCTAATCCCATACTTTCTAATCGTCTTGGCCAATGTTTCTTTTTATTTTTTGAAGTAATAAAATCTTTCCTAACAGCCAATGTGTCACTTTGTTTCGATGATATGTGCCTCCATAAATAAGATGAAACACTTTTAAATATATGCATGGGATCTAATAAGTGGGTAATCTTAAGATGCTCCCAATATGGGAGGTTATAAAATATAGATTTCCTTGTCATCCCAATGGGAAACTTCTCAACATAGGTGTCGAAGAATTCTGGATCATCGAACATAGACTCCCCATTTGAATCGAACAATTCTGTGAACTCCTTCTCCTTCTCTCTCTCATATGCTCTAAGCCATCCAGTAGGTGTCGTTATTGGAGGCCTTTGGGTTCTCTCTCATTTACCATTGAAAGTGGATGCTGCTCTTCTATAAGAGTGTTCTTCTGGGAGGAATACCCTAGAGAAATCATACACTAGCTTTCGTAGGTCCTTAGACCATCTAGCTTTCAGAGAAGGTCGACAACATTTACATCCAAAATACCCTTTTGTTACAAGACCTACGAGATTATTGTATACTATTAATATGCATGACACGTTAAAGAATATCATGAAGATCAGAACAATTACAACGAATTAAATAACTAATATGTGAAATAATGTTGTTACGTATATAAAGAAATCAATAAATTAAACATGTAATTTACCAGAGAAAACTCCTAAGCCTAGATAATCATGTGTTGTGTAAGCACATATGCCATACAACGTAAAACTCCTCTCTGTTGTGATGGGTCTTGATACATTGTATACATTTATTCCATCCCATAATTCCTTCAATTCATCTACCAGTGGTTGTAAGTCGACATCCATATTCTTCACTTGTCTTCTACCAGGGACTATGAGAGAAAACATAAGATGTTCATTCTTCACGGACAACCATGGTGGGACATTGTTATTGATCACTACTACAGGCCAAAAAAAAATAGTCGGTGTTATGGAGGGAATATGGGTTGACGCCATCCATGGCTATCTTGAGTCGTAGACTTCGTACTTCATCCTTGAATTTTTCGGGCCATGTATCCTATATAAGTTTGGTATTTTTATGTAGCGCGAAAATAACTGTCGCTATACCGACGACGGAAAAGGCGTCGCTATTAGGACGGTGCCTCCAAACGTCGCAATGGCGACACCTAGATATTGTGTCGCAGTTGCGACGTTTAGAGTCGTCTCAATAGCGACGCTTTGGGCCATGGTGTCGCAATTGCGACGTCTTCCTTTAAACGTCGTAATTGCGACACTAGTTTAAGTGTCGGTATTGCGACACTTTTCTATAGACGTCGGTATAGCGATGGTTTCGGGCGGGATGGAAAAAATTTGGGAAAATTTCCGACATTTGGTCAAAAGCGTCGGAAACAGGTGTCGGAATTTCCGCCAAATGTAGTAGTGTTATCTTTGAATAACCTGTAGTTGGTGATCATGGAAAATATTAAATGTACATTAATGATGATATACTTATTAACGTTCATAAAATTGACGATTTTTATTGTTCATTGTGTGATTATATTTCTTAAATTTATATAAGGGAGGAATTTATAGTAACTTACCTCAAAATTTCCGAGAAACATGCATTCGACAAGCCAAAATTTGCTTTCAAGTTGAACAGTAACATCGTTTTCCCCAAATGGGTAGACTTTGACTGACCACCAGGTCAAAAGAGAGGGGTGGTGGAAGAAAATTTAAGGCTTTCAAAAAAGGTGTTAGCGATATGAGCATCGTCCCCTAGCTGATCATTGTTTTGGAATGCATCTAAAAACATCATCTCCATGGCAGTCATATCCCTTAAGTAATCACCCATACCAACCTCTATTTGGTTGCCTCCCTAGCCAGCTTGTGAAGAACTACTATTGTTGTATTCCTTCCTAATTAGTGAATCTGGACGTAGCGGGAATTGAATCAGTGGTTGATTCAACCATTCTTGGTATCGTTCCTCTCCGATTTTTTCTCTTAATTCAGCATTCTCTTGATTTGACATTGTCATGGGGTGCAACAAAAGATGGTAGGTAGGTCTCTCGTCATTGGTAGAATCCGAATAATTTAAAAAAATATATTTGAACATGATTAGTACAAAATCTATGATATCAATTAGTAAGAATGTTGAAAATGCATGATTAATTTGTTTGACGTTGAAATAATTACATTAATATACCAAAAAATTATTATTACCATCATTGTCCTGGGATTGTGGCTAGAAGATGCAATATTTTTACAATTGGCAGGGTGAAGCAGATGTCCATTTTCATCTATCAAATGCACCTTGCGGTATGCTGTTCCTGATAAGAGCTTCCGACGTTTTGGAGCTGTTTGATTATTTTGTGCATCTGAACTCGATTCTAAATCTGCATGAACCTGCAAATTTGTAAACATTATAAATTTTATTAAGCTGATTGACATGGATAAAAAACATAAATTAAATTAGATAAAGAAAATACAAATAAAATATGAAGTAAATATTACGTCTCGAGATGGATAGGGAGAACTCCGTGATGGACTTTGAGAAATATTATGGAATGAGCTGGATTTTGAATAATTGTCCATTCAATATAATTATGATATTTTCTCCCATCATTTGAGCAAAATCAACAATAAATTTTAGTGCACACACCTAAAAGTAATTTCGGTGCCTTAAAAATGGACTTATTGTTCTCAGTGCTTATGTACAGATAACCGTATTGGTGTTATTTTAGTTACTATGCACTGGTGCTGTGTTACTAACCGATGCATCGGTGCGGTGTTATTAATTGATGCACCGGTGACGAAAGCCGCAAATAAAAAAACGAAACTTCAGTTTTTTAAAGTGAAAAAAAATGATAAATTGAAAAATGGGTGGAAAAATATTTCTGAAAATCTAATCTCATAAAACAATTCTTTAAATACTAAACACTTTTCATTATTTTACTATTTTTGCAAAAAATTTCAACCAAAGATTTGCGTGAGACATATCTGGAACAAGAGAGCACGAGAGCACTGTGGAGCAGCAAAGTACTTTCGAATAGAACTATTCAGACAATCAAAATTCCAAACCTATAGTAATTCAAACCCTGTAGCATAGAATTTCAAAAGATCTTGTGATTAAATTTTATTGTTTTTTTTTACATTTTCTGCAGTATTTTTTATGCAGTAAGTAAAAAAATTCAATTTGTTCATTTTCAGAAACAAAAAATAAATCCATTTTTACCCTAAACCCTTCATTCTTTTTGTTTATGCCCTTGCTTCTTCCTATTTCTATGATTCCAGAGGGCTTCTCATTTTAGATTTATAGGGTTTGTATTGCTATATGTATAGGCCTATTAAATTCAACCCACGGGACGACTTGCATAGTCGGATCCCAATCCATGTCGCCCCTTGCGTGAATTTAAAAAAAACAGTTTTTTTAATCGTTGCGCCCTGCGTAACCTAGTGCACCAGTGTGCTGGATTATCCCAACAGACCACGCACGTACTCTTTGATAAAAAATTTAAATTTTTTTTTTTTTAGATTCTTGCGCCATATGTAAAATTGAGGGCACTGGTGCGCTATTTCATTTTAGCGCGCCGCTCACGTATTGTTTGGAAAAAACATTTTTTGTGTTAATCGGTGCACCATGTAACATATAATGCACCGGGTCTCCTAGTTGATAGAGAGCACCATACGATGGTCCCTTGTTTGCGCAGGGCATTTATAAGAATAGGTCGCACCGCTGCCTCCATGACACCATATGCTACAAAAACTAACACTAGATGATTTTTATTATTTTGTCTGTGTTAATCAATGAGGTGGTTAACATGTAATGCATCGGTGCTCCTTCTTGACATAGAGCACCGTTCGGTGTTTTATACTGTTTGGGCGGTGCGTTTATAAGACCATGATGCACCGACGTCGGTGCGTACACCATGAAAAGTGCACTGGTTTCTTGATTTTTTTTTACCTGAAAAGTTGACAATTCATTTATAAAATATATTAATGAATGATATGGTACAGGTTTCATATTGATAAACAAATGGATGACAAGAAATCAAGTAACAAAGATACTGATAACACATCAAGAAAAGCAAAAAAGGCAAGTTATTTGTAAATTCTTTACAAAAAATATTATTTTTGAACTATATGTAAGTTTAAATAATATGTATTGTTTACTGTGTATCATGCAGAGCCACAAAATGACGAAGCTTGATAAGATTATTTTTGATCTAGGACCAGAAGAGCGTAAAAGTTTGATGGAAAATTGCAAAAGGATGAATCAGGTGAATGAAAAAATACTATTGATCCAATATGAGTTTCTTTTTTTAATTTTCATTAATAATATACTTAAAATTATTAGATAACATGTTTCAAAAAATCTATTAATTCACATCTGTTTAATTTTCTACAGGGACCAACAACTTAGAAAAGGAATGTTTTTCTTGTTGAGATTCAACAAGATGATGAGCTTAGTGAAAAGAGTCGCCTTCACTAAGTGGGCCCGCAGGTTATTTTTGGCGCAAGTCTATTTTTAGACATGTCGATCATATTTCAGAAGTTGCAGGATGCTATTTGTGAATGGTTGATCATGTTGGAAAAATAGATGAAATTCTGTTTTTAGAATATTGGGAGAAGTCTATTTATAGATCGTCAATCTAAAAATAGATGCATGTCGATTATTATTAGCTCTTAATAATAATCAGACTCGAAAAAGCAACTTATTCTCTTGGAGCACTTCAGTTTAGTGCATAGATGTGGCACAACAGCTGACAGAAGGAATTACGTATTCCTGATGGTTTAATGGAGCTAATGCATGGAGGACTCAGTTAGAACTCAAGTGGCAGAGTTATGACATAGTTGGAAGAAGTAGTTATGGAGTTGTATTTAGTTTAACTCAGTTAGACTCAATTGAGCTAGTTGTATCTAGTCTAACTGAATGATACACTAGTGAGAGTGGAGTGAATTAATTAGTTAATTAATTCATAAATAATAACTCATTAATCAACTGAAAAATACATCAGTTAACTATAGTGCATGGAAGTTTCAGTGGATACCAGTGGAGAGATAGGTGAAAGGGCAAGATAAACTATCTGTTGTGACTATAGTGATGCATTGATTGCATCCAACACTCAGTGGAGATGCCAATGAGGATTGTGCAGTCAAGGATGGAGTAATTAGAATTCATTCAGAGCTATTCTTCAACAGAGATTGCACAGTGGAGGCAGGCTAGCAGGTGGCAAAGATCGGTGCATGGATTTGCAAGATTGTGCTTGTATAGTGTATGACGATTGTATTGTACTAAGAGCTTGTGATAAGCTTTGTATGTTTGTATGAGATTTTCATATGATCTCCATGTTACATAATATATAGTTGGGGTTTTCAGCTTCAGGCTTTCCCAGTTAAAAAATGTGTTATGTGTGATTGAATTTTTTTTTTATACTTCACATGTGTGTGCAATTAATTGTTTCCACAAAAGATCAACAAGTGGAATTGATTCTGTATTTTGCATAAAGTTAAATAGTATGAGATCAGGAGAATCAAGGACATATTCATGCTTAGTGCATATAATTTCTACATGGTATCGGAGCATTTTTTATTGAAGATTGCAATTGTGAAGTGAGTTTGTGTTGGTGGACAATTCGAATTTGCTACAGAAGATTCTTGGTGCAGAAATTGAGTATACATTGAAATGTCTTTCAACAAATTGAGATTGGAGTATGCCCTTGATGGGATCTCAAATTACATAGCTTGGAAGGACAGGATGGAGGCAGTGCTGGAGGATAATGGGCTGAAGGAGTTCATCGATAGCGATGTTCCTAAGCCGGGATCTAGCGATGCTGCATTACTTGATGCATGGAAAAAGAAGACTGCAAAGACGAGGAGGATTCTGTTGGAAGGTGTGAAGGACCACATTGTGTCCAGCCTTCATGGGAAAGCCACTCCATTCTTAATGTGGAAGGCTTTTACAGATTTTTTCCAAAGCAGAAGTGACTAGAGGAAGTTGGCGCTTAAAGACAATTTCAGAAAAATAAAAATGGAGAAAGGCGACAGTATTCCAAAATACCTCACAAAGTTTTTCCAATGCAAGGATGAGATGGGAAGTGTGGGGGTTACTGTTGATGAAGAAGACTTGGTGAGCTTGGCTCTCCTTGGGCTTCCGAATATTTGGCATAGCTACGAAGACTCTGTCAATGGACGGGAGAAACTGCCAGGATGGGAGCGACTTTGGTCGGATCTTGTGCAGGAGGAGATAAGGCGGGGTACCAGGGATGGATCTTCATCGAAGAATGAAGATGAAGAGAATTGTGCTTTGGCTGCCAAATCAAGGAAAGGGAAGGGGAAGAAAAATCCTTTTAAATCCAGTGCGAAAGGCAAGAAGCAGGACTTGTCCAAAGTGAAGTGTTTTCACTGTCACGAGAATGGAAATTTCACCACTAACTATCCACAAAAGAAGAAGAATAAGCAGGCTGCCGGATCTGCAGCTGGAGAGGCCTTAGCCTTGCAATTTGAGCTAGATTTTTCTTTGATCACATTCTCGGTTTCAAGCTTCATGGGATCGGTGTAGTATCTTGACAGTGGTGCGTCTTTCCATATGACAGGAGACAAAGAGTTGTTTAGTGACTTGGAGGAGAAGGACCTCCAGATGCATATAGAGATGGGCGATGATGGTCGGTACAGTGTGACTAGCATTGGGACCATTGCCTTTGAGAGGGAATCTGGTAATTCGTTCTTGTTGAAGAATGTCATGCATGTTCCAGGTCTGAAGAAGAACTTGGTCTTAGTCACAATGCTGGAAGACAAGGGTTATGATGTTGTTTTCAGTGAGGGAAAAGCCTTCCTTCGACATAAAAAGTCGGGTCAAACCAAGAAGATAGGGGTTTGAATTAAGAATATCTACAAGCTAGAGGTAGATGGCTGCGCTGCAATGGTAGGCAAAGCAGAAGAAGTGGTGAGATGGGATGAGGGCGAATTATGGCATAGGAGATTGGGCCATCTTCACCATGTCGCTTTGAAAATTTTGCAGCAAATTTCTACTGGAATTCCCAAGGGTACTCTTGCACAGTCAGATCAGTGCAAAGGATGTACAATGGGTAAGTTTGTGAAGACCACCTTTCATGAGAAGGAGAACCGTGCTTCGGTGATCCTGGAGAGAATTCACACAGACGTGTGTGGACCATTCTCGGTTGCTTAAACAACAAGAAACATGTATTATGTGATATTTTTTGATGATTATTATCGTATATGCTGGATCTTCTTCATGCAAAAGAAGAGTGAAACGTTCTCAAAGTTCTGTGAGTTCAAGGCATTGGTGGAGAAGGAGTCGGGGAAGCAGGGGAAAGCTCTAAGGAGCGATAATGGTGGTGAATACATCTCGGGAGAATTCAAAGACTTCTGTAGCAAAGAAGGAATTTGAAGAGAACTCATAGTGCCTCATAACCCACAACAGAATGGGGTCGCGGAGAGAAAGAACAAAACAATCGTGGGTACTGCACGAGCGATGTTGCATGACCAGGGCCTACCAATGCACTTGTGGGCGGAAGCATGCAACACTGTGGTTTATGTGAAAAACCATTGTCCTCATAGAGTACTTGGCATGAGTACACCCGAGGAAGCTTTTACTGGTAAGAAGCCTGATATTTCTCATTTGAATATTTTTGGTTCACCTGTTTACATTCATGTGACAAAGGACACCAAGAAGAAGCTGGAGCCGACTGCAAAAGTTGGGATATTTTTGGGGTACACAGAAACACCCCACAACTATCGTGTGTATTTTCCAAACAGTCGGATGACTGTTATGTGACAGGATATAAAATTCAATGAGGTGAAAGCCATGAAGTTGTTGCTTGAGAGGGAGCTACACTTGAATGCGGAAGAGGAACTTCTTGTTCCCAAAGATGAGCCTCTGGATGTGGATCAACCACAAGAGGAGATTCATGGAGTGGAGGAGTCCACTCATGCAGAACCAAACATCAGACAGGGCAGGAAGTGTACCATAGAAGCTGAGAGACTGAAGGTGGATGTGGAAAAGAATGTAGGAGTTCCTACATCACATCATAGACAAAGATAGTCACCTAACCGATATACTGGATACATAGCTCTTATGAGAAATTTTATTGTGACAGAGCCATCTTCTTTTGAAGAAGAAACATAGGAGCCCACATGGGTAGATGCCATGGTGGAGGAGTGTGATTCCATTGTCAGAAACAGTGCTTGGGAGATTTTTCCAAGGCCGGTGGGAAAATCAGTTGTAGGATCAAGATGGATCTACAAGGTAAAGCAAGTTGTTGATGGGAGTGTCGAGATGTATAAGGCAAGATTTGTTGCCCGAGGCTTCTCACAGATTGAGGGGATTGACTATGAAGAAACCTTTGCACCTGTCACATGGTATTCTTCCATACAGACCATCCTTGCTCTCTCAGCACAGATGGGTTGGCACATTCATTAGATGGATGTGAAGACTACGTTCCTTAATGGGATCATTGAGGAAGAGGTGTACATTGAGAAGCCTGAAGGATTTGAGATCTTCAGCAGCGAGTCGCATGTGTGCAGACTCAAAAGAGCATTGTATGGGCTGAAACAAGCACCCCGTGCTTGGTACACTTGGATCGACAGCTATATCACTGGACTTGGCTTCACCAAGAGTGAGGCGGATGCAAACCTGTAATAGATTTTGGTTGAGGGTAAGATTTTGATCATTGTACTTTATGTTGATGATTTGATACTAACAGGTGATGTGTTAGGTCCCTATATCACTAGTATAGTCCCTTATTATTGTTAGTGTAATCCCCTTATTGTTATTATTGTACCCTTGTAACCCCCATTTTGTTATTATTGTGCCCTTAAATTATTATTGTTAGGTCGGCTAGGATTACATTGTGGTCCACTAGATTACATTATGGCCCCATGGACTCCTATATATAGAAAGGAGGTTTTGTAAATTGTATCATCCAAGAATTGTTCATTTATGTAATGTATTGGAGCTTGCCCCCTCGAAGTAATATTATTTTACACAAATGAGCTCTTTTCTTCTATTTTTGAAGCTGGTTACACAACATTTGGTATCAGAGCTTTGGATTCTAGGGTTTCGCTGCTCCAAACAGGTCATCGTGGCATTTTCGCTATAATTTTTTTTCTACAAAGTTTCAAAAGCTGAAATGTTTAGGGTGTGAAGCCGAAAGCCTGAGGAAGATGTTCTAAAAATTTCAAAGCTTGGTTCACAATATTTTTGGAGATATGATCTGTGGAATTTAGGTCTTTTTTCAGGCTCCTAAACAGGTCATCGTGGAATTTGCGCGATAAATTTGTTTCTACGAAGGTTCAGAATCTGAAATTCGTATGGTGTGAAGCTGAAATCCTGAGAAAATTCTTCAAAAAATTTCAGATCTTGGTTCGAAATATTTTTGGAGATATGATCTGTGGAAGGTAGTGCTTTTTCAGGCTCCTGAATTTCATCTCAAAGAGGTGATCGTGGAAAAAGTTCAATAACTCTCTCTCTGGGCATCGGATTGGAGTGCCATAAAAAGTGGTCGCAATTACACAGACTATAGTTTCTTGGCTATCAATTTCAGAGACAAAGGATAAAATAGTGACACGTGGCAAGTCGTACAAGTTTGCTCTACTGAACCAGTCCATAATTAGGTCATTGTGGGAGATTGGACACAAATTTGTCTTGGAGAATCCAAATCAGGTTAGACTTATGGCATTCAAAAGAGAATTCAGAGGGCTACTTCAGTGCTAAATTTAAGATATAGAAGAGCCGCAATCACAGATATAATACAATTTCAATATCGAGCTCCTCAAAAGCAAGTAAAAGGTGCGTATTTTTTTCCGAATTGCATAAGTCTTTTTTGAAGAATCAAGTTGAATTGATTGCAAGGGCTTATTGTAGAATAGATATCAGTATTGGATTATAAAATGGCCCCAAAAAATAATTCAACACCCATTAAGCCTTTGGAAAGCTCTACTATGACTCATGAAGACGAAGAATTGCAACATGATCTATCAAAATTACAACAGCAAGTGCAACAAATTTCACTCTCGCAAAGAGCAACAAAAAATGAAATGGAAGTTTTGAAAAAAGGCACGGAAGCTAATATGGATGGTGTGCAAGCTAAGATGGATGGCATGCAAGCTAAGATGGATGGCATGGAAGCTAAGATGGATGGCATGGAGGCTGGCATGGAATCTCAGATGGATGACATGGAAGCTAAGATCGATGAGAAAATGGAAAACATGAAGAATTTTCTAAAAGCATACATGGAAGGTTTGACAAAGTTGATACAAGAAAGGTTTCCTAATGGTGAAAAGATAATAGAAGAACCACATGATGAGAACAAAATAAATGTTAATTGTGATTTCATAAACTCTAATGTTGGCGGGAAGAACCACCATATTCCAAAGATGGATATGAGGAAGTTTGATGGAAAGGATCCTGTAACATGGATACTACAGATGGAGCAATATTTTGATCTCCATAACGTACAAAACACAAAAAAGGTACGCATTGCAACTTTACATTTAGAACAAAATACATTTGTATGGTATCGATGGCTTTGCTCCCGTAAAAAAATTGTCACTTGGTCAATTTTTACAGAGGAAATGATAGCACATTATGAGGATACAAAGAGCAACACCTTATTTAGCCAATTGATAAATCTCAAACAAAACGGTTTAGTGGGGCAACACATTGAGGACTTCCAAAAATTGAATATAAGGGTAACTTATATTCCAGAGGAACACAGGATTGCTCTCTTCATGGGTACTCTAAAGGATAACATCCAACATGAAGTTCGTGTTTTGGAACCTGATTCATTGGAGAAGGCATTCAGGTTGGCAAGAAAAGTTGAATGTAAAATTATGGTGACAAGGAAGCCTACCACTCAATTCTATAAAGAAAGAAGTGTTGCTACGCCTAGATTTACACAACCTACAAGGTTGACACCACAACAATTGGAAGAAAAAAGAGCAAAAGGGATTTGCTACAGTTGTGATAGCAAATACACTAAAGGTCATAAGTGTGCTGAAAAGAAATTATTTTACATAGATTGTGAAGAAGAAGAAGAAAATGAACAAGAAGAGGATACACACCAAGAACCAGCCATAGAAGAGGAAGAAATGAATCCGACCATATCATGTAATGCACTGGCAGGAATTACCACTCCTCAAACTCTCAAGATAGCAGGACAGATCAAGAAGAAAAAGGTAATAGTGTTGATTGATTCAGGTAACACCCATAATTTTATTCATTGTAAGGTAGCCAAGGAATTAAATTGTTTCCTATACCCAGCACCAGAATGTCAAGTGATGGTTGCAAATGGAGGAACTATAAATTTCTCTTGGAAATGCCATAATATCAAGCTAACCATGGGGGAATATGTATTGACTAGTCCAATGCTTTCCATTCCTATGGGAGGTGTTGATGTTGTACTAGGAGTACAATGGTTACAATCTTTGGGGACGGTAGCTTTTAATTTTCAAGAACATTTCTTGAAATTTTTTTCAGAAGGAAAGGAAGTCGAATTACGGGGTATTGCGGGGAAGCTAGGAAGGATAATAAGCTCTAATGTCATGACAAAGCTTCTAAAGAAAGAACAACGAGGCGTAATTGCACAATTATGCTCACTAGAAGTTCCAACATCAAAATCATCTATTCCTGCAGATTTCCAACAAGTATTGGACAATCATTCCAAGGTGTTTGAAACTCCCAAAGGACTCCCACCTATTCGTGATCATGATCATGCTATTCATTTGATTCCAGGAAGTGTTCCTCCAAACATCCGGCCTTATAGATATCCTTACTTCCTAAAGAGCGAAATTGAACGTATGATTGCAGAAATGTTAGAGGCGGGTATAATTCAACCCAGTCAAAGTTCTTTCTCTGCTCCTGTAGTATTGGTACACAAGAAGGATGGATCATGGCGAATGTGTCTGGATTATGGGAGCCCAATAAGCTCACCATTAAAGACAAATTTCCCATTCCTGTGATTGATGAATTATTGGATGAATTACATGGAGCAATTTATTTTACCAAGTTGGATCTTCGTTCAGGATATCATCAAATTAGAATGAAGACTGAAGATATTCCAAAAACAACATTTTTAACTCATGAGGGTCATTATGAATTTTTGGTCATGCCTTTTGGCCTTACCAATGCACCTTCTACATTTCAAGGGCTGATGAATTCCATTTTCAAACCCTTCCTTAGAAAATTTGTGCTAGTATTTTTTGATGATATACTAATCTACAGCAGGTCTTGGAAGGATCATGTTGAACATGTTGACAGGGTGCTCAAACTATCGCAGGAGAAACAATTATATGCAAAAACATCCAAATGTTTCTTTGGAGTACAAGAGGTGGAATATCTGGGTCATATTGTATCTCACGAGGGTGTTAAAGTAGACCCTAACAAAATTAAAGCCATTAAGGAATGGAAAGCCCCACAACCATAAAGCAGTTGCGAGGATTTCTCGGGTTAACAGGGTATTATCGCAAGTTTGTTAAGAATTATGGGAGAATAGCAGCACCTCTAACAACATTATTGAAGAAAGATGCATTTTCATGGACTCCTGAAGCAACCAAGGCCTTTGAACGTCTTAAAGAGGCAATGTGCCTAGCACCGGTCTTAGCTACACCAGACTTCACAAAAACCTTTATTGTGGAATGTGATGCCTCAGGAAATGGAATTGGTGCAGTTTTAATGCAGGAAGGAAGACCCATTGCTTTTAAAAGTCGTCCAATCAAAGGAAAGTATTTACAAAAACCTATTTATGAGAAGGAAATGTTAGCAATACTGCATGCACTAAAGAAATGGCGAACTTACCTAATGGAAAGACACTTCAAGGTAAAAATTGATCATGATAGTCTTAAACACTTTTTGGAACAAAGACTATCTTCAGAAGAGCAGCAAAAATGGGTCACAAAGACGTTGGGTTATGACTTTGAAATAATCTACAAAAAAGGAAAGCTTAATGTTGTTGCAGATGCACTCTCAAGAAAGAATGAAGAGGTGGAAGCATTGCTTTGTGCCATTTCTATTATCCAACCAGATTGGATAACTGAAGCAAGAGATGAATGGAAGAAGGACAAAGATGTATGGACACTCATCCAAAATTTGTAGCAAGATCCTAGTACATCTGATACATTTAGTTGGAAAAATGATTCCTTATGGTACAAAGATCGCTTATATCTTTGTAAGAATTCCCATCTAAAAAAAAATATTCTTCTAGAATTGCACACTTCTCCTTTAGGAGGACACTCGGGATTTTTAAAAACTTACCACAGGGTGAAGAAAGAATTTTTTTGGGATGGCCTTAAATCTGATATTCAAAATTTTGTGGCGGAATGTTTGGTTTGCCAGCAGAATAAAGTGGAAACAATTAAGACCCTGGGACTTCTACAACCTTTATCCATTCCAAGTCAATGTTGGGAGGAGATTTCAATGGATTTTATCACAGGTTTACCTAAGTCCAAAGGAAAGAGTGTCATCATGGTGGTAGTTGATAGACTTACTAGGTATGCACACTTTTGTGCATTATCTCATCCATTTAAAGCAAGTACAGTTGCTACTACATTTATGGACACAATTCAAAAGCTACATGGAAACCCAAGGGTTATTGTGAGCGACAGAGATCCCATTTTTACTGGAAATTTTTTGACAGAGTTATTTTCTTGTTTGGGTACTCAATTAGCTCATAGCTCATCTTATCATCCTCAATCTGATGGTCAAACTGAGATAGTAAATAAATGTTTGGAAGGATATCTTCGTTGTTTTGTATCTGATAAACAAACACAATGGGTCGAGTGGTTACCTCTTGCTGAATGGTGGTATAACACTTCCTTCCATACTGCAGCAAAAATGACCCCATTTATGGCACTTTATGGATATCATCCACCATCCATCACATCATCTTTAAGGGAAAATTCGAAGGTTCAAGCAGTGGAAGATCACATCGAGCATCAGCAAGAAGTTCTCCAACTCTTAAAGGATAACCCGAATTTGGCACAAAATCGAATGAAACAACAGGCAGATCAACATCGCAGCGAGAGAAGTTTTGATGTAGGAGATTGGGTATTTTTACGGCTACAACCATATAAACAAATGTCCCTCAAGTAAGCTAAGAAGGATAATAAATTATCGCCAAAGTACTATGGTCCTTACAAGGTGTTGCAAAAGATTGGTACTATGGCATACAAATTGGAGCTTCCTGCTTCTTCGTGAGTGCATCTAGTTTTCCATGTTTCATGCTTAAAGAAGGTTATAGGTGAAAATCTTCCAGTTCAAACAATATTGCCAGAACTTGATGAGGAAGGAAAAATCATATTGGAACTTGAAGCGGTCATGGAAACAAGAACTCGACAGCTACAGAATCGATCAATTTCAGAGTATCTCATCAAGTGGAAGAACTTACCCACTGAAGATTCTACATGGGAGGATGAGAATTTTATACAGAAGCACCCAGAGCTACTCAAGCGCTGAGGACAACACTTTTTTGAAGGAGAGGGGCATGTTAGGTCCCTATATTACTAGTATAGTCCCTTATTGTTGTTAGTGTAACCCCCTTATTGTTATTATTGTACCCTTGTAAACCCCATTTTGTTATTATTGTTCCCTTAAATTATTATTGTTAGGTCGGCTAGGATTACATTGTGGCCCACTAGGATTACATTATGGCCCCATGGACTCCTATATATAGAAATGAGGTTTTTTAAATTGTATCATCCAAGAATTGTGCATTTATGTAATGTATTGGAGGTTTCCCCCTCGAAGTGGCTTATTTCTAAGGCGTTGATATCTCTTTTCTTCCATTTTTGAAGCTGGTTACACAACATGATGAGCAGTTGATACACTCATGCAAGGCTGATCTTGCAAAGGAGTTTGAGATGAAGGATTTAGGCCTCCTTCATTATTTCCTTGGATTGGAAATATGGAAGCGGGAAGGTGAATTGTTTGTGTCTCAAGGCAAGTATGCCTAGGAGATATCGGAGAAGTTTCACATGCAAGGCTGCAATCCTATCGACACGCATCTTCTAGGAAATTAGAAGAAAGAGGATGCTACATCGGTAGAGGTAGTGGATGCCACTTTTTATCGACAGTTGGTGGGTTCGCTCATGTATTTAGTCAATACAAGACCAGACTTAAGCTATGCGGTGAACCAGCTTTCACAAGCGATGGTTAAGCCTACCAAGCTATTTTGGAAGGCAGGAAAGCATGTATTGAGATATCTCAGGGGCACATCTGAGTATGGTTTATGGTACAGACAGAGGGATGAGGTGAAGTTGCATGGCTTCACGGATGCAGATTGGGCAGGAAGCCCAACAGACAAAAAGAGCACATCAAGAGGGATTTTCAGTATCAGATCTACAACAGTTTCTTGGTACAGTAGGAAAAAAAGATCTGTGGCACTCAGTTCAGCAAAAGTGGAATACATGGCAGCAAGTTTCGCTGCATGTGAGGCTATCTGGATGAGGAAGATTCTGGTTGGTTTGTTCAGTTCACATTTAGATCCCACGGTGATTCATTGTGATAATCAAAGTTGCATTAAACTCTTCATTAATCCTGTGTTTCATGATGGATCTAAACATATTGATATCTGATATCATCATATCAGAGATTGTGTGCAGCGGAAGATCATGTTGCTTCAGTACATTCCTACGGAGGATCAGGATGCAGTTATTCTGACGAAGGCGCTCACCAAGAGCAAATTCGAATACCATAGAGGTAGGATCAGGGTGAAGGATAATCCCTGTCTTTTTGAGAGGGAGTTTTGAGATTCAACAAGATGATGAGCTTAGTGAAAAGAGTCGCCTTAACTAAGTGGGCCCGCAAGCTATTTTTGGCGCAAGTATATTTTTAGACATGTCGATCATATTTCAGAAGTTGCAGGATGCTAATTGTGAATGGTTGATCAAGTTGGAAAAATAGATGAAATTATATTTATAGAATATTGGGCGAAGTCTATTTATAGATCGTCAATATAAAAATAGATGCATGTCGATTATTATTAGCTCTTAATAATAATCAGACTCTAAACAACAACTTATTCTCTTGGAGCACTTTAGTTCAGTGCACATATGTGGCACAACAGCTGACAGAAGTAATTACGCTATTCCTGAGGGTTTACTAGAGCTAATGCATGGAGGAGTCAGTTAGAACTCAAGTGGCAGAGTTATGACACAGTTGGAAGAAGTAGTTATGGAGTTGTATTTAGTTTAACTTAGTTAGACTCAATTGAGCTAGTTGTATCTAGTCTAACTGAATGATACACTAGTGAGAGTGGAGTGAATTAATTAGTTAATTAGTTCACAAATAATAACTCATTAATCAACTGAAGAATACATCAGTTAACTACAATGCATGGCAATTTCAGTGGAGACCAGTGGAGAGATAGGTGAAAGAGCAAGTGTGACTATCAGTTGTGACTATAGTGTTGCATCGTTTGCACCACACATTCATTGGAGATGCCAATGAGGATTGCATGAGAAAGGCTGGAGAAATTCGAGTTCATTCAGAGCCATTCTTCAACAGGGATTGCACAGTAGAGGCAGGCTAGCAGGTGGCAAATATCGGTGCATGGATTTGCAAGATTGGGCATGTATAGTGTATGACGATTGTACTGTACTGAGAGCTTGTGATAAGCTTTGCAATTTTGTATGAGATTTTCATATGATCTCCATGTTACATAATAAATAGTTTGGGTTTTCAGCTTCAGGCTTTCCCGGTTAAAAATTGTGTTATGTGCGATTGAATATTTTTGTTTATACTTCACATGTGTGTGCAATTAATTGTTTTCAAAAAATGTCAACAAGTGGAATTGATTCTGTATTTTGCATAAAGTTAAATAGTGTGAGATCAGGAGAATCAAGGACATATGCATGCTTAGTGCACATAATTTCTACAGTTCTAAGAAAAGAAAAAAAATAGAACATGCAAATGAAAATGAATTTCTCCTTAGCTCATCTCGAGTGGTGCTGGAGGTTAACGAAAGGGGGAAAATTTTTACAAAAGTTTGAGGGATCTAGTGGAATGAATGTATAGACATTACTTCCACTTACAATACAAAAATCAATCCAATGATTCCAAGAACATTTTATCCAAACTACATGAAGGGTTTCCTGAGAATTGGTCAATGAGACATGTCAAACTTTTAATAGCACAAACATATAACAACAAAAAAGAAGGAATGAAAAAGTAATATTCCTTTAAATGTTTTTATATAATTATTTATAAATATCACTTTTGTTATATTTACTTTTTATATATCAATATAAATATTAAATATTTTATTTTCATGTTACATTTTCAGGAATATTATGAAAATATCAAAAGATGAAAGAGGTGATATCAGAAATATGCCAGTAGGAATGTCCAAAAAGGTGTACTAGGATATGGTCAAAGAAATGGACAAAATTGCATTGCAGGAGGAGCTATCTCAACAACAACGTTCTTCAAATGTAATATATAATCATTGAATTTTTCAATCATTAGGTACAATAAATAAACAATTTAGCATTAAATATTAATTTTCAAGTATTTTCTTGTAGAAAAGAAAAGAAAATGGAACCCATTCAGCACATAAAACAGGACGAAAAGGAATAAAAGGGTTGATATCTAAGTTTGTGAGTAATTGTTACTTCCTTATAACAACTTAACTAGATTTCATTTTTGTATATTTTAAGTTGTTTTAAAAAAATCATCATTGAATGTCTTCAAACAGGTGCTAACATACAAAGAAGAACCATCAGATGAATTGATTAACATTTGGTTAAATATAGGTTGTGAGTATATGTTGGCATATCATAAATTAATTGTGGAATTTGTAAGCATCTATCGATCTTGTTTTACTTAGCTCCATCTATAATTAATAGAACAGAAAAATCTTTTATATTAAATATATGATTTGTTATGGGGTATAAAAATTGTAGGAAATAAAGTATGGAACTATGCCAACAGATGAAATCTTGAAAGATGGCATACTACATGGTTTTGAAAGAATGTGTATAGTTCATGAGTCAATTTTTGCTATGTTACGTCATTTCTTTTCGATTTACATTCATGTATATTATTTAATATTGAAATTTTCATTATTCTCACCAATGTATATACACTCATTATAGTTTATTTTTATGTTTGTAGATGGAAGGTGAAGAAGAAAACAATCAACACCGTGAACAAAACATTCCTAAAAATAACCCAAGTCATGGAAGTAGCTTAAGTAGTGATGCAGGGGCATTAGACACTAGCCAACAATGTAGGAGGTTTTGTCCACATGTTGTGGCTAGGAGGTTTGAAATCATCAAAATTGTAATAGCTAGGTGTCAATACCTCAGCTGACCGTTTTGATTTCAGAGTAGTTAGAGTTGTAGAAGTCGAACAGTTGGATTTCATCCATCTATTAGTTCAGTTAATTAATTAAATTGTAATTAGACCTTTGATTTCTAGAACGGTCCTCACAGAGGAACTGAAGAGTCATATGTGGATGTATATAAATGTATGCCTCCGGATGTAAGAGAGGGGGGGAAGTACGAAGAGAAATTTTGGCAATAAAACTCTATGCTAACAGTTGTTTCCAATTAAATGATTTCTATGCTCATTTCGTCGTTGAACTGTCCCAATCCTTAATTGTGTGGAGGTTAGTTTGATTGTGAGGCAATTGTGTATTGGAGATTCCGTTCTCTGTCTTGAATCCTGCACCTTGTTGGATAACCCGGTGAATTCAATCCCGCCGCAGGCGAGAATTCCTAACCCGAGTCGAGAACCTGAGTAAGGCAAACGAAGAATAACGCAATCGAAAATTAACCCTGGTAAGCACTGTAGCAAAACCGCGAGTGGTTTTGGAAGGAGGATTGCCCCATTTCGCACCACTTTTGCGGCGTAGGTGGTATTTTTTGAATTGGATCGATTCCATACAGGAATCGACACGTGGCAAGGGACCCGTTTCAAAACCGCCCGTTAACCTATGCCTTCACGCGTTAAAGATCGACGTTGGACACTGATCGAAATGCATACGAGCCATTGATCTGGGCAAAGGCGATTGGACGGTGGCTGTTTGTTGAAGATGTGTGAATTTTAATAAAAGAGGCCGGAGGTTAACTAAGGTATGGTGCATACGTATGTATAGGTGGGGCCGGTTCAAAGCTCTATTATAATGTTCTGTTTACAAAGCATGGAGTACAATTATAAAGCCCGAAGGTTTAATTATTAGTTATAAGGTGTCGGGATATCATATAAGGCGCGGGGAGTTATAACTTTGATTTTAATGTTGGAAATAAGATATTAGCCGGGTACTACCTATAACATTCAAAAGCTCCCAATTATATTTATTTATCAAATTTTCAAAAATTGATAAATAAAATTGCCGAGAGAAAAAAAAATACCACGTAGGAAAACGAAAGAGAATGTGACCAGGGCCACGTCACAGTTGACCAACTTCTCCTTGGAATCCAAATTCACCTTGTTGCTGCGTCATTTGTGGTATCAAAGCGGGAACTTTAAGTTGTTTGCTGACATGGCAATCCGAATTGGTAGAGGTGCCGGCAGAAGGAGACTTGTAGCCAACGCAGAGGTATTGGAGGTGTTGCAGAGGGTCGAGGCCAGAATGGATGCCGTGGAGCAAAGACAGACCAGATATCCTGAAGACATCAGTGAACCTGAAACAGAAGAAGCTGAATAAAATGTTGAAATTCCTCCTGACATGAGGCTCCTTAGGACTATTCTGGGGTCTGCAGTTAAGCCCAGGATTGAAGTGTCAAGCTATGCAGGGGACTGAATCCAGAGGAACTGGTGGACTGGATAAATGAACTGAACAAGTGCTTCGATTATGAAGAAATAAGTGAGGATAAAAAATTCAAGTTTGTAGTAACCAAGCTGAAAGGACATGCTGCACTTTGGTGGGATGGAGTGCAGGCAGAAAGGAGGAGAGTTGGAAAGAAACCTATCAAGAGCTAGACCAGAATGATGGCCAAGTTGAAGGGTAAATTCCTGCCTAGTGATTACCAGCTGACATTGTATAGACAAATGCAGAACCTGAGACAGAGGTTGCTGACAGTAAAAGAATACATAGAGGAGTTCTACAGAGTGAGCATAAGAGTTGGGAAATTCCAAGATACACCAGAGAAGACTGCCAGATATGTGAATGGTCTCAAGCTGGAGATCCAAGATGAGATTGGTATTTTGTCTCCTAAGACAATGGAAGAGGCCTGCTAGATGGCCTTGAAAGCAGAGGAGAAACTCCTGAGGAAACAGTCTGCCAAGAAGAGAGGTACTTTCCATGGGAAGGGAAGTCAGGGTGGTAGAGGAAAGCCTACACCCAGGGATGGGGCTAACAGTAGCTCACCTCAGAATGCATCTACAGAGGAGGATGCAAGTAGCAGAAGGGGTTCTTACAGAGGAAAAGGAAGAGGAGGCAGAGACAGAGGCAGAGGTAGAGAATTGAGGTGTTATAGATGCCAGGAAGTGGGACACAAGCACTATGAATGCCCAGAGAATGTGGGTGCTGGTCCAAGGAATGATGTTGTTTCCTAGGCGGAAAAGGAGGCATAAATTGAAGAAGACATTCTTCCAGAGAGGGGAGAATCCTTAGTGGTAAATAAGGTTCTGTTGAAGCAAGCTAAAGAGGTCACTGAGCCTGCACAGAGGAAGACCTTGTTTAGGAGCATATGAAAAGTCCAAGGGAAATGCTGCCAGCTAGTCATTGATAGTGGCAGCACAGACAATCTGGTTTCCACTGAGGTGATAGAAAAGTTGAAGCTGAGGACTAGGGAGCATCCAACTCCCTACAGGGTGTCTTGGCTGCACAAAGGGCACTAGCTGGTTGTGAAAGAACAGTGTGAAATAGAGCTGCAAATGGGCAAGTAAAAGGACAAAGTTTTGTGTGATGTAATGCCCACGGATGTGTGTCATATACTGCTAGGTAGACCTTGGCAGTTTGACAGAGCAGCAGTGCATGATAGCAAGAAGAAAACTTACAAGTTCTTCAAAGATGGGGTACATCATACATTGATACCCATGGAAGAAGGAGAGCCATCCAGCAGAGTGATTGATCCAAAGACCTTGTTGCTGAGCGGGAAGGAATATCTGCAGTAGATAGAAGAAGAAGAGGTAAGCTTTGCTTTAGTTTGCAAACCTAAGGTAGTTCTTACTTCTACAAATATTTCTGATTTGCCAGTAGAAATCCAAGAAATGTTAGATGAGTATTGTGACATTGTTGTGGATGATTTACCTGATGAGCTGCCACCTGTGAGAAAGATCAGCCATCAGATAGATTTTATCCCTGGTTCAAATCTACCGAATAAGGTAGCCTACATAATGACTCCCAAAGAAAATGAAGAAATCAGGAGACAAGTACAGGAATTGGTGGACAAAGGACTGATTAGAGAAAGTTTGAGTCCATGTGCTGTACCAGCAGTATTGAGCCCAAAGAAAGATGGAGGCTGGAGGATGTGTACTGATTCCAGAGCAATTAATAAGATCACAATCAGGTACAGATTTCCGTTTCCTAGAATTGAAGATTTAATGGACTGTTTGAGTGGTGCTAAATATTTCTCGAAGATAGATTTAAAGAGTGGATACCATCAGATTAGGATAAGAGAGGGTGATGAATGGAAAAATGCCTTTAAAACAAATGAAGGATTGTATGAATGGATGGTAATGCCTTTTGGGTTGTCAAATGCACCAAGCACTTTTATGAGACTTATGAATGAAGTGTTGAAAGAATTTATTGGGAAATTTGTGATAGTATATTTAGATGATATATTAGTTTTCAGCAGAACTAAAGAAGAACATTTAAGGCATCTTAATCATGTCTTGAAGAAGCTGCACCAAGAGAAGCTGCTGATAAATTTGAAGAAATGCTCATTGATGAAGGAGAGTTGGTGTATTTGGGGTTTGTTGTTTTTGCAGAAGGATTGAAGATGGACCCAGAAAAGGTTAAGGCAATTGTGGAGTGGCCTTCACCCAGGAATTTTTTTGAGGTAAGAAGTTTCCATGGACTTGCTAGTTTTTACAGAAATTTTATAAGGAAATTTAGTAAGATCAATGCACCCATAGTCGAGACAATAAAGAAGAGCAAACAACCATTTAAGTGGACCGCCGAAGCAGAAATAAATTTTAAAATTTTGAAGCAAAAGATAACAGAGAAGCCTGTTTTGATTCTGCCTGATTTTACTAAACCATTTCAAGTAAAATGTGATGCCAGTGGAGAGGCCATTGGAGCTGTGTTGAGTCAGGATGATAGGCCTGTAGCCTATTTCAGTGAGAAGCTAAATGACACCAAGAGAAAGTATTCCTGTTATGAGAAGGAATTCTATGCAATTGTTCAGGCGCTGAAGAAGTGGAGACATTACTTGATGTCCAGGGAATTTGTGTTATATTCTGACAATCATGCTTTGTAGTATATTGTACAGTAGCCCAAGTTGAAACATAAGCATGCTAAATGGGTTGAGTACCTCCAAAGTTTTAATTTTGTCTTGAAACATATAAGTGGCCAAGTCAATAAAGTAGCTGATGCTTTGAGTAGGAGGCACATGCTTGTTCAAGAAACTAATTTTGAAGTTGCAGGATTTGATTTTCTCAAAGAATTGTATAAAACAGATCCAGATTTTAAAGAAGAATTTGAGGCATGTAGTAACCCTATTCTAACAGATAGAAGTCAGTGGCTGGATTATTTCCTCCAGGAAGACTTGTTATTCAGGAAGAACCAACAGTGTATACCAAAATGTTCCATGAGAGAAAATTTGATCAAGGAGAAGCATAGTGGAGGACTTGCTGGACACTTTGGTACTGATAAGACTTATGAGCAGCTGAGTCACTTTTATTTTTGGCCCCAGATGAGAACAGAAGTAGATAAGTTTGTGAAGAACTGCAAAATCTACCAGTATGCTAAAGGAAGGAGTCAGAATGCCGGATTGTACACTCCCTTGCCTATTCCAGACAGGTCGTGGGACATGGTGAGTATGGATTTTGTTCTAGGATTACCCAAAACTCAGAGAGGGAATGATGCAGTCTTTGTTGTGGTGGACAAATTCTCCAAAATGGCCCATTTTATTCCATGTTATAAAACTAGTGATTCCACCCATGTTGCTAACTTGTTTTTCAAAGAAGTTGTTAGATTGCATCGGTTACCCAGGAGCATTGTTTTAGACAGAGACACCAGATTTGTGGGGCACTTTTGGAGGACACTATGGAAGAAACTTGGCACCAAACTAAGTTTCAGCTCAGCTTATCATCCCCAGACTGATGGACATACTGAGGTAGTGAATAGGAGTCTGGGAAATTTGTGGAGAAGTCTTGCAGGAGAACATCCCAAGTAGTGGGACCATATTTTGCCTCAAGCAGAATATGCATACAATGATTCACCAAAACGGAGCACAGGGCAGAGTCCATTTCATATCATTTATGGGATGCACCCCAGAGGAATATTAGAGTTAAGAAATCTGGGAAGAGCAGAGCTAAGGAGTGCAGATGGTGAGGAATTTGCTTCAGAGATCCAGGCCATACATGAACAAGTGCAATAGCAATTACAAGGCAACATCATCAAATACAAAGACAAAGCAGACTTGAGCAGAAAGGAAGTTCATTTTGAAGTAGGAGATTAGGTTTTGGCACACTTAAGAAAGGAGAGGTTCCCAAAGAAGCAGTATAATAAACTGAAGTTAAAAAAGATTGGGCCATGCAAGGTACTTAGGAATTTTTCTGAAAATTCTTATGAGATTGAATTGCCACCTGATGTTGGAATATCTCCCATTTTTAATGCTGCAGATTTGTACAAGTATGAAGATGATGGTGCAGAAGAAGGATCAAAAGACAAGGAACAGATTGAGTGGAAAGAACAGCTACCTCCAGCACAATCATTGCAACCAGAGAAGATATTGGATAGAAGGTCATTCAGAAGGACCAGAGGACAAGAGTAATTTCAGTACTTGATTAGATGGAAGGATAAGCCAGAGGAAGATTCCACTTGGATGACTGAAGGAATGTTGCAGAAGATAGGAAGATTAGTGAAAGAGTTCATGGACAGGAGCCCATGAAGAAAATTGCCCTCAAGATTCTGATGCAGGGGCATTAGACACTAGCCAGTAATGTGGGAGGTTTTGTCCACATGTTGTGGCTAGGAGGTTTGAAATCATCAAAATTGTAGCAACTAGGTGTCAATACCTCAGCTGACCGTTTTCATTTCAGAGTAGTTAGAGTTGTAGAAGTCGAACAGTTGGATTTCATCCATCTGTCAGTTCAGTTAATTAATTAAATTTTAATTAGACCTTTGATTTCTAGAACGGTCCTCACAGAGGAACCGAAGAGTCATATGTGGATGTATATAAATGTATGCCTCCGGATGTAAGAGAGGGGGGGAAGTACGAAGAGAAATTTTGGCAATAAAACTCTGTGCTAACAGTTGTTTCCAATTAAATGATTTCTATGCTCATTTCGTCGTTGAACTGTCCCAATCCTTAATTGTGTGGAGGTTCGTTTGATTGTGAGGAAATTTTGTATTGGAGATTCGTTTTCTGTCTTGAATCCTGCACCTTGTTGGATAACCCGGTGAATTCAATCCTGCCACAGGCGAGAATTCCTAACCCAAGTCGAGAACCTGAGTAAGGCGGACAAAGAATAACACAATCGACCATTAACCCTGGTAAGCACTGTAGCAAAACCGTGAGTGGTTTTGGAAGGCGAATTGCCCCATTTCGCACCACTTTTGCGGCATAGGTGGTATTTTCTGAATTGGATCGATTCCATACAAGAATCGACACGTGGCAAGGGACCCGTTTCAAAACCACCCGTTAACCTACGCCTTCGCGCGTTAAAGATTGACATTGGACGCCGAGCGAAATGCATACGAGCCGTTGATCTGGGCAAAGGCGATCGGACGGTGGTTGTTTGTTGAAGATGTGTGAAGTTTAATAAAAGAGGCCGGAGGTTAACTAAGGTATGGTGCATACGTATGTATAGGTGGGGCCGGTTCAAAGCTCTATTATAATGTTCTGTTTACAAAGCATGGAGTACAATTATAAAGCCCGAAGGTTTAATTATTAGTTATAAGGTGTCGGGATATCATCTAAGGCGCGGGGAGTTATAACTTTGATTTTAATGTTGGAAATAAGATATTAGCCGGGGACTACCTATAACATTAAAAAGCTCCCAATTATATTTATTTATCAAATTTTCAAAAATTGATAAATAAAATTGCCGAGAGAAAAAAAAAAAGACCATGTAGGAAAACGAAAGAAAATGCAACCAGGGCCACGTCACAGTTGACCAACTTCTCCTTGGAATCCAACTTCACCTTGTTGCTGCGTCAAGTAGTGACAACAGTTCAAGCGAAGAATGATGATCATTATGTTTGGATATCAAAGAAAGGCGTTGTATTTTTTGAAATATTTGTCTGTGAAATCAAACATTTTGTTTAATGTAATGGACATAGTGTCCCAATTGAAAGACAAGGGGATACCAATAAGTGTCCCATTTTGTATGACAAAGACTGTCTTATATATATATATATGTTCTAATTTATTCTATTGCGTTCTCCATTGTCGCTGTGAAATGTAACACCATTGATTAAATTTATGGATGATTAAATATTATAATGAAGAGATGTGAAATCTGATGATATGATATAACAAATTAATCCAAACATCACATTCAAATGCACTAATAAAAATTTAATTGATATGAATACTATTATAAGATATGTGTCGTCTTTTGATGAATAATAAATTTTTAAAAATCACAATAATTATGATATGATATAACAAATTAATCCAAACATCACATTCAAATGTATTAATAAAAATTTAATTAATATGAATATTGTTATAAGATGTGTCGAATTTTGATGAATAATGAATTTAAAAAAATCACAATAATTGCACTGTCACAGGTCAATGTTTCTAAAAAATACAAAATGAACACCGGTGTGTGTCAGTTACTGTACACCGGTGCGTTTTTATGACACACTGCACCGGTGTGTTTCTATGACCTATGGGCGCCACACAAATACCAATACCAATTATAAATCTTGGTGCATTTGTGCGATACTGTGCACCGGTGTGTCTATGTGAGACTATGCAACGGTGCGTTTGTACGACCTATGGGCACTGCACAAATACCAATACGAATTAGAACAATAGGTGCGTTTGTCTAATACTGTGCATCGATGCATTTCTATAAGATTATGTACCAGTGTGTTGATACGAAATATGGGCACCGCTAAAATCCCAATACCAATTAGAATGGCCTCATGCGTTGTATCACCTACAATGCACCTTGTGCGGTTTTAAACCTTTACGGCCTAGTGCATGCACCTTCGACCGCCCCGGGACTGACCGTCTATATGACACGCTCCGGTATGTTGACACCTTAGTAGTGCACCGATGAAAAAAACATCTGTAATAACCTTCGGCCACCTAGGTTTTTTAGTTGTGTTGAAATTCCGTTAAAAGCTCTGCCAAAACCTCTGTTACCAAAAACGAATGTTGTAGCAAATGTTTTTTTGACAATTTTGGCCAATTTTATAACACTAAAAACCTCCTTTATAACCTACGCTAGAGGGTATTTTCCTTGTAGTGCCACTATTTTCCAGTGTTTGTAATATGGTTCCATTCCAGGTACATTCCCAGCCAGAAAGCCATTGTAGCCCGAAAAGGTGATGTTATGTTCACCATTACTACTGAAAAAAATTCAAATGCTGCTAATACTAAATAATGAATCCCTCAAGCCATTCTCAGAAGAAGCCCTCATGCATTTGTATAAAAGCCTTAATTTCCCCACCAGATCTAAAATCTTTGAAATTTTCCTACAAGAAGATTCCCAATTTCCTAAAAAGAATCCTCCATATCCCTCCTCCATGTTTCCTGAGATGAAAAAACAAATCATCTCCATAGTTTCCCATATCTTAGGTTACCAATCAGATCAATGGGTAAATGAAGTGATTCTAGTTTTCTTGTCAATCTTCTCCAAGGAAAAAAAGGTTTCCATTTTATTTAATTACATTGAATTCTTGGCCAACACTATCAATGATCAACTGCTGAAATTTTCTACAGAAGGCAGTTTCAAATATGTTTCAGTGATGGTTTATTTATTCATGTTTTACCAAGAAGAAAACTTTCAATTTGCATTACAGAATTTAGATGGGTAGGGATAAGTACAATCAGTGATTCATTGGACCTCCCTAGTGAGGGAACATAATACTGAGTTCACCTACAATGATTTTATTGACCAATTTATTTATACAATTTCTTTCTTATTAAACAGTGACATTCAACCAAGGATAGGGATAGAAATAAAAAGATATTTGCACCTTACTGAGCAAACTAGGATAAGGGACTGGCACATGTACCAGAACTACACAGAAATCAAGGTGTACGCTTGTGAATTGTCTCCATACAAGTTGCCAAAATTTGTCCCTGTCTGGATATTTTCATTGGAGTATATAAGACAAATGATTAATATGGATGATCTCCATTTTTTGGCAACAAAGAAGAGGTCACAGTTCAAAATAAAAACACAAATTGGACCATTCATTTGCAATACTAGGGTAGCATGTAAGGAATTTGACTTACTCCTAAACCATATGAATTTTAAGTTCAATTTTACTTGGTCATATGACAATTTTGGTATCATTTCCAAGCTCATAGTAGAACAAAAAACTACTCCATATGTCCACACTACAAGGACAAAAATAGAGAAGTTCATCAATCAAGAATAGTGGGAAGAAAACACTCTATAGAAGGCATAAGAGCAGGTACTATCCACTACAACTTGAAAAACTCCAGTGCCCAAGAGAAACATGAAAAAAGACCAAGAGAGCATCTCTCTCCTTCAGTTACAAAGATTGGGGCAAAGGAATTTCATGTCTACAAGAAAACGTAGAAAACTGATCTATTATAATATTTTCTACGAGAAGGAGATGATCAACAGTCCACTATAGTCTTGACATGTACTTGTGCTACTAGTTTCCCAGGCACTGAGGATATTTTCATAGGATCGCCATCCTCCTCGTCCTCTCAAGAGCCTTTGACCACATCTCAAACATCAGAATTGGTTCATGATCAAGCTGAGCCAAACATTTTTGCTAAATACAATGATATCAAGAAAAGAAATGAAATTCTTAAGGCTTCTACTTGTGCACAATTTTGGAAGCAAACAATGACTTCTCAACATAGGCTTCTCTAAGCCTTTGACAAAAAAATGGGCAAATGCATATTTCCTTTCTTCAAGCAATAGTCCCTTTTCCCAAGACACCAGATGATTACAAGAAATTTGTCTTCCGCTTTGATGTTGATCAAATTCTCCCTATTGATCAGATAGATATGCACAAGAAAACATGAGATATGTTATATTCAACATTGAAAAATATTTCCATGATAGCTTCAAAGTTGCAAATTTTAGTTAACAATATACAATCCCAGCTCAAGCTTGAAAATATCTCCTCCTTGGCCAAAGTCAAAAATATCAAATCTTTGGAGGATTTAGTAATAAAGCTAGGATATGATCCCAAAGATGTAAACGGAGTTGAACAAATTATAAAAAGGAAAAATGCAAATATTGTAGCACTCTGAAAGCAATTGAAGCTTCCATCAACAAAAGACCCTCAAGCAAAGGAAGTTGGAGATTTAGAACAACAAAAAGAAGACATTTTTAAAATTATTATTGAACATAATGCTCATATAAGGTAGATAGAAATTGAGATAGAAAAACTAATGAAGGAAATGGAATATAATTCTCAACTAGTTGTTTTTCCATTAACAACATATCCTATTGCAGGAACAATTCTAATTACAGGTACAATAGAGGCATCTACTTCAGCATCAACTAGAGTAGGGACACAATATAAAGATGCATCAAAATATTTGGTCAAATCCATGGATGTCATGCCCATAAGAGGACAAGAAATTGAGAAACTAAAGGGCCAACTCAAAACTTTTCAAGAACAAAAATTAAGAGTAGACAATTCATGTATACGAGAACTGGAAAAATCTCACAAGTTAACATAGAAAATTGATCAGTGCGAGGATAAGGCTACAATGGATCAAACATTAGCACAGGAAAAGGAAAATATATTAATTGAAATCAATGAAGCTATTACAGGGATTTGACCTTCAATAGAGATATTTTTTGAACAAGACGAACTAGTGTAGAGATCAAAATAATTAGTTGAGCAAGTAAAAAAGAGTTTAGGACATATTCCAGGACAGGTAAGTAAATTAATAAAGGTCCTAAATTCAAATACTAAAGATGAATTGCAATAATTTGAGATTGCAGACAGGACCGAAACTATTATTGAGGTTAGGAATGTAACCACAAAGAAAAAATGATGTTTTAGCTGGAAAATAAGTGCCATAACATGGAGGTCAATATTCAGAAATTCCATATAAAATTTAATGTTTTACATTTAAAGGGACTTCTAGGGCTGAAAGGAATCCAAGATGAATTAGTGGAGTTGATAGATTATCAGTAGAAGTTGTACACAATAGACAAAGATAAATAAAAAATTTCTTCTATAAAAGGTACAATTACAGGAAAATCTCTCTTGGAGGCTTTGGAATTTGACCTACACATGAGATCTGAAATCAAAAATATGTTACTCGTTAAACCCACTTTTGAAAAATATACCGAGGTAGATGAAACCTATAGAAAATTGGTAAAACTTCCCATCCCAAGTGAAGATTGGTGGGATAAATTATGTGAGTTCCTGGAGTAAAAAAAACATTTTTGAGTCAGCAATAGAGCAACATCTTCTCAAGTCGAGTCATCAACAATAACCCTGAAAAACAGTGCCGACAACTTCAACAGTTTTTGTGCCTCCTACATTTTTGGTCTATTTTTGTTAAAAACAGTTTTAGATATTTGTAATAAAAATCTTGATATTTTAAATCAAGATGTTTTGCTTAGAATTAGTATAAATACTTCATAAATCGAAGTAATAGTGTTGGGACTTGTATGAACAAATAGACTTATGATGTAAAGTTCTTCACCAAGCCAAAGTTGATCATTTTCAGTAAATGCAAAAAGTTATTCTAGGATTCCTGAGTCAAATAAATTGGTGATTTTTTTCTTGTTGTCAAATTATTGTTTAACTGTTATTTCATGTATTTCTCTCATATTTTTTGTTTAAAGAAAATTATGTGTTGAACTTGTTTAATTACACTCAACTCTGGCTTATAAACAACATTTATGTTTTCAGTTGAAGTTAAATATAGAATTCATGTAAAAATACTCTATGTTTAATGGAAATCTAAATATTCTCTTCTAATCCACTCCACAAACACTTTAAAATATCCTATTTTCTACCTACCTTTCCCTGTTGCACTTCATCTATTATTTTTTAAATTGATCTGCTTAAGATTTTGGACTCCATTTCCCAATGATCTTATATTCAAAGTGTCAACCAAACAATTCAAAAATCAACCCCTGAACTTAATAACAAGCCCAATACTTTAGAAAAACAAATTTAAATCTAAAAGAGAGATTCCTCTGGGTTTCTTTCACATCCTTAAGAAATTACGAAAGCAAATAGAGAATAAAATACCTGCAATTTTATCCCAGTAGGTATCTGTACCCATAGGCCTACCTAGGTAGAGTTACAATATTAGATCCTAGGAAATGGATGAAGGGTATCCAACAGTCATGGATACTCAATATGCTCTATGTGCGAAATTTCAGGAGAAGTAATATCAATACTATTTGTGTGCGCCAATTTTTGGCCCTGGTGCATGAAGATTGTATATGGTTGGGGAAGAAGATCCCCATTACTGAGGTGCTCATAAAAATAATTACGACCCTACCTTTTCTTGGGGTGTACCCCGCGGAGGCTTTTTTGGGTAAGAGCCAGGACAAGAAGTTGGCAGACAAGATGAGGAATGAGTATGATCTGACTAAGGGGACCAGGGGTTATCTCATTAACTCCATTTCTGACAGAACTATGTGCTTCGTCGCGAACATCCTGGCAGGTAAGATTACGAGGAAGATTCATAGAGAGGAGGCCTCTGCACTACTCATAGCTTTATTTTCAGAGTGCACCAAGGGTGTTTTATACAACTGGGTTGGATACTTATGTACAGAGTTCCTCGCGAATTGCAAAGCAGCGCAAGAAGAAGGAAATCAGTTCCACTATGTGTGGCTCTTTCTTCTTATTACCTTGATGGAATGGAGGGAACCTGATGGGTCAGATTGCAACATTGTGGACCTCTATCTATGTGAAGAAGTCCGATACGCTTCGCTCTGGCATTCAACAAAGCCATCAAGGGTTATTTCCAATAAATTATTTTGGGTCAGATTTGAGATTATATTATGGACAGTGATCAACCAAAAGCCCCCGTTGTCACCAATTATAGTGGAGTAGTATTGATAGGTTGTAGAGTTAAAAGTGGAATTCCATCATATCCATATTTAGGCGAAGAAGGGCCTCGCGGGGGTCTGGTATGAGCTCCCATACTTGGTCGAAGAGGAGGATGTAGAAGCCATCATTATCCAATAGCTGAGTGCTTGGTTAACTCCGCTTTCTGAAGGTATGGAGCAGGCATGAACAAATGGGGTGAAGGACACTAGGTCAATAGTGCAGAAGGACACTGAAGCAGAGAATATAGAGACTGAAAGGGGTGATAATATTGGAGATGATCCAAAAACATACCTATCTGGCCCCTCCTCTCTGTTTATCACTAAGAGAAGGCAACCAAAGAAGGGTGGTGCAAGAAAGAAGGTCAAGTTCCACAGGTCTGCTAGTCCGACAGAAATGGCCATCACTAAGGGGGACATTGATGAGATAGGAGACGATGTACGACAATTAAAGGAGGATTTATGGGGAAACATAGGAGAAAAATACAAAAAAGTGCTGGAATATGTCCACAAGGGGTTGTAGTACTTGCAGATGCAGGTGAGCACAGTTTAGATGAGATTAATCTAGGTGAGTGGACTGCAAGTGACCATGGTTCCACCAGGCAGTGCATAAGCAGGCGCAAGCGCTGGAGCACACAGATTAGTGCTAACTGCATACACATGCAAAATAATTATCCTTGTAGGCACTTTGCATTTTGATAAGGCAGAGAAAAGGAAACTGGCGGTTATTTAAAAAAACACAGCATTGAACCTTATCGAGACACCATTACAGGCCTTACAAGAATTCCACCAGGGCATCGCCGAGGAGTTAAAGATCAGAGAACATCATGCTCTTCTGGTTATTTGAGATGCCCTGTAGGAGCGACAGAGCATGGATGCAGAGAAACATATCGTTGTCTAAGAGCGCGAGGCTGAAGCAGCACAACAACATAAGCTGGAGGACGTTATCTCCAAGTCATGCAGTGAGCTACCAGAGCTCGAAATTCAGGCTGCAACAACGCCTGAGGAAAAAGTGGCTAATTTGGCCACCTCTATCAAGGACTCAAAGGATAAATTTGATGAAGTCTGGATTGAAATGGAAATGAAAATTTTCGAGTTGCAGCTGCAATTGCAACCTGCCACTCTGATAAATATTAGAGAGCAACGCATAACAAAGCTGAAAGCAGCCACAAAACAGATTGAGTCCTGCATACAAGAGTGCGTGACTATATTTGGGGAGACTATGGATGTATGGTACTCACTCCAGGAGGAACCTCAGGTGCAGAATATTGAGGCTAAAGTGCGTGACAAACTGGAAGAGATGGATCATATCAAGGTCACTGCAAAGACCTTAGCGCCACTACATCGGATTAACCATCTCAAATAAGGTAAATATTTGAAAGAGAAGGTTGTTGTGCTATGCAAAAAGGAGTAGCTACTTGCAAAAAGGATGAATTTGAGGGAATTTTAGGCTAGCCTTCTCTCCCAAAATACAGAGTAGAAACTAAAAAAGTTGCACGAAGCGCAGAAAGGACTAGAGCAGAGGGAAGCTAAGAAGGTCACAAAGATGCTTCTCAGAGACTTCAATGAATTTTAGAAACAATGCGCTGAAGTCGTTAAATTGATGAATGATTCCTTTAGTTGCATTAGAGCGAATATTGATGGTGCACCACCATTGTGACTCGGGACGAGTCATAGTTTTGTGTTGGGGGCATGTTAGAGCTAGGATCCCGGTGAAGTAAGCAAGTAAGGGAAGACTTTGTAGATCAAGGAGCGAATCACGTAGTGTGGAGTCTATTTTGAGTCATAGGGGATTTAGGGTGGGTCAAATCCCCCTATTATGTAATTGGATGGGATATTTTGTGAACATTTGACTCCACCCATGGTTTTGGACCATGGTATTGTAAATGCCAAATCTATATAAGGAGTCTAGATAGAAGTCATAGGGAGGCAAGTAGAAGTTGATGAAATGCATTTGGATGTAAGACTGTTTTGAGTCAAATTTTGTGTTTTGGGTTAGAGGAAAGGCTCTTGCAGCTGTGTGTGTGGATACCTTAAGAAGTATGTAGTTTTGTGTGCATACCCCTATAGCTATGTGTGCAGGCTAGAAAGTGAATGTATGAGAAGGATCTGACTATTAATGAAAGACTTGTTCAAAAATATCTGAGTTATGTTATGTGTTTTTCTTTTACTTACTGTTTCTGAATATTTATGCTGAAAAAGGGTTTTGATCTGTAACTGAGTAGTGTAGTCCTATTTGTGATTATTTACTTTGTTTAATGCAAGAATAAGAAATATCACACAGCCAGTGAGTAAATTCAACAGATGTGTTGAAAAACGTTGGTATTAATGATAGATATGGCTTGCAAAACTTTTTTAAGAAGGAAAATACCTAAATACATAGCCCAGTGTCCCTCTAGATGCAAAAACCTGGTTCTAGCATCCCCCTATATTGCCTCAGGTGAGACTTTGATATGCGCAAGCACGTCGTTGTCGAAAGGGCTGGTAATAGTGGGTTTTGTTGGACTACGCAGTCACATTGAACCTGGGTCTAGACCCCATCAAGCCAACAAGACTTTTCTATTGAGTTGGTGCCAGGGGCAGCTCCAACATCAAAAGCACCTTAAAGGATGAATAAACCATAGTTGGTAGAGTTAAAATTGTAGTTGAATGAAATGTTTGACAAATGGTACATTAGATGGACTCTCAGATTATGGCACTCTCAGATGGACTCTCATGAAGAAAAAATATGGCACTTTCAGATTATGCATTGACTACAGGCAGCTGAACAAAGTAACCATCAAGAACAGGTACCCACTATTGAGGATTGATGATTTGTTCAATCAGTTGAAGGGAGCAACAGTGTTCTCTAATATCGACCTGAGATTGGGATATCAATAGGTACGCATCAAGGAGAAATATATATACAAGACCGCATTCGGGACCAAGTACGGGTGTTATGAGCTTATTGTAGTTCCATTCGGTTTGACTGATGCCCCAACTCCATTTATGTGTTTGATGAATAGTGCGTTACGTCCTTACTTGAACCAAGTTTTTGATTGTGTTTATGGATGATCTATTGGTGTATTCTAAAAATGAGGAAGAGTGTGTTGAACATTTGGCAGCAATATTGGGGTTGTTGAGATATCATTATTTGTATGTTATGCTCAACAAATGTAGTTTCTTTCAGATTGAGGTACACTACTTGGGACATGTTGTCTCCAAGGAGGGCATTGCAGTAGATCCAGATAAGATAAGGGCCAACATGGAGTGCGTAGCTCCCAAGAATGTAGATGAGGTGAGATCATTCATGGGGTTGGCAGGTTATTACAAGAGGTTCTATTGGTGTCCAAGTGTGAATGATTTTATTCAACCCTTTCCCACATTAATTCTCAATCTGGGACGCGTTGGTTATTAGAAGGCTAACGTGAAAAATATATGTAGATGGAAATTACACAGTTATGTATTAATCGTGGATTTGATAAGCTATGTAAAACGACAAACCATTGTAACAACAATGAAAGGATAGCAATAATCAATTGTAAAATTGCAAATACATTCGCGGAAATTAAGAATTACATCAATTACTTTAAATGTCACAACAATTAAAGAAACACACAATGCAGTAAAAGAAACTAAGCACACATAATTTAAACAACACCTGGTCAGGAGAGTGGGCCCGACTCCCTGATCAGGGTTGCGGTATAATAACAGACTCACGAAAGAGACGTAAAAATTATTTGCATTAACTTGAATGAAAATTCTTGCTATAGATCTCAATTCCCTTAGTAGCCAACCCCTGATTCACATCTTCGTACCCTTTCTTATACAAATGATTACAATGGTAGTTCCTAAAATCATGGCATTTATTGCCTACAATTACAAAGTCATTATGATAGACAAAAATAGATGAAAAAGATAGAAGAGGAAAGGATCTGAAGATTTTATGTTGTTCCAGTGCTGCCCAATATAGTGGTGCTAGCTCAATAGCTCTTCCTGGGATTGTGAATGTGGTCATCCGACCTCTGAATTTGCAAAAATAGCTAAATTAGTAAACCTCTTAGGTAATAATCCCCATGACTATGCTTCATTTACTAAATAATCCATAAAGACATGAAAAAGGGTTTACCTATGCACTTTAGAACATGAATTGAATGTTAATTGTACAAATGGAGAAAGGAAATAGGATAGAATGGAAGGAAAATATGTGTGGGTTTGGCTCCCAACATCTCCCACCAACTAGTCTTTTTGCATGTCCTCTTGCAGCTCGTCACCTCTGCAGGTTTGGTTTGGAGTGGTTGTGTTCAGTGTGAAGCTAAGCAAGGTCATATCTCCCTGCCATCTCTATCCCTAGGGGTTTATACCCGTTTTTCAGAAGAACTTCCTTCCACCAATCATTGCCCACATTGTAAGCCAGAGTATACTGATCTGCTGGCAGCCAAACGATGGGAAATTGGAACCTCAAACCCATCCAATGGACCCAGAAAGTGTGGATGAATGAAATATAATGTGGCAACCTCTCTAATGCTCATGCAAAGTTACGAGCCCCAAACGGTTCCTGGATTCTGAAAGTTGACGATGAAAACATCCATCTTTTCTAGCAGTTGTCCTGAGCCTCATCTTGAAAAGTGACCACTTGTTTGGTACATAAATTAGTACACCATTTTTGTGTTTCCAACATTTATTCTGTATGTCCCTCAATCTGTAAAAATGTGGCTTGCTTGTTATAAATATTCACAGACTGACCATTTTCCCTTCTAAGGACAAGTGGCTTCGTGGCTTGGTTTTCTTCAGAAGTGTCAAAAGCCTTCTTCCACTTAACTTGATTAATGGTGTAAGAGCTAAAAGCTCTTAAATGGACATCTCCCACAAACGGAAATGGATTAAATGTATGATCATCACTTAAGAAATAGTCATGCATGTATAGCTCGCGCATCAAATGTTGGTTCACGACATCGTGAATTCTTAAGATGTGAAGAAACTGTATCGGGTCTTAAATTTCGTGACTAATCTCATTACGTATGCTCTCCGGACAAAAGAAAAGATATTTCTCGTGAAGAAACATAGCATAACTATGAGTAGGGGGTCGGCAAGCCATTACCTGCTGTGTCAAGGTAAACATTTATTCTTTTTCAACCTTCAAAACTTGCACATGCTCCTCTAAATTCTCAGTATTTTTCCGCTGCTTCTCTCGCTTTTTCTTTTATTTATCCATCTAGTCTATATACCCAGTGATGGTTTGTGCAGCCTGCGCACGGATTCTATTTACCTATTCTTGGTGGGCCTTTAAAGTGATTGTTCCTTGTTGGAGACAGGATGCATCAAACTAATACTTTTGAATTTCAGGATATAAAAAGAATTCTCGGGCCTCGAACAAATATTCAATGGGATTAGTCTGTGCAGTCGTAGAGGTCATAGAAATTTCCTCTGTCTATACTAATGACGAGACATCCTCAACCCTATACTTTGTAGCTTTTCCTTTATATCTCCTCACTTTCTTTTGTAAACACGATACTCTCTAGGCTCTTTCTTAATTTGTGATTTTCCATCTTTAATTGCATGGCTTCCTTAAATTGATGTTGCTACCTTTCTTTGAGAGGAGGTCTTGTTTTTGCACACTAATCTATAATTTCTTGTTTAAAGGTGACTTCTTCAGCTGGTCCCATAGCTAGTTTGGGATTTTGTGGGTTTTTTTCAACAAATATGTCAACTGGTTCGTCCTTCACCTTGACCTCTTCGATTTGTTCCTCCACTTGGGGAGAAACCTCTTCGTTTTCTATTTCTAGCTTAGGAATTTATGTGGTCACTTGCACATCACCCTAGACATCCTCTCCTTGCACTTGTTATGTTGCAAGCTCATCTCCTAAAGGTCCAGGAGTTGTTTTCGACCCCTTCGGGTCAAAAAATATAAGACCAATTTATTCTAGAAACCCTGTCAGGGTAGCATCGGCCATCATTTCATCGACTTGACCTTCCGTCAACATAGGTTCTCGTATCTCCGCGTCGAACTTTACATTTCCAGTGTGCTACGTCTGTGTATCAGCGAGCATTGGCTCCTGAGTGAGTGTACTAGCCATATATCCAAAATTGTTCCAAAAAACTCTAGAATTTGGGGAACAACTCTTTCTTCCACTGAACACCGAGGGGAACGCAATTTCTTTTCCCCTTTTGGTAAGGTTGCAAGAAACAGGGAATGTGGAACATCTTTTTCAATTTTCGTCCTGAACATGCCTGTTGCCTCAGGTTCTTTCTCCTCATCCTCTTTATTTTCTGATTGGACCAAGATTTCTTCTATCTCATTTGCTTATCCAGTAGTCGACACTAGTTCTTCTGGAGCAGTGCCCACCATAGGACCTGTTCCTTCTATAATTTCATGGCTATTTTGAGCTAGTGGTGGTGGTTCTTGTATAGCACAATCTCTCACTTCAGACTCCAAACTTGCTTGGACAAGTAGTGTTGGTTCTTGTGTGGTAGCACCACCTATCAATCCCTCGACTGGTAACGATCCTCTTTTTTCACTGGCAGTCGACACTGATTCCTGTGGAACAATGTCGACTTATTACGATTTGATTACGACGTTGTTTCAGTTATGAAAATACCTCCCCCAAACTAATAGATGGTCATCCATGGTCATGTCAATGTAATTTTAATGGAATATTTAATCAAATCCGCAAAAGTCGATCAAAGACGTACATGGCGACTTACCTCAGTAGAGTGCCAACCTCGGAGGATTAACAACACCGGATACTTAGAAAATTTTCCTGGAGTAACAGCATCGGAGGAGTAACAACACCAGATACTTAGAATTTTTTTTGGAGAAACAGCATTGGAGGAGTAACAACACCAGATACATAGAAATTTTTTCGAACTAACAACACTAGAGGAGTAACAGCACCAAAGGGGGTAACAACACCAAACACTTAGAAAATTTTCCGGAGTAACATAATTAGAGCAATAACATCACGAAGCACTTAGAAAATTTTACGGAGTAATAGCACTGGAGAAGCAATAGCACCGAAGGAGTAACAACACTAGACACTTAGAAAATTTTCCGTAGTAACACCATCAGAGGAGTAACAACACTGGGTACTTAGAAAATTTTACGGAGTAACAACACTGAAGGAGTAACAACACCAGACACTTAGAAAAATTTTCGGAGTAAAAACATCAGAGGAGTAACAGCACAAGGTACTTAGAAAAATTTCAATCTCCACAAAATTGCACATGAGTAGTAGTTCCTGCAAAAAAAAACAATTTAGTACTAACAATTTAGTTTTTTTTTTTTTTTTTTAATTCAAGGATGCAGAGGAGGAATTATCTGCACTAACAACCTTCAAACTAGATTTATCAAATATATGTTTGATGAAGGGATCCTTAGAAGTTGGGTGATGATACAATCTAAGAAGATATCCATTTACTGTGAAAGAAGCATGTGTATCGTCAATTGTGACAAGTATGATAGTTCCATTATCAAACATCGCATCAACTTCATAAGGTTCCATCTAATGAGAGCAAAGCTTTCCTATAAAATACTTAAAGTGAGAATCATAGAGTAATGCCCAATCCCCTCTGTGAAACACCTTATTCTTGATAAATTTATCATGTCATTTTTTTCTCAGTTGCTGAATTGCAATAGTTTTTTGAATAACCATTGAACGGATTTAATCGAGCTCATTTAGTTGTTCCAGTTGATGTTTCTGGGCTTCTGACATATCTAGTCCTACTTCAAGAGTTTTTCTGAGCGTGCCAATCTCAAATTCTATTGGAAACAACAGGGATTTCCCATAAACCAACTCAAAAGGTGAAAACCATGTTGTATTCCACCATGTTGTTTTGTATGTCGAGAGAGCTTCAAGAAATTTTTCATCCCAATCTCGGCGATGTCTTGCCACAGTATTTGTGAGAATATTTTCTAATACCTTTTTCGTGTTTTCAACTTCACCATTCGCCTGGGGATGGTACATATATTTCACCCTATGTTTGATTCCATACTTCCTCATAAGACTTTCTATCATATGTGATGTGAATTGCGCTCCTCCATCTCAAACAATCTCTCTCGGAGCACCATATTAAGAAAAAATCTCTTCAAATAGAAATTCTGAAACATCCTGTTCTATTGCTTTCACAAGAGCCTTGGCTTCCACCCAATTTTCTACATAATATGTCCAGAACAAAATATGAACTTTCTGATGTGAAGATGGGTTAAAAGGGCCAAAAAAATCAATAGGTAATTTTTCAAGCTCAAGGATTACCTGGGGCTGTAATGTAATTTCATCTGATCGACCATGCTGACCCATCCATTGGCAACTATCACACCTTCGGACATAGTCTCTTTCATCCCGGAAGATACAGGGACAGTAATATCCCATCTATAACACCTCATGCACTATCCGCTTTTCTGTAAAATTCCCTCCACAAGGGCCATCATGAGCAACCTTCAGGACATCATAGATGTCATCCTCTCCTACACAGCGTCGGATTTGTTGGTCGATACCTGTATAAAAAATATATCTTGTTATCCAAGAATAATGGGCAGTATGATGAATAATATTCTATTGTTCCCTGTATGAAAAATGACGAGATACCTTTCCTGTAGCAAGATAGTTAGCAATATCTGCATACCAAGGAGTATTAGTAGACATTTCAAAAAGATGCTCATCCATAAAATTATCTTCTATGGGTGTGCCTTCATCACTAGTATCCAGTCTAGATAGAAAATTAGCAACTACATTATACTTCCCTGGCTTGTCCTCTACGATAATATCAATTTCTTAAATCAACAGTAACGACCTTGTAATGTGGCCAGGGGTGGTAGGTTTATTCATCAAGTAACTTATTGCTGCGTGATCGGTATGCAAAAAAGTAGGATATCCAATAATTTAATCCCAAAATTTATTAATAGCATAAATAAAAGCCAGAAATTCTTTTCCAGCTACCCTGTATTTTAATTCAGCAGGAGTCAAATTCTTGTTGACATAATAAAGTGCATATGGATTCTTATCTTCCTAATGTCCTAAAACTGCCCCAACTGGTGTCTCAGAGGCATCGGTATGGATGTGGAATGGGAGTACCCAGCCCGAACTTCGCAAGATCGAATCTCCACAGACAAGTTCCTTGATCTTTGAAAAGGCCACTTAACAGTCATCTGTCCATAGAAATTTAGCATCTTTAGTTACCAAATGAAAGAGTGGAGATGCTATCTTAGAAATTTTTTATATAAAACATATATAATATCCAGTGCAACCAATAAACTACGTACTTGTGTGGGTGTCTTAGGTACAGGAAAATGTAATATTTCCTCTACCTTGGCAAGATCAACTTGAATTCCAACTGCTGAGAGCAATTTTCCCAGAACTATTCCCTCTTCCCTCATCATGTGACATTTGACTGTACTCAGAGAAACATGGGTCTGTTCGCATCTTTTGAGTACTTTTTTTATAAGTTTTCCAACCCTTCTTCAAATGAGTCCCCGTATGGAGTAAAGTCATCCATATAAATCTCGACACTGTCATCAACTAGATCATAAAATATTCCCAATATTTCCCTCTGAAATGTTGCAAGCGCATTACAAAGAAAAAATGGAAGGACTCGGTATGTGAAAGTTCCCAGAGGGCATGTAAAGGTGGTTTTATCTTGATCCTCAAGGGATATCTAGATCTAATTATACCAACTAAACCCATCTAGGAAGGAGAAGAACTTCTTCTCGGCCAAAGTATTCAGGACTTGGTCAAGGAATGGCAAAGGGAAATGATCCTTTTGAGTTTATTTATTTAATTCCCTATAGTCCCTATAGTCCACGTAGACCATACACTTACCATTATTTTTAGGAACAATAACCAGTGGGGACACCCATTAACTGTCTAAGATGGGGTAGATAAATCCTACATCTAGTAACTTCTGAAGCTCATCTTTGACAATGTTCTTTAAGGTGGGGTTCATTCTTCTCTGGGTTTGTCTCATAGGTAAAAAAATATTCTTTAATGTATATATGATGAGTGCATAAATCGCCAGAGATCCCCTTCATATCTATCTAATCCCAGGTGAAGGCTTCCTTATGGTCTCTAAGGACTTTTAGGAGTTGTTTTGTCTGGGATGCTGAAATATTCAGGTTAATGTTCAACGTTTTCCCTCGGTCAATTTCAATGGGGATACTATCATCAGATGAAGTTGCAGGTATATTTTCAATTTCATCTTCTGGTTCTATGGTTTCCTGTGTATCAAAACTCATGACAGATTCTAGGATTTGGCGAGTTGAGTCAGAAATGGAATGGGGATCACTGATGAAAGTGTTAATGGCGTCATCCTCTATTTATTTTTTAAAATAAAGAGCCTGCCCAATGTTAAGGACTAGTTTGAGTTGTTCATTTTTCAAGTTTCGATCCTTCTATTGGAAGGATTTTTCGTCTAGATAATGGTTTCCCTGATGGGCTTGGTTTTGCAGGAGGATAAAGAACGAGATTCTTTGTGACATTCCCATTAGATATGACCATATTTCCTGACCAACACCCAATATAGGCATTTTCATTTGCAAGCCAAGGCCTTCCTAAAATAAAAGGGTGACCACCAGCTGGGGACTATGTTTGTAATACCAAGAGATAGATGGGATAGTGCCATGATGTAACACAAAAAATTGTCACTATCCCTATACTCCCCGTTCCTGATCCTGGAAATCCTTAACAGTGAGCCCTATTTCCATTTTCCATCATGAAAATGTGCCATCATATCCCTTCCAGCACAATGAGTAAACTCTTTGTTGACCATCCCTTAAGAAGCTCCTTGAAACCCTGATTATCTGGAGCAGCGCACCCTCGTTGTGTCTCGCTCGTGTCGATGGCTCCTTTTTTGGTCTAGTGAAGCAACGATCAGCGCTAGAATGAGGATCACACCCGTGTTGATCCAATTCTGGAAAGTTTTTTAAAATGGAAGTGAAGCTTCAAGATCTAGAAGCTTCGTGGCAGAGAGCTGGTTTTTTGTTCTTGAGGATAAAGTTGAGCTTCTTCCTTTGGGCTCTTTGTTCCTACAAAGGTGGAACCACCCAAAGGGATAACCCATTTCCCCACCCTAAGTGGATCCATGCTCCCTCCTCCTTTGCTATAAAATGGAAATTATCCCATAGCTCTGCTAGTTAGAACAGAGATAGAAGAAAAACAGAGAGACATTTTTTACTATAGGAATCGAGCGAGAGTTGAGACCGTTTACCCTCCACATCAAGTTGAAAGAGCACTTTGGAGACGTGCTTGGATTAGGACCCATCGAAGGAGAGTTGTGACATCAAGGTGCAGGCTGTAACTCCCCCTCTCTATTTTGATGTAATGCAATTGGTTCGTGCTTTCCATTCTCATCTTTAATGTGTGATTGGATTCTTATTTTTCCTTGATCAACTAAGTAGATTGTATATGCAAGATATATGTTATGCTTTATGGTTCTTTGTTTTTTGATCCCTTTTGTAGATAACCAAATTCTGGTGGTGGCGAAGATCTAACTACAGAGCGCGAAGGATTAAAGGATTCAAGCGAGGAATAACATCAGACTGAGGTAGGTGATATATTCATGATATGCATGCATTTACAATCTAGGAAAGTAGGCTTCTAATTGTTCCCTATTGTTACTAGACCCATCCTAGGGCTAGAGGGATCTTCTTTGTTCGCAGAGAGGATTTTCCTACATAAAAAATTGGTGACTCTGACTTACCACTTCCAGTAGGTGATCATTGGGATGACAGAAGTAAAAACATGTTTTTGTTATTTTTTGCATGTTATATATATATATATATATATATATATCTCTGTGTGTGTGTGTGTGTGTGTGTGCGTGTGCGTGTGTGTGCTGATATGAAACTTTATTTGTCGCAGATGTCGGACCATAGACGTCGACAGGGATGTCACCGATCGCAAGGAGGGTTGTGAGAGACTTCGAGGGTGATCAATATGTGGAAGGAGCGGATCCCGAAGAAGAGATTGCACGAAACCTAGATGCCTTGACTACTAGGATTCGAGAGTACGCGCAGATGGGAGACATTCCTCACCAACACCAATGGGGAATGGTCTGACATCTTACCTAGAACCGATGGTTTGCTGATTGGTCTCCTGGATCTCCCACAATATGCTCCTGAAGAATTGAGGTAAAAGAGGGTAAAAAATCCTTCTCAACAATGTAAAAGTGAAAAGTGATTTTTTTTTTACTTTCTCTATTTTTATAAATGCTCAATTTCATTTTAGGTTTTTTTACCATATTTTAACAATATTTTAATACTTTTACCTCAAAAACAGTTTATGGGTTTGTTCTTGTGTAGTGACGAGTTCAATTTCTTCACGAATGACATATTTACGAGTTCTAGTTTACTACTTTTTCCAGACTCGATTAAAAATAAATGAAAAAGTAACTCCCTTGGAGTAATCTTTCAGCTCTTTTCTGACTCTCTAAACATGAAAATATTTTTGAGTTCTCGTCATTTTGAGCTCGTCAAAGTGCACGAGACATCATTTACCCAGTATGTGTTTACCCCTTTTTTGGGCTGGGATAAATTATTTACGAAAAAGGAATACCTTAGTCAATCGCAACTAAGAGTTTCTCTCACACATCGTTTTCTACCTTTTCGGGTATGAGGAACTATTTACGAAAAGGGCCATCTGGATTTTTCTTTTTGTCTCTTTTCAAACTCTCTAAACATGAAAATATGTCGAGTTTCACATTTTCCAGACTGTTACACTGAAAATTGTCATCTTGACATTCTGCTATGTGTATGAGCTCATTATCACTCATACTTCCTCTTTTGCAAGTCTAACATATCAGTTCCTCATGTCAAGCCTTGAAAATCAGAGAAATGTTCCTAAAGATCTCCTTAACTTTGGTGTCTCACTTTCTCTATATCTTGCCTGCAGTCCCGCACCTAATGTTCATGTCTTCTGTGTAGTTGAACGCACTTTCTCTGTGTTATAGGTGCGGACCCCTGTAAAGATTAAAAAGGCGCAAGTAAACTCAGAAAAGCTCATTTTTAGTAAATTCTAGAAGCTTCCAGAAAATATCTTGCGGTGGCAGAACCACTCTTATGAGGTTCATGTATCCCTTACCTTATGGAGCTAACCCCTTGATGTGAGGATCTTATCCCTTTGAAGGAGGATTCTATCCCTTCATAGTTGGAACTGAAACCTCCTCTTTTCCACTATAAAAAGAGGCATTGGGTAGCCTCAAGGGGAGTTCAAGCTTTAGAATATTTGAGGTTAAGTGCTGTTGGAATTCAGACTCATTTAACTAAGATTTTTGTGAGGAGAGATCACATACCTCTATTTGTCTTGGTTGGAGGAGTGCAGAGCTTATCAAAGTAGAGGAGACTCCTGCTTCGGACCCCGGGAAGGCATGTTCAACATCAAGGCTAAGGTTGTAAGGTTTTCCTTCTTTTGAAATTAATACAAATATATTCATTTTTCTCAATAAGCTGTTAGTTAATGGTTTATTTCATAGATTCCTTGATCACTATGATAAGCATGATTTATGATGATTTCTATACAGGTGCTATTTAATATTTTTCTTGTTTGTGACTGCAGGTTTACGAAGATAATTCCTTCAAGTGCACGAGGGACAACAACGACTTCAAACAAGCGCTGGACATACGGTAAGTCTTTTACACCTCTATAGAGCTTCTTGCGAATCATATATGCTTAGAGAAAGATTAGTTTATTTGGCTGTTTTTTGCTAGATACTTTTAGTACTAGGGAGATCGGTCTTGTCTGCAAGATTGATTAATCTGTACAACAAATTGGCGACTCCACTGGGGAAGAAACTTCTTGTTTTTGGTTCTCTTTTATTTTGATTTGAGGAAAAGTTTTTCCTAGTTTTTGATTGATAGAAATCTGCCTGGGTAGCTTAGGTTTTCTCTGTTTTTGAAAATCTTGAAATATTTTATGTTTTTCCTTAATTTTTCTAGGGACCGCACTTTGTATTTTTTCACAGTGCAGGCAGTTTCGCACTTTCCTTGAGTAAACAGTGCGGGACCGCACCTGTTACTTCTGGAAGCCTGCGGACCTTGTTAAAATTTTGAAAAACTCCAGATTTCTTTTTTCAGTTTATCTTTATTTTTGACTTTGAGTTTTTAGTATCTGCCCAGATTGATGATTGTTTCTATCAAAAGCTTTTTGTGAATGAATTCCAGCAGTATTGGTGTTTTGATGATTTTCTAAGAAGTTTTGCGTTTTGGATTGCTTTTCGCTTGGTCTTTGTAGTGATTCGAAGCATTGGCAGTTTGAAGTACCTCAGATTACATTGGTATTTTTTCCTTTTTGCTGAGTCTGACCTGATTGTGAAATCTATCCTTTATTGAGAAATAGATCTACTTGTTTCTTTGCAAATATTCGGAAAAAACTTTGTTATAGGTTTTTGGAATTTCATTTTTTATAAGAAAAAAACATATCTGAGTGTTTTTGATCTGTTTGTTATTCTGGACAAATAGATCCTTAGTTTGCTGAACAACTAAGTAAAACATTCTTCAAAAATATGAAAGCTTTTATTCAAGTAGATTTTTAAAGTTTGTAGATCTCGAAATTAGTTTTATAGTTTTGAGTGCTTTTAAAATTTGTAGATTTCTTTTGAAGGAAAATTGTTTTGTAGTTTCAAGTTTTTGAAAGTGAAAGGATTTTATTGTGAGCTTTGATAATCTGTCTCATTTTGAGTTATTTTTGAAAAGACAAAAATATTTTCTTCTGGTTATTCTTTATGTTTGAAGAAAGAAGTGTTTCTTAAAAGAATTTCATTCTCGAACTCTTTCTTTAGCTAGAATTTCATTGAAAGAAAACAAATTGATTATCATTTTTAGGTGCATTTTTAGTGTTTTTGGAAGTCAAGTCTTCACACCATCAAAGTTTCATTTTGTACCTATTGACTTAAGAAACAACTCATAAAAGTAACGCTTAATTAAAATTCATCTAGCAATCTTTTTATTTTCTAGGGCTCTTATCACCAACATAGCTTAGGCTAGTATCTTGGAGTAGGGAGTAATTAACTCTCCAAGATAGTAAAAACAAACAAGTAGAGAAATCTTGCGGTAGGAAATAAATCCAATTATAACTGGTACAATCTGGGAAGCTTCTCTTAAAGAATTCAATCACGAGATCATGTCCGAACCTTTGAGACAATCAATTATGTTTCCAAGTAGAGAAATCTTGCGGTAGGAAATAAATCCAATTATAAATGGTACAATCTGGGAAGCTTCTCTTAAAGAATTCAATCATGAGATCATGTCTGAACCTTTGAGACAATCAATTATGTTTCATTGGGGAAGATAGAATATTTTGCGTGCATTACAAACGGTAAACCTCAGATTAACCATTTTTGAGGAGCCTGGGGTCACTTGTCGGTAAACCTCAGATTAACCATGTCGAGGAGCCTTCACGGGGATTGAGCTTTGTTACTCTACCCTTGCGCGTGGGATCGGATCGTAGACTGTTCCCCCAGTTGTATTTTTATTGTTGGTAACCTTAGTGTCCAAAAAATTAAGATTATTTCCTAAGGTGACGGTGAAGGAAAGATCTCACTGTACCTGGAGCAGACGTTGACTAGACTCACTTGGACTCTCTAGGGGGTTCTCTTCACACGAGATGGTTTTGTGAAGAAACTTGTGCCAGTCTGTTTCATTAAGCAGGTTGTCGGGGTAACTGTTGCAACTGCCCTTTCTGTATTAAATTTCTACTAAGTTGGATTTCATCACCAACTAGTGTTTTTAGTACGGGAAGTTTACTATTTGTGTGTGGTTTGAACTCTTAGATTTTTAAGCGTGTGATTCAGCTGTTTGTTTCTTAGGAGACTTTAGGTATTTTTATTGAAATTTTCTTTGTTTGCGTGTGATTAGTTAATATTTAATCGCGGCGGAATTACCGAGACATTCCCAGAGACTTCAAGGGAAACCCCCTGAATATACACCAAGTCAGCTTGAAAGGCTGCATGCTCTAGTATCATCTGGTAGCAGTAGAATTAGATCAACAGAAGTTGGAAATTCATCTATAGTTTTTCATCCTGATCATCAAACACCCATAATAGAACATATTTCTGAACCAATTTCATTTTTGGAAGTTATTGGTAGTATTTCTCCTTCTAGTGAACTTGTTGACGAACCTGAAATTTCTAAGCCTGAAACTGAACCTTCTATTTTGGAAACATCCTCAAGATTTATTACACCAAATTCTAGCGATCCTGGTTCACCGAGGGTAAGAAATATTGTCACTGAAGATCTTCCATCTGGCCTTATTTCTATTGAAGAACTTACTAATCCAGACGAAGATATATCTCTTCCTGAATCCCCTCAGTCTTTAAATCTTAGGGAGCTTGAATCTATTTTCTACAGCCCTATTCAAACAGACGCTTGGTATCTATCTTTGAAATTTTTTTTAGAGAATCCAAGTCTTGCTTTTTCTCCACCTCGAATTCCATTTCATCCTACACTCAGAGGTTACTATCCATCATCTATTATGGCAGGAGAGTCATCCATGTTTTCCCAGACACCGGAAGCTTTTTTACACGGTGGTCCTTCTATTCCTGCAGGATATCAGGCTTTGTCTGGTACTTTCTCTGGAGCAGCTCCTCAACCAATTGAACATGTATTATCATTTGGTTTAAGTGGAATTAAAACTGAAACGTCGAACGCAGAGAAAATCTTTATGATGTCTGGTAATATTCTGAATCCTCAACCTCAAGGCAGTCAGTTACCGCCTAGAGGAAAATTTCAGGGAAATCAGTTACTGCCTGGGGGGAAACCTTCAGGTAGTCAGTTACCACATGAGGGGCAACCTCAAGGTAGCTTTTTCCCAGGAAAAACTGTGGAATCATATTATTTTTGAGGACAACCTCAAGGACAGTACATGCCCTAGGGTCAACCCCAAACTCAATATGCTCCTCAAGGTCCTTATCAACCCTAGTTTCAGTACGCACCTCAGGGTTATCAACCTCAAGGTCAGTACCCAATTCAAGGTTTCCAACAGCCTTCTGTTAAATAATCTATTCAAGGAGCTGAAAATTTACCACTTACTTATCAACCGTACGTTCAACCAGGCTATGGTCCTTACGTTCAACCTTCTACGGGACAATACCCCGGAATGAATATGGTGTGGGATCCATCCCAATATCAATAGCCTATGTAGCCTAATGTGAAGCTGCCCTCTCAACCTAGACAGCCTTTGGTTTCTGGTCCAACCCAGCAACCCGTCCAGTCCACTATTCAAACCCTTGCACCTAGTTATGTTCAGGAGTCTGGGCCTAGTACACCTCAGACTCCGCCTCAAACTGCTGCAACTGCTGCGACGTCTGTTCAACCAACAACACCGGTTTCTGGAGTATCTGTAGCTCTGAGTTCTTCTATCCTTGCATACGTGCAAATCCCTCAAGTCTCTGTACCCCAGTCAGGACCTTCAGTTCAAACTTCGGTCCAGATGCCTGTGGGAAAAGCTGGTACAAGTACGGTGGTCACAAGTCAATCACAATTCACATATCAACCGTACCAGGGATAGCCTCAATTCGGTCCCGTTTCACAAAATCCAAATTATCAGTATCAACCGTACCCTGGCTACACTTATCAGCAGCCTCAACAACCCCAGTTTGGTCTGGTTAATCCTGTTTACCCAGGAGGTTACACAATTCCTAATGCAACTCTGATTCCCAGTTATCTTGGGTATCCTCCTCCTGGAACTGCTTTGGCTACTCAAGGTTTTTGTGACCCTAACCGTCAGTTACCATTTATTGAAACTTTGGATTTACCTGATTTGACGTGCCTTACAAATGATCCAATTTTCTATTATCCGTACTGGCCGCCAATAACACATAAGTTGCCCAGTGATATACTAAAATTAGAAGGTAAGTCAGGAGAGGATCCATAAAATCAGGTGATGACTTATCACCTCTGGTGTGTGTCTAATTCAATAATTGATGATTCAAATCGCTTACATCTTTTCCAAAGAACTCTTATTGGCCTTGCCGCCAAATGGTACATTGAGTTACCATGAGACTCTTTTAATAATTTCAGTCAGTTAGCAACTGATTTCTTGACTCATTTTCAGTTGCCTGTCAGATACGAAAATGGCACGGAACTATTAACTTCACTAAAGAAATCTACGTCCACATATATTTCTGATCATATTCATGAATGGCGACGTAGAAGGCGTTTGGTGAAAGTTTACATTCTGAATCAAATTTTGGCGGAATGATTTGTTAAATAATTATTACCCAAGATAGCTAAGGATGTAGCTAAGGCTGGCGTTGTTACTGAGGAGCAAGTAATTTCTCAAGCTCAATACCTTGACCTCATTTATATGCAGTCAGGTACTTTACATGAAAAAATCCTCGATCTTCCAAAACAAGGTCAAATAGCTGCAGCTCCTTCAAGGTCTCATGCCGCTAATGGAATGATTGGTACAGTAAATAAAAAAAGCAAGAAGAAATCTTCAAAGAATTATTCTCCTATTATAACTTTACCTGATTCCCCGAAAGGAGAATCTTCCCCCAAAATTTCTGCTGACAGTCATGTCGTAGAGACATCTACGACCAAATCTAAATCCGGCGGTAAAAAGAAAGGGAAGAATAAAAACAAAAAGAATTCAAAAGAGAAAACTGATAAAAATGAATCCAATGACGAAAAACGCAAACCTCACTATCCTTGTTACATTTGTGACGAGGATCATTTTACTAAGGAATGCCCACATCGAGCAGAGGTTGCAAAATTTGTTAAAGGTTCACAGCAACCTACTGTCTTGAAGGATCCTTTTCCAACTCAAGATAGTAAAATGGTTGGTTCTACCTCGAATGCCTCAGAAGAACCTATTCTAATGATGTCTCATGTATGGATTGCACACGATCGCAAGATTATGGTACTACGAATCATGTTGATGGTAAAGAAGCAAAATCTTCTAGTGCAAACACATCAACTACACCTCCTCCTGTTTCTGGTCTGCTACAGATCGAGAAACCAAATCCAGACTTAATAATCAAGCTGCCTGCTAATGGTGTTCTTCATAAATCAGCTTTCAATCCACATGCGAGAGCTGCTCATAATTACAACATTGTTGAAGATTTAGCTATTTCCCCTTCAGCAATGTCAGCTTTGGAAGTGCTGCAGTCATGCCCAGCACAGCGTAAATTACTTTTGTCTACCATAGGAGCTGTCAATGTTCAGGATTCGAACCTTATAATATTCGATTAAGAAAACAGTACACCTCGCCTACCTCATCAAATGGTTTTCCAAATTCCAGTGTTAGTAAAAAACAGACCAATATTTCGGACTGTGATTGATGAGGGAGCTTCAACGTGTATTATATCGATCCAGTGTTGGAAATCACTTGGTTCTCCTACACTCAATCAGTCTCCGAAAATTCTAAAGGCTTTTGATGGCCGAGGTTTCCACCCTTTTGGTATTTTGCAGGATTTACCCATAGGGGTCGAAGGTAAAACTGTAAATCTAGATGTGGAAGTGGTTGATGCCCCTCTAGATTACAACCTTCTTATGGGTCACAGTTGGTCTTATGTTATGAATGTTGTTGTTTCTTCGGTCTTTCGGCTCATAAAATTTCCACATCAAGGAAGGATCGTTACAATAGATCAGTTAACTTATTTTTCTTCCAATCCAGCCTCTACAGAAACAATCCAGCACATTGGTAAAGCGGTTATCCCTTACAAGGATGTTGGAGTAGGTTTGCTTAAAGATTCTGGTTTACTGGGAACTTTTTCCTTTCCTCCTCCTAACGTATCGCCTTCTACCGCAACTATTCATATGATTTCATCAGACACTATTATGTTTGATGATCCTTGGGTCATACCGTCCGACTCTGAGTTAGATTCATTTGATGGCATGATGCCTTTGAGTCCATTTGAAATTGCGTATCAAGCTGTACATTCACTTTCTGACCCCTCTTCAACTGAAACTGATCCAATGAATGGGATCCATGAGGAATCACTTTCTATATCTAGTTTAGCCACAACGACATTTCCTGATATTGTTCATACTGATGAGCAGATTCGTGAACTTTTGTCTGTTGAAGATTTACCATGGGAATATCTACATCATCGATCTTCATTTTTACCTGAGCTAGATCATTTTGAAGATGATTTCACTTCTATTTTTACTGCTGAATATGTCAAAGAACTGCAGAATCCATTGCAAAATCCTGATTCTGAGTTAAATTTGGAAAATATCTCTCGAACGATTCAAATTGACATTTCAGTAAAGCCAGGAATAATTGAAAACACTCATATAGGTGCTTTCTGTACAGAAGATGAAATTCAAACTTATAAAGCCATATCTCAAGAATTCCGTGATGTGTTTGCCTGGTCCTATGAAGAAATTCCAGGAATTGATCCGTCAATTGTCGTACATGAAATCAAGACTTACCCAGATGCCAAACCTGTTCGTCAACGTTTACGTCAAATACATCCTAGAAAAGTTGTTGCTATCAAAGCCAAAGTTGAAAAATTACTTCGCGTAGGTTTTATTTATCCAATTCCTTTAATAGAGTGGGTATCGAATATTGTTCCTGTTACTAAAAAACAAGGAACGATACGAGTATGTATCGATTATAGGGATATTAATCGAGCTTGTCCCAAAGACAATTATCCAACCCCCTATATCGATCAAATAATCGATGATTTTGCCAGCAGTGAAATGTTTTCCTTTATGGATGGTTTTTCTGGTTACAATAAAATAAACATACTCCCTACTGATCAGCCAAAAACAACTTTCATTTTTCCATGGGGAACATTTGCTTATTGCAAACTACCTTTTGGATTAAAGAACGTTGAAGCAACTTTTCAAAGAGCTATGTCTTACGCATTTCATGACATTAAGCACATTGTGCAGCCTTATCTCGATGATTTACCTGCTCATTCATCACGTAAGGCCGCCCATCTCACTCATTTACGAGCTATCTTTATGAGATGTAGGCATTATCGAATAAGGTTGAATCCACACAAATGTGTTTTCTGTGTAGAATCGGGTCGCTTATTGGGATGTGTTGTTTCGAAAGCAGACTCCGTCGAAGGTCAAAGCTATTGTCAATTTACCTCCTCCTTCGACTCTGCACCAACTCCTAATTTTGCAGGGGAAAGCAAACTTTTTACGTCGGTTCATTCCTAACTACGCCGAGCTAACAAAGGGTTTTACCCAGTTGCTGAAATAGAACATTCCATTCTTTTGGGATGAGATCGTTGATCGATCTTTTAATGCACTTAAACACGTGTTGACCCATGCACCGTTATTGCATCCTCCCAACTACAACCAGGACTACGTTTTGTACCTCGTTGCCTCTCATTCCACAATTGGGATGGTTTTAGTTCAGGAAGACGAATCTAAAACTGAACATGTGATTTACTATCTTAGTCGAAATCTGCATCCGACTGAGATTAAATACACACATGTGGAGAAATTGGCCTTGGCAGCTGTTCAATCTGTTAAAATATTTAGACACTACATCTTATTATGCAAAACCACAGTAATTTATGATTGTAACCCTATGATGTACATTTTGACCAAAAAATTGCTAGGGGGCAAGTATTCCAAATGGATAGTTATCCTGCAGGAATTTGACTTGGAGTTTGAAAAATCCAAGGCAAAGAAATCTTTGGTTTTCGCGGAATTGATGTGTGATTTCCCCTCTACTGATACTGAAACTGTGGTAGAAGATCCCATTGCGGATGAATCTTTGTTTCTTATCAGTACACTTGATCCATGGTATGGGGATATTATTGTTTATCTCCAAACCCAATCTTTTCAGCCTGAAATCTCACGATCTCAGCGATGGAAAATACGTTTCCAATCCCAGCAATACAATATTATTGGTGATACACTCTATCGTCGTGGTGCAAATTCTATTTTCCGACGTTGTCTTACTCATGAAGAAGCTGAGAAGGTTTTAAATGACTTCCATTCTAGGGCATGTGGCGGTCATATGTCTGGGTATGCCATAGCTCAAAATATATTGCGCGTTGGTTATTTTTGGCCGTCGTTATTCAAATATTGTATTTATGCAGTCTGGAAATGCCACAATTGTCAACTTTTTGATCGTAAGATGCGTGCACCACCTGATCCTCTTCACCCTATAATTGCTGTCGGTCCTTTCGCAAAATGGGTATTGACTTTATTACATGTAACCCTCACTCGGTCGGGGGGTATGCATATATTATTTTAGCAATAGATTATTTTACTAAGTGGGCCGAGGTGATGCCTACATTTTTAGCTGACGGCAAGACTGCTGCAACTTTCGTATTCAATCACATAATTACTAGGTTTGGTGTTCCTCAAGCCATTATTACAGATCATGGAAGTCATTTTTGGAATATCATGATGACTGAACTGATAGATCAACTTGGCCTGTGCCATAATAGTTCCACTCTATATTATCCACAAGATAATGGTCTAGTTGAAGCTATCAATAAAGTTTTAGTCATTATGATTAGACAAATTATTGGTATTCACAAGACAAATTGGCATTCCATGTTATTTTCAGCACTTTGGGCATATTAAACCTCGGTAAAAACATCAACTGGTTTCACTCCCTTTCAACTGGTTTACGGTCTGGAGGCTGTGTTACCAATTGAGTGCGAAATTCCGTCTTTGAAATTAGCCATAGAATTTCTTCCAGCTACGTCTGAGGAGGAGAAACGTTTTTTGTACTTGGCTCAGCTAGATGAGAATCGACGAAATGCTGCAATAGCAAACGAGGCTCATGTCAAACGGATAAAAGCTCAGTATGATAGAAGTGTTACCCCTCGAAATTTTTCAGAAGGAGACCTAGTCTTAGTTTATGATCAAGCCAACGATAAGCTAGGAGCTGGAAAATTCGTGCCTATGTGGCATGGTCCTTTCATTATTAAGCAGAAACTGGCAAAAGGGGCCTATGAGCTGATAGATTTTGACTGTGTCCCTTTAGATAAACCTAGAAATGGGCTTTATCTAAAGAGATATTATGCTTAAACATGGTGTGGAGATTTAATTAGATTAGATTTCTTTACAGCTGGTGTGTTTTAGATTAGAAAGCGTGCCTAGTTTAGAAGTTTGTTTTGTCACTATTCCTGCTTATCTGAGTTTTACTCTTGATATTGCAGATGTCAACGTCTCTTCAAACCTACGTTGGTTTTGTTGATGGTGCTTGTCGTAGTACACGGAACATTTCTTCCGCAGCTTGGGTAATTTATTCACCCTCTGACGAGTTAGTATCCATGCATGGGGTAAGCCTTGGTCAAACAACGAATAACATTGCAGAGTATAGTGCAGTGATTGAGTTATTATCTGAATCCATATCTTTTGGAATTCGGAGTTTGATTGTTAGGTTGGATTTTGAACTTGTTGTATTACAGCTCAACAGGGTTTATGCCATTAGAAATCCAGTGTTATTACGGTTATTTTTAAGAGTTCATCTCTTGGAACGTGAATTTGATTACATTGAATATCAACATATTCCAAGACATTTAAATACATTAGCAGATGCAGTTGCTTCTAGTATGATAAATCGACATTTGCAATAATCAAAATAGTAAATTAAATAACATTCATAACATGTACACAGGTAGCTGGTAAATAGTGATATATCATAGTATAGAAGTGTTTTCAAAAAATATATACATCGTCTCCGATCATAGGTTGGAAACACCTTATGATTGGCAAAATGGTAATACAAAAGGTCAAAAGTATGAGTCTACGACATGATCATCCCATCACTGATGGTGATCACGATAAGAGACCGTTGCCCGAGCCACCCTACACAGGAACCTCCTAAAAGGTCCTGGAACACCAATCACGTATCTCTGTAATCTGCGAGGAATCTCATCTATGTCCGTCTCTGGAATGTCTAGAGTCAGACGCTCTAGGTGATGCTCTAAATTAGACAGGATTTCTGCAGATTGCCCTGCTGGGGCTGGTGTGGCTGCAACTGGTTGTCTTCTTTCATAAGGCTGGAGATGGGCTGGTCGCCGTGGGCCCACATCTGCATTCAAAAATTTTTGTTATTAATTTTCAAAAAGGTGATCAAAATAAAAAAATTAGAACTAGAAATTGTTGAAAATGATTTTACTTGATTCATCCCACTGTTCCCCTACTGGGAGAGTCATCTCTCGGTCGCCACAGAAATCTATCTCGGCGTATGGAAAATCCTCTATAACGAAAATTTGGCTTTCTAGCCAACGAAAATATGAAGGAGGAAATCGAACAATCTCGACGCCCTCAATACCATGGCGGGCCATCAATGCAACCCAACGAACCATCCTAGGTTCTCGAGGTCGACCGACATCAACAAGAATACTCTGCGGAGCTAACGTGGGGATCCTCTCTAGAGCAAAGGTGACTACAATGGATCCATATCCAAATTTATTTAGCTTTCCATTATTCGCTCTAGTTAGTTGGCCTTTTACATTGGCCAACACAGCTTTGCACCAGTTGAAAATGGTGCCTTGAAAACAGTCTATAGCAATGAGCATTTGGGAACCGGTAACCATGTGCAACGCTGCACTCCCACATAGTTTGGTAACAGTAAATGCAATAAGTTTGAGCTCGGGACGGATGATAGTTTTTATATCGATTCATTTGTCCCTAGGGTCTGCCTGATCATTATAGAACTCTTGTCGAAGACTAGCAACAGTCTGGCCACCTAGCCTAGTCACAAACAAGGAAATTTGTTCACCCCTTTTGGACAAACCAATCAGAAAATAAATATCCTCCAGCTCGATTTCGAGCCGGTGGCCGCCAATAATGAAACATTGGTCCTGTATGTTCCACCTGTTCACCAGTGATGTTAGGAGATCTACTTGTGCCCTCATGCCCTGAATGGCCCAGAATTTATACAAATTGCATGCTATTAATTCTTTCATTGTGGGAAAATGGAGCATTGCAGCATCATCCACGTCTTCATGCTCACGTTATCTCCAAATTAGCATCTCGTTTATCCTACAATGCATAAAAAGATATATTAGAACCATCTAATTTGAAAAAATTTGGGCGGCAATTGAGAAATTTGATTTTGAAATTCAAATACGCGAGGTCCGCACTTTGTCTTCATACATAGTGCATAGGAATGCGCGCGCGCTGTGTGACAAGTGTATACCCACGACCTTTTTCTATATAGAAAACATTCGAGGTCTGCAGGCCAAATGTGTTGTGCCTGTGAACCCCCGTGGGCGATTTCTTAAACATATTTTTCTCTAAAAAAATGAAATCTAGAGCCTAAAAATGAAATGAAAATGGATGAAATACAAGATTAGGAGATCATGGATTACCTGGAGCTGACGGTTCTCGATTTCATCGGACGGATTTTCCAGAATCGTCACAGGAACTTTTTTACCCAAAAGCTTTTACTTTTCACTCTGAACTTGAATGGTAAAAATGAAGTTAGAAAAGCCCTTTTTATAAGTTTTTTCGAATAAGCGAGTTTATAATTTGTTTATTTTTCACTTTTAAAAGGTTATTTTTGAAATCATTTTTACTTATCTTAAACAGGTATGTGTAATGTTTCAATTTTTTGTGCAGAAATTGGATTTTTCAGGAGAATTGATCGTTTTTCAACAAAGAGCATACTTTTATCACTTTTTTGAACTCTTTCAAAAATTTTACGAAAAAGAAAAAACTTGGAGTCCTCTTTTAAGCCCTTTTCAGACTCTCTAAACATGAAAATATTGCCGAGTACTTGATTATTCAAACTTGTTAAAGTAAATGAATGATCATCCCTCCAGTATAAGTTTACCCTTTTCCAGAATGAAATGGACTATTTACGAAAAAGGTATACGTTGACTAATTATGGTCAATAGAGTTCTCTCCCGCATTATTTTATCCTTTTTCGGGCTCGAGAGACTAAATTTACGAAAAATTACACCCATGGAGTTTTCTTAAGTTTTTCTTCTGACTCCCTAAAAAAGAAAAACACTGAGTTTCTCCTATACTGGACTCGTTAAAATTTAACAGTAAAGGACTTGTTCAATTTTAAATAGGAACGAACCACTCCTTCTTAGGGTTTGAATCTTAAACTAAGTTGGACTCATCTAAAGGATGAGCTTATAAACAAGCAAATGTTATCCTCCTCAAGCTTGTCAAAAATAAAGAGGTACTTGCCAGAAATAGTGGGGGAAAAGAGAGAAAAATGGACTTGTTTGTTGTATTTTGATTTTTTGAAAATCCAGTTAACCACTCTTGAACATGACACTTTTTGTTCACCTGGGTTGGGAAATCCTTTACCTAACAGTTAATCAAACCACATTGAAAGTCTTCAGCTGGTTTCTAGGTATTAGCTTTGGGTTAATTGTCAGCAAACCATCTGCAGTGTCGTTATGTGTTCAAGAGAACAATTCAAATAAACCATTCATCTGCAAAATATTTGTCATTCATTTTGACCATCCCTGAGTCAGTCCTTGCCAATATATTTTCAAAACTTGATCTATGATTTCGTGTTGTGGGCTTGCCTACAACGTATCACTTTCTATCGACGACAACTCATTATCTAGAAAGTCGATCTAGAAATCGTCAGTAACTTGGAATCTGCATGCTTCAATGGCAGGTTTCTTGCCTTCGATGACAGGTTACATCATTGACCTTCGATCGAATGATTCCTTGATATGTTCGACTTCAGCTCATTCATTCACATTTCATGGATTGTACTGATTACTTTGAGAACCATTGACATTACTGGTGGTTACTCTCACACTTGTTAACAGTTTACATCATTGACTGGTAATCAAATGGTTTCTACCATGTTCGACTTCGACACATTCATTCACATGGATAGAATCGTACTAGTTTGAGATGCGGAAATCAAGACCCTGGATCTAGTTTCTACCATCCAGGCTGCGAGGAATTTTGTTATCATTTATACAGTAGACTATTCATAAACAAATGGCTACATCCATACTGTGTCTACACATGTCTATACTGTGATGTACTCAAAATCATTCCTGTATCAGAACAGTTTGAATCAGTTTCTAGTTAGTTTTGATCTGAGTATGGAAATGCCTACCTCAGCGATGATATATATATATATATATATATTGCATTGAATGTTTTTATAGGTTCCAAGTGGGGTTTCCATAGGATGATCCTTGAAATGATAAAGTACTGCACTCTTCATATATGACAGACTTCAGCTTCATCTATTCCAGACTTTGCACTTTAGGGGGCAATATGTTACACTGAAAATTGTCATCTTGACATTCTGCTATATGTATGAGCTCATTATCACTCATACTTCCTCTTTTGCAAGTCTAACATATCAGTTCCTCATGTCAAGCCTTGAAAATCAGAGAAATGTTCCTAAAGATCTCCTTAACTTTGGTGTCTCACTTTCTCTATATCTTGCCTGCAGTCCCGCACCTAATGTTCATGTCTTCTGTGTAGTTGAACGCACTTTCTCTGTGTTATAGGTGCGGACCCCTGTAAAGATTAAAAAGGCGGCAAAACTCCGTAAATGCCTACTTTAAAATTCTAGAAGCTTCCAAAATATTCATGTTGCGTAATAACTCTTATGAGGTTCATGTATCCCTTACCTTATGGAGCTAACCCCTTGATGTGAGGATCTTATCCCTTTGAAGGAGGATTCTATCCCTTCATAGTTGGAACTAAAAACCTCCTCTTTTCCACTATAAAAAGAGGCATTGGGTAGCCTCAAAAGGGGAGTAAAAGCTTTAGAATATTTGAGGTTAAGTGCTATTGGGATTTAGACTCATTTAACTAAGATTTTTGTGAGGAGAGATCACATACCTCTATTTGTCTTGGTTGGAGGAGTGCAAAGCTTATCAAAGTAGAGGAGACTTCTGCTTCGGACCCCGGGAAGGCCTGTTCAACATCAAGGCTAAGGTTGTAAGGTTTTCCTTCTTTTGAAATTAATACAAATATACTCATTTTTCTCAATAAACTGTTAGTTAATGGTTTATTTCATAGATTCCTTGATCAATATGATAAGCATGATTTATGATAATTTCTATACAGGTGCTATTTAATATTTTTCTTGTTTGTGACTGTAGGTTTACGAAGATAATTCCTTCAAGTGCACGAGGGACAATAACGATTTCAAACAAGCGCTGGACATACGGTAAGTCTCTTACACCTCTATAGAGCTTTTTGTGAATCATATATGCTTAGAGAAATATTAGTTTATTTGGCTGTTTGTTGCTAGATACTTTTAGTACTAGGGAGATCGGTCTTTTCTGCAAGATTGATTAATCCGTACAACACAGACTCGTTAAAATTTAACAGCATTGGATTCGTCATCATGACGATACCGAGTTCCTTATTCTTAGGGATCGTAAAATGTACTAGGATGGATTTTTCGAAGGAAAAACTTATATCACAAGCATATGCTATCCCCTTCAAGCTTGTAAACAAAAATAATTGGGGTACTCACCAGAAATGGTGGGGGGAAATGAAAAGAATTATTCTATTGTGTTGGCGGTATGTCACTCTTGAACATGACACATCTTCTATTTTGTGTCAGGTTGGGGATATCCTTCATTCATCACTTTGCCTCCATGGGCTTGGGAAATCTGTTTTTCCTCTCATGCCATCACCATTCTCGTCAAACATGACCTCTGATTCCATTTGATTTGAATACTGCCAAACTCTGGAGTCGTGTCTCTGATATCTTCAAGAGAAGTTCCTTCTGCATCTCATTCATTGCCTGGTTCTCTGATCATTTTCATTATTATCTTATTGCCTTCATCTCGTGTCGATGATGTGGGATACATTATGGCCCTCCTTCGACGGATCACTTCTTGTCGACTTCAGCACATTATCTGGGAAGTTGATCTAGAGATCCCCTTTTAAGTACCTTAGATCCTGCATGCCCTAATGGCAGGTTGTTCACATCTGACGACAGGCTTACATAATTGGCCTTCGATCGGGTGATTTCGTGAGTGTTCAACGTCAACTCCTTTTTTGCATCTTGTGGATTGTACTGTTGGTACCTTGAGAACCATTGTCATCATTGGTGTTTTCTCTCGCGTATGTTAACGGTTTACATCATTAACTGGTTCTCAGGCGATTTTCTTGCATGTCCGACTTCAACTCATTTATACACATGCTTGAATTTGTACTTGTTCGGGTCGTAACGGAGTGCAAGACCCTAGGTTTTGTCTGATAAAGTCTAGGCTGCGAGGCGGTATGTATTATTCATGATTGTACACACCCTTTCATTTCTATGGCTGCGACCATACCTTGAGTCTATATTTGTGATCCTCTTTATTTGGATGGTTGTGCCCATACCTCAGATCCTGTTTCATGATCACTTCTGTGGATGGTTGCGTCCATACCTCATCTCATGTGATTATTTCAAAGGTATCAGTTTATGTATATGTGTGCTCGTTTGCGCATTTTTTCTGACGATGGAGTCTTGGTCCTGGCACGTATTTGTAAATAATTTCACCCCTCACTCTCTTTCAGCCTTCATGCTTTAGGGGAAATCTGTTACACAAAAATTTGGCATTGTCCCTGTACTCCCCATTCTTGATCCTGGAGACCCTTAACAGTGACCCCTGTGTCCATTTTCCATCATGAAAATGTGCCATAATATCCCTTCCAACATAATGATTAAACTCTCTATTGACCATTCCTGAAGCATCTCCTTGAAACCCTGATTATATGGAGCGGCGTGCCCTCGCCATGTCTCGCTTATGCCGATGGCTCCCTTTTTGGTCTAGGGCAGCATTGATCGGCACTGGAGTGAGGATCATACCGCGTCAATCCTCTTCTTGAAAGTTTTTAAAATGGAAGTGAAGCTTCGAGATCTAGAAGCTTCGAGGCGGAGAGCTGGTTGTTTGTTCTTAAGGATAGAGTCGAGCTTCTTCCTTTGGGCTCTTTGTTTCTACAAAGGTGGAACCACCCAAAGGGATAACCCATTTCCCCACCTTAAGTGGATCCATGCTCGCTCCTCCTTTGCTATAAAATGGACAATCTCCCATAGCTCTACTAGTTAGAATAGAGATAGAAGAACATCAAAGAGACATTTTTTGCTATAGGAATCGAGCGAGAGTTGATACCTTTTTCCCTCCACATCAAGTTGAAAGAGCGCTAAGAAGACGTGCCTGGATCAAGACCCATCGAAGGATATCTGTGACATCAAGGCATAGGTTGTATCTCCCCCTATCTATTTTAATATAATACAATTGTTTGTGCTTTCCATTCTCGTCTTTAATGTGTGATTGGATTGTTAGTTTTCCTTGATAAACTAAGTAGATTGTATATGCAATATATATGTTATGCTTTCACATTTGTTTTTTTTTATCCCTTGTGTAGGTAACCAAGCACAGGTGGTGACAAAGATCTGACTATGGAGAGCGAAGGATTAAAGGATTCAAGCAAGGAATAACATCAGACCAAGGTAGGTGATCTATTCATGATCTGCATGCATTTACAATCTAGGAAAGTAGGCTCTAATTGTTCCTTGTTGTTACTAGACCCATCCTAGGGCTAGAGGGATCGTCTTTGTCCGCAGAGAGGATTTTCCTACATAACACATGAGTCGACTGAAATAGTGATATCTTCCAACTTCCCTATTGGCCTCACTGTAGATATATCTGCCAATTCTAAGATAGTAGGGGTCGATTTAAGATTTTGAAGACCCAATGTATGCATAGTTTCAGAGGTGATAACATTTATTGCGACACCTAAATCTACCAGTACATTTGGGATATCAATCCTGTTGATTTGTACTATCAGGATTGGGTTCCATGGATCTCCATATTTAACAGGTATAGAATTTCCCAGCATGATGTTAGACAACTTCCCCATAACATGAATGATGAGCAGGTCCCTTTATTTGTATCCAGGATTTTTGGAGCAATAATCTTTGAGTGTTTTTGTATAAATTGGTACATCACTCATAGCTTGAAGTAGGGGAATTTTGACAACAAGTTTTTAATTTCCCCTAAAAATTCAAACTCTGTTTGAGGGTTATGTTTACTCAAGGTTAGCCTTTCAGGATAAGGTGGGTTAGCTTGACATCCCTGAATAACAGTCGGTTGAGGAGGTGTTTGATTTTTAGAGTCTTCGTTTGGTTTATCCCCAACTACCCAAGGTTCTGGTTCCATGACTTCATCGTCAACTTGTTCAATAATAATAGGTGAAGTCTGAGCATTCACTACCCGCCTAGATCGCAGATTTATCTCATTACATTATGCAGTAGAGATGCTATACGAAGGAAGGTTGAGAGTGTCAGCTTGCTGAACTCCCTTATTGTTAGGATTTGGATTAGGTTTGATAAGAAGCTGAGAACGAAGGGGTCGATTACTGGAAGGAATATTAGATGGAAGTTGAAACTGTTGTTGTGTCATAGCTTAGGTAAATTGTACTCAAGGAGAAGTCCCATGCCAATTTTGGGACCATGAAGGTTTTGAACTGGTCTGGGGGAACCATGACTGCCAAGGTGGGTATTGATAATACTGGGGCCATGTAGGTGAAAAGGGTATTGACTAAGGACCAATATTTAAATTACTGAAATACTGAGAAATTTCCTAAGGCATACCTTGATTCATATTTGGTGGTCACGGCTACCATGGCTTCTTGGATCCCATCATAAACACAGTTGATCCACCTCTTCATTTTCTCCCTAAATAATGTCTTCAATCCTGGGAGAGAAGGACATGAGCTGTTTGAATGATTCTGTTTTCATATTGCACAAGCTTCTACAATGTTTAATGGTCATTCCTTCAGTGGATGTTTCTTCCAGCATTGCAGGCAAAATATGGCCATGGTCTTCTTCGATTCCATTTGCTTCTGCTTTTCTTGAAACATGTCCATTTGAGCACACAATGTGCTCAAGATATTGTTCCTCAAATTGTACAACAAATTTCTTATTTATGCCTTCGTAATTCCCCCACTATATTTCTTCAGCGACTGAATTCCCTATTTTTTCCTTGCAGCTCCTCATGAACATTGAATGCACAACTCGCAGATAGTGTCAAAATATTTTTTCGATATATCCCCTTTTCCTACTATGTTTAAGAGCTCCAGAGATTCTTCCCTTAGTGCTTGGGGACAGTTGATTTTCAAGATGTCCGTATCCAGGTTACTATGTCCTGACCTCTACAAGGTATATTTGAAACACTCCACACAATCTTCCATTTTCTCATCTTCCTTCTACATGAATTTATAAAATTCTTCCTTGATATCACGAGATTTGCAGTAATCCTGATACTTCTCTAAGAAAATGTTTTTCATGACATCCCATGAGGAGATAGTTTCCCCCCATAAACCCATGAACCATCAAAGGGCTGTCCCTTTTAAGGTGGCAGGGAATATTTTCAATTTCTGAGCATCACCTATATAAATGTACCCCTGACAGACAATGTTGAATTAAAAAAGGAATGTATCCGGATCTTCAAAGGAAATCCCATGGAAATTAGGAAATTTCGTCAAAGGAATGGGCTTCATCGGTGTATCACCTCTAATATCCCAAATTGGGAAATCAATTGAGGAAGTTGCAGGTGCCATGAATATTTTCCAATTTTCACTCGAGACCTCAACAGGTTCTGCAACAGACGATTGGAGTATTTCTTCAACAGAAGTTCAAGGTTGTTTAGCAACGCTTCCCCGATCATGTGGCAACACGAATTCCTTCAAATCTTCTTCTCCTGCACTGGGAATGCTCGATTCCTCTGATACCATACTTGTGACTTCTTCTCCTTTTTTTGTCAATAGGAGTACTTCTTCTTTTGGAATCCTGCTTGCTACTTCTTCTTCTGTCGTCGAAAGGGGTTCTTTTTCTACCGTGGGTAGTACTGGTTGCACAACAGACTGCCCTTCAGATTTTGACTGAGTTCTTACCCTGACAGTACCTCGCGAAGATGCTTTTGATTCAGCCTTTTCAGTGAGTTATTGGATATAGGTAATCCTTCCTAAATCATTTCTTCCTCTCTTTGGGGGTCCTCCTATACCCATTTTATTCGGGTCTCTATTCATACAATTGGCAAGAAGAAAAACATTCAAGAAATCCTTGTAGCTCAAGACCTGGAGCAGGGTGAAACTTCCCTCCCCGAGACGAGAGATTGGATATTTAAAACAAAAAAAGAAAGAAAAGAAACAATCAAGAAATCTTAAGCTCAGGACCTGCAGTAGGGCAAGAGAAATTACCTCCCCGGGACGAGATATTAGCCCCTAAGAAATCAACAAAAGAAAAAAAACAAAACAATTAATGCTCAAGACCTGCAACAGGGTGAAACTTCCCTCCCGAGGATGAGATATTGATCCATAGACCAATAATAATTGTGTTCTTTCACCTTTGATAGCCTCCCCCGCAACAACGCCAAAATGTTGATGTCCAAGTGTGAATGATTTTATTCAACTCTTTCCCACATTAATTATCAATCTGAGATGTGTTGGTTATTGCAAGGTTAACGTGAAAAATATATGCAGATGAAAATTACACAATTTTGTATTAATCATGGATTCGATAAGCTATGTAAAACGACAAACCACTGTAACATCAATGAAAGGATATCAACAATCGATTGTAAAATTGTGAATACATTCACAAAAATTACATTAACTATCACAACAATTAAAGAAACATGTGATCCATTAAAATAAACTAAGAACACATAAGTTAAAAAACGCCTGGTCAGGAGAGCGGGCCCAACTTCTTGATCAAGGCTGTGGTATAATCATAGACTCACGAAAGAGATAGAAAAATTATTTGCATTAAATTGAACGAAAAGTCCTGTTAAAAATCTCAATTCCCTTAGTATCTAACCCCCAATTCACAGCTATGTACCCTTTCTTATACAAATGATTACAATGGTAGTTCCTGAAATCATGGCAGCTATTGCCTACAATTACATAGTTGTTATGATAGACAAAACTAGATTCGAAAGATAACAGAGGAAAGGATCTGAAGTTGTTATGTCATTGCAGTGTTGCCCAAGATAATATTGCCAGCGCAATAACTCTTCCTAGGATTGTGAATGTGGTCATTCGACCTCTGAATCTATAAAAATAGCTAAATTAGTAAACCTCTTATGTAATAATCCCCGTGACTATGGTTCATTGACTAAATACTCCATAAAGACATGACAAGGGGTTTACCTGTGCACTTTAGAACATGAATTGAATGTTAATGGTACAAATGGAGAAAAAAAATAGGATAGAATGGAAGGAAAAGATGTGAAATTTTGGCTCCCAATGGTTCATCGGGAACTTCACACAGATTGCTTATCCGTTTACATAAATGTAGAGGAAAGGTAAGAAATTTGATTGGATAGAGGAGTGTGAGGCTAATTTTGAGCAACTTAAGTAGTTGTTGACACATACTCCAGTGTTAAAGATTACAGATCTAGACAAGGATTTTTTAGTGTGTACAAATGCTTGCAAGAGAGGACTTGGTGGAGTCCTTATGCAGGATGGACACGTGGTATGCTATGAGTCACATAAGCTAAATAAACATGAGAAAACCTAACTGACACATGATCTTGAGCTAGCAGTGATCATTCATGCACTGAATATGTGGAGGCAATATCTTATTGGTAGATTGTTTGTACTTATGAGTGATCACATTGGGTTGAGGTACTTGTTTGACCAACCGAATTTGAATTCCAGGCAGGCTAGATGGTTGGCCACGATCAGTGAGTTCGACTTCAAGATCAGGTATATCAAGGGAAAGGAGAACAAGGTTAAAGATGCTCTTAGCAGGAAGGTACAGGTAAATCACTTAGCGGCAATGAGCTCTTATGGGACAGACTTACAGGATAGGATCTTGCAGGAAGGTCAGCAAGATCAGAGTTATACAGAGATTGTGAATAGGTTGCACTAGGGTACAAGTACAAGTAAAAGTGTTGGTATAGGTATAGGTACATGTGTAGGTACAAATACAGGCACATGTGTTGGTAAAAGTGCAGGTACAGGTACAAGAACATGTGTACATGATTTGGATTACCATCTCATAGCTGATGGGTTGGTTAGATTTCTATACAATATATATGTACCAGACAATAGTTAGCTCAAGAAGGTGATATTGAGGGCGTTTCATGCGAAATCATATTCGGGTCACCCAAGTTACCTTTAGACTTCGACTGCAATGAATAAATTCTACTATTGGGTCGAATCTAAAGATAGACGTGGCAGAGTTTGTAGTCAAAAGTTTTGATTTTCAGATGGTTAAGGTAGTGTAAACATCTAGGTCGATTGCTACAATCAATCACGATACCAGAGTGGAAAGGGAGGTCATTTCCTTGGACATCATTACATGTTTTCCTAGGACAACTATACAACATGATTCGACTATGGTTATTATGGACATGTTGACAAAGTTGCACACTTCATTCCAGTGAAGACTACACAATCAACTAGTGATGTAGAAAAGGTATTTATCTAAGACATAGTTAGATTGCATGGTTTTTCGAAGAATATTGTGTCTAATAGGGATGAAAAGTTTACTTCTAAGTTTTGGAAGGAGTTGTTTGCAGGATTGGGCACTGAGTTGGCCTTTAGCATAGCTTATCATCCATAGATAGGTGGGCAGACATAGAGGGTCAACACTATACTAGAGGATATCTTAAGGATGTATGCGATGCATCAAAAAAGAAAGTGGGAAGAATATCTTCCACTGGTAGAGTTCACCTACAACAAAGGGTATATGGAGTCGCTGAAGATGAGTCCATTTGAGGCTATGTACTGGTAGAGTAGCAACACTCCTATCAGTTGAAGTGATTCGGTTAACAGGGTACTGATTTGACCAGAGATGTTAGAAGACATGGAACATGAAATGCAGGTGATCAAGAATAACTTGAAGGCATATCACATTACGAAGACGATTTATGCAGATAGGAATAGGTTTTTCAAGGAGTTTCAGGTTAGGGATCAGGTGTACTTTCATATCAACCCCAAGAAGAGATCCTTGTGGATTGGATCATGTGCCAAGTTGGAACCACGATTTTGTGGACCCTTCAGGATCATTGAGAGGATCGGACCAATGGCCTAATGACTTTCACTACCTTCCACAGTGAAATTCCGTGATGTTTTTCATATATCTTTTCTTAAAAAGTATGTTACAGATGTTGATCATGTGATTACTTGGATTGTATTTCAGGTGGAACTAGATGGAGAATTCCTACTGGAGCCTTAGTGTATATTGAATAAAAAGGTGCTTGTGCTCCAAAACCGAGAAATAGAGCAATTTAAGGTGCAATGGAAACACTTTGGGCCCGATGAAGCTACATGGGAGATGGTGGATCAGATGTGGGTCATGTATCCTTCCTTTTTTGCGGGTTGAGGCAAAGCAGTTTTGGTGTGATGTTGGTATATGTTTTCGTATATGTTTTTATGTGATGGGTGGATGTATGTACATATGCATATGGATGTAAATATTGCCATGAGCTATGTTATAAAGATCCAATAAGTGGTATGGTGTCATGTCATTTGAGTTGTCATGTTGTTATGATGTCATGTTGGGTTTCTTTTCAACAGGGTGATCATTGTAAATATTGCATTGAGCTATGCGATGAAGCTCCATAGGGGGGACCCCCAACCATAATATGCATTAAATAAAATAATCTCGCCACCATTTAACAAGGAAAAAATATGTCCCATTGGTTAAGTCGTTGCGCCATTTGGTATTCACTCCAGCGTTTGAATCTAGGGAGGTGCATTTTGGCATACTAACCATATTTTGGTGGACCTTGTGTTACCATGTGGTGGCCTCCAGTTGGGCCACGTGGCGGCCTCCGATTGGGCCACGTGGCATCATGTGGTTGGCCACCAACCAACCAATGAAACTTTCCCACAATAGAACCAATCAGGGCTGCCACTTGTCAGTAAGTGGTAGGCCCAAAAAAAATAACTTTCAACCAGCCAGAAGAGGCCACGTGGCAGCCTACCATTGGCCCAAAAATTTGCCTAATCAACTGTCATTTTTTTTTAAATTATGTATGTTTGGGAAAACAAACATAACGTGTTTCCCAGAGCATACAGTGTCCATTTTCTGTGAAATGAGTTGCGTCGGATTCATACCGACAATATATACATGTTCATTCAGGTTCCATGCCATTCCGACAACTTTCATTTTTTAGAATATTTTTTAGCACCTGATCACTCCTCCCCACTGGAAGCTTTTGGACCCAAAAACCTCTTTTATTACTGAAAATTTCGATGAGGGTACAACCCCCTCAGCCTTCCAGTCTCAATCCAGTGGAATTTTCTTGAATTCAACAATTTGAGCTTTTCATAAAAACTGATATTTTTCCTTGATTCTGGAGACCCTGTCTTGCTGTTGTAGATACCATATTGCTGCAATTTCTCAGAATTTTCAAAACAAAAAAATGTCCTTGAAGAAACAAACATGTTACCTCCTTGATATTCAATCAAATGAAACTTATACAACTTGAAATTCTTCTCACCTCGAGCATTGTCGATATGATGATGTTTATCTTGTCTTGCCTTGTGCTTGGATCGAATATTGACCAAATGTGATCACCATCGCCATCAAACATCCCATTTCAAAGAAAAAAAATTGTGAAACCCAAAAGAGGAAATTTTGAACCCAATTCCCTCTTTGTGAATTTTCTTTGGAGATTTCTCTTTTATCTTTGCACTCCCTTGCACCAACATCTTGTTCACATCACTACTCAACAATGATGCATGCATCTATAATCTTACCACATCTTCTTGACCTATTTTTGGAGGTAACATGTTAAACTCCTGAAAAATATTATCACAACCATTAGAAACCTCAATAAAATCATAGTTTCCTTTTCATGCATCTCCTTAAAAGGCCTCATTCATTACATCTTCATGCTTGAAAATTAACAAAGCAAAATTTTGACTAGCATTCACAATTCTCTTCATCTATCCAGCATGCATAAGAGATGAATTCGTCTTCTTACTATGCACTCTAACAATGTATTAAATCCCGTTCTTTAACAAGTGATACTTGTTCTCATGGTGATGAAATATTTCTCTCCTGTCTTAAAGATATGGGCTACCCAAAACAATACCAAAAATATCAAGCAGAACAACATTAAGTTCAACTTCATCGAGAAATTTTGCAGTGATTGCAAATCTAAGTATGCACTTCCTTGCCACCTGAAAATTTTTGTTCTTACATATCCAACCTAAAGGATAAGGTCTTGGATGAGAAATGGTTTCTAAATTCAACTTCTTGACTAAGTCTTTAGAAATAAGGTTTTCTTGTGAACCACTATCAAATAGGGTGTCAATCTTGGTATGCTTTGAAATAACTCTAACATGGAAAAGTTCAATTCTTATTTCATCATCTTGAGTACTATTGAGACAACTTGAAGAACTATTACTTGAAATGTCCTTACCTTTCAAACCCTTTGCGATGATATTTGTTTCATCTCCGGAATCAGAGCGTAAATGATGTGTTATTGTTGCAGTTGTATTTTCCTTCTCCTTTTTTTAAGCTTGTTGGGTCTCATCTTTGGATGAAGTTTAAGCAGTTATCTTCATCATGCCCATGTTTGGAACAATATTTTCATGTGATTTTTTCTTTATCCATATTGATGGAAGCATTATTGTTACCTTTACCCTTGAACTTACCCTTTCCTTTCTCTTCAGAGTCAAATGTATCCTCACTTGTCTCCTATGAAACATGTTTCCCTCTTGCCTCTAGATGTGTGGCATGTACACATACTCCATCAAAATTTGAAGGATTAAACAGGAGAATAATATGTCTTAGTTAACTATGAAAACCTCCAATGTACTTTAAGAAATTTTCTTGAGATGTCAAATCTACACCCAAAATTAGTGCTCTTCTCCTAAACTCTTGAGTATAGCTTTGTGCACTTTGTCCTTTACCTTTCCTAAAGTTTCACCAGTCCATTATAGCCTTTTTCATGTATGCTAATGGATAAAATTGTCTTCATAAGGCAGTAACAAAATAATTCCAAGAGGTTAAGACCTTACTGTTGTGAAACCAGCTCCAAAAAGAGAAGAAAAGAGATATCAACGCCTTAGAAATAAGCAACTTCGAGGGGGCAACCTCCAATACATTACATGAATGAAAAATTATTGGATGATTCAAATTACAAAACCTCCTTTCTATATATAGGAGTCCATGGGGCCACAATGTAATCCTAGTGGAGCCACAATGTAATCCTAGCCGACCTAACAATAATAATTTAAGGGCACAATAATAACAATATGGAGGTTACAAGGGTACAATAATAACAATAAGGGGGTTACACTAACAACAATAAGGGACTATACTAGTAATATAGGGACCTAACATGCCCCTCTCCTTCAAAAAAGTGTTGTCCTCAACGCTTGAGTAGCTCTGGGTGCTTCCGTATAAAATTCTCATCCTCCCATGTAGAATCTTCAGTGGGTAAGTTCTTCCACTTGATGAGATACTCTGAAATTGATCGATTCCTTAGTTGTCGAGTTCTTGTTTCCGTGACCGCTTCCGGTTCCAATATGATTTTTCCTTCCTCATCAAGTTTTGGCAATATTGTTTGAACTGGAATATTTTCACCTATAACCTTCTTTAAGTATGAAACATGGAAAATTGGATGCACTCGTGAAGAAGCAGGAAGCTCCAATTTGTATGCCATAGTACCAATCTTTTGCAACACCTTGTAAGGACCATAGTACTTTAGCGATAATTTATTATCCTTCTTAGCTTGCTTGAGGGACATTTGTTTGTATGGTTATAGCCGTAAAAATACCCAATCTCCTACATCAAAACTTCTCTCGCTGCGATGTTGATCTGCCTGTTGTTTCATTCGATTTTGTGCCAAATTCAGGTTATCCTTTAAGAGTTGGAGAACTTCTTGCTGATGTTCGATGTGATCTTCCACTGTTTGAACCTTCGAATTTTCCCTTAAAGATGATGTGATGGATGGTGGATGATATCCATAAAGTGCCATAAATGGGGTCATTTTTGCTGCAGTATGGAAGGAAGTGTTATACCACCATTCAAAGAGAGGTAACCACTTGACCCATTGTGTTTGTTTATCAGATACAAAACAACGAAGATATCCTTCCAAACATTTATTTACTATCTCAGTTTGACCATCAGATTGAGGATGATAAGATGAGCTATGAGCTAATTTAGTACCCAAACAAGAAAATAACTCTGTCCAAAAATTTCCCGTAAAAATGGGATCTCTGCCGCTCACAATAACCCTTGGGCTTCCATGTAGCTTTTGAATTCTGTCCACAAATGTAGTAGCAACTGTACTTGCTTTAAATGGATGAGATAATGCACAAAGTGTGCATACTTGGTAAGTCTATCAACTACCACCATGATGACATTCTTTCCTTCGGACTTAGGTAAACCTGTGATAAAATCCATTGAAATCTCCTCCCAACGTTGACTTGGAATGGATAAAGGTTGTAGAAGTCCCGGGGTCTTAATTGTCTCCACTTTATTCTGCTGGCAAACCAAAAATTCCACCACAAACTTTTGAATATCAGATTTAAGGCCATCCCAAAAAAAATCTTTCTTCACCCTGTGGTAAGTTTTTAAAAATCCTGAGTGTCCCCCTAAAGGAGAAGTGTGCAATTCCAAAAGAATCTTTTGTTTTAGTTGGGAATTCTTACAAAGATATAAGCGATCTTTGTACCATAAGGAATCATTTTTCCAACTAAATGTATCAGATGTACTAGGATCTTGCTGCAAATTTTGAATGAGTGTCCACACGTCTTCGTCCTTCTTCCATTCATCTCTTGCTTTGGTTATCCAATCTGGTTGGATAATAGAAATGGCACAAAGCAATGCTTCCACCTCTTCATTCTTTCTTGAGAGTGCATCTCCAACAACATTTAGCTTCCCTTTTTTTTATATTATTTCAAAGTCATAACCCAACATCTTTGTGACCCATTTTTGCTGCTCTTCTGAAGATAGTCTTTGTTCCAAAAAGTGTTTAAGACTATCATGATCAGTTTTTACCTTGAAGTGTCTTCCCATTAGGTAAGTTCTCCATTTCTTTAGTGAATGCAGTATTGCTAACATTTCCTTCTCATAAATATGTTTTTGTAAATACTTTACTTTGATTGGATGACTTTCAAAAGCAATGGGTCTTCCTTCTTGCATTAAAACAACACCAATTCCATTTCCTAAGGCATCACATTCCACAATAAAGGTTTTTGTGAAGTCTGGCATAGCTAAGATTGGTGCTAGCCACATTGCCTCTTTAAGATGTTCAAAGGCCTTAGTTGCTTCAAGAGTCCATGAAAATGCATCTTTCTTCAATAATGTTTTTAGAGGTGTTGCTATTCTCCCATAATTCTTAGCAAACTTTCGATAATACCCTGTTAACCTGGGAAATCCTCGCAACTGCTTTGTGGTTGTGGGGACTTTCCATTCCTTAATGGATTTAATTTTGTTAGGGTCTACCTACACCCTCGTGAGATATAATATGACCCAGATATTCCACCTCTTGTACTCTAAAGAAACATTTGGATGTTTTTGCATATAATTGTTTCTCCTGCAATATTTTGAGCACCCTGTCAACATGTTGAACATGATCCTTCCAAGACCTGTTGTAGATTAGTATATCATCAAAAAATACTAGCACAAATTTTCTAAGGAAGGGTTTGAAAATGGAATTCATCAACCCTTGAATGTAGAAGGTGCATTGGTAAGGCCAAAAGGCATGACCAAAAATTCATAATGACCTTCATGAGTTCGAAATGTTGTTTTTGGAATATCTTTAGTCTTCATTCTAATTTGATGATATCCTGAACGAAGATCCAACTTGGTAAAATAAATTGCTCCATGTAATTCATCCAATAATTCATCAATCACAGGAATGGGAAATTTATCTTTAATGGTGATCTTATTGAGCTCCCTATAATCTGGACACATTCGCCATGATCCATCCTTCTTGTGTACCAATACTACAGGAGCAGAGAAAGAACTTTTACTAGGTTGAATTATACCCGCCTCTAACATTTCTGCAATCATACGTTCAATTTCGCTCTTTTGGAAGTAAGGATATCTATAAGGCCTGATGTTTGGAGGAACACTTCCTGGAATCAAATGAATAGCATGATCATGATCACGAATAGGTGGGAGTCCTTTGGGAGTTTCAAACACCTTGGAATGGTTGTCCAAGACTTTTTGGAGATCTGCAGAAATAGATGATTTTGATGTTGGAACTTCTAGTGAGCATAATTGTGCAATTACGCCTCGTTGTTCTTTCTTTAGAAGCTTTGTCGTGACATTAGAGCTTATTATCCTTCCTGGCTTCCCCGCAATACCCCGTAATTCAACTTCCTTTCCTTCTGAAAAAAATTTCAAGAAAAGTTCTTGAAAATTAAAAGCTACCGTCCCCAAAGATTGTAACCATTGTACTCCTAGTACAACATCAACACCTCCCATATGAATGGAAAGCATTGGACTAGTCAATACATATTCCCCCATGGTTAGCTTGATATTATGGCATTTTCCAGAGCAATTTATAGTTCCTCCATTTGCAACCATCACTTGACATTCTCGTGTTGGGTATAGGAAACAATTCAATTCCTTGGCTACCTTACAATGAATAAAATTATGGGTACTACCTGAATCAATCAACACTATTACCTTTTTCTTCTTGATATGTCCTTCTATATTGAGAGTTTGAGGAGTGGTAATTCCCGCCAATGCATTACACGATATGGTCAGACTCATTTCTTCCTCTTCTAGGGTTGGTTCCTGGTGTATATCCTCTTCTTGTTCATTTTCTTCTTCCTCTTCACAATCTATGTAAAATAATTTCTTCTCAGCACACTTATGACCTTTAGTGTATTTGCTATCACAACTGTAGCAAAGCCCTTTTGCTCTTTTTTCTTCCAATTGTTGGGGTGTCAACCTTGTAGGTTGTGGAAATCTAGGCGTAGCAACACTTCCTTCTTTATAGAATTGAGTGGTAGGCTTCCTTGTCGCCATAATTTTACATTCAACTTTTCTTGCCAACCTGAATGCCTTCTCCAATGAATCAGGTTCCAAAACGCGAATTTCATGTTGGATGTTATCCTTTAAAGTGCCTATGAAGAGATCAATCCTGTGTTCCTCTGGAATATCAGTTACCCTTATATTCAATTTTTGGAAGTCCTCAATGTGCTCCCCCACTAAGCCCTTTTGTTTGAGATTTATCAATTGGCTAAAGAAGGTGTTGCTCTTTGTATCCTCATACTGTGCTATCATTTCCTCTGTAAAAATTGACCAAGTGACAATTTTTTTACGGGAGCAAAGCCATCGATACTATACAAATGTATTTTGTTCTAAATGTAAAGTTGCAATGCATACCTTTTGTGTGTTTTTCACATTATTGAGATCAAAATATTGCTCCATATGTAGTATCCATGTTACAGGATCCTTTCCATCAAACTTCCTCATATCCATTTTTGGAATATGGTGGTTCTTCCCGCCAACATTAGATTTTATGAAATCACAATTAACATTTATTTTGTTCTCATCATGAGTTTCCTCTACTATGTTTTCACCATTAGGAAACATTTCTTGTGTCAACTTTTTCAAACCTTCCATGTCTGCTTTTAGATCATTCTTCATGTTTTCCATTTTCTCATCAATCTCCGCTTCCATGTCATCCATCTTAGATTCCATGCCAGCTTCCATGCCATCTATCTTAGATTCCATGCCATTCTTCAAACCATCCATCTTAGATTCCACGCCTTTCTTAAAACCATCCATCTTATTTTCCACGCCTTTCTTCAAAACTTCCATGTCATTTTTTGTTGCTCTTTGCGAGAGCGAAATTTGTTGCACTTGCTCTTGTAATTTTGATATGTCATGTTGTCATTCTTCATCTTCATGAGTCATAGTAGAGCTTTCTAAAGGCTTAATGGGTGTTCAATTATTTTTAGGGGCCATTTTATAATCCAATATTGATATTTATTCTACAATATGCCCTTGGAATCAATTCAACTTGATTCTTCAAACAAGACTTATGTAATTCGGAAAAAAAAGTACATGCCTTTTACTTGCTTTTGAGGAGCTCGATATTGAAATTGAATTATCTATATAATTACAGATCCTAAATATTTGAAATTCAGCCCTGTAGTAGCCCTCTAAAGCTTATTTCAAATGCCACAGGTCTAATCTGATTTGGATTCTTCAAGGAAAAGTTATGTCCAATCTCCCACAATGACCCAATTTTGGACTGGTTCAGTAGAGCGAACTTGTACGACTTGCCACGTGTCATTGTTTCCTCCGTTGGCTCTGAAAATGATAGACCGAAAACGAAAGTCCATGCACTTGCAACCAATTTTTACAGCATTCCAATCCGATGCTCAGAGAGAGAGCTATGAAGGTTTTCCCATGATCACCTCTTTGAGATGAAATTCAGAAGCCTCAAAAAGCCCTAACTTCCACAGATCATATCTCCGAAAATATTGCGAACCAATATCTGAAATTTTGCAACAATGTTCCTCAGGATTGTAGCTTCTCACTCTAAAAACTCAGCTTCTGAACCTTCATATAAAAAAATTTGTTACGAAAATACCACGATGACCTGTTTAGGTTAAATTCAGGAGCCTGCAAAATGACCTAACTTGCACAGATCATATCTCCGAAAATATTGTGAACCAAGATCTGAAATTTTGTGACGATGTTCCTCAGGATTTTGGCTTCATACTCTAAAATTTTCATATTTTGAAACTTCGTAGAAAAAAATTTATAGCGAAAATGCCACGATGACCTGTTTGGAGCAGCGAAACCCTAGAATCTCAAAGCTCTGATACCAAATGTTGTGAAACCAACTCCAAAAAGAGAAGAAAAGAGATATCAAGGCCTTATAAATAAGACACTTAGAGGGGGGAAACCCCCAATACGTTACATGAATGAACAATTCTTGGATGATTCAAATTACAAAACCTCCTTTCTATATATAGGAGTCCATGGGGCCACAATGTAATCCTAGTGGAGCCACAATGTAATCTTAGCCGACCTAACAATAATAATTTAAGGGCACAATAATAACAATATGGGGGTTACAAGGGTACAATAATAACAATAAGGGGGTTACACTAACAACAATAAGGGACTATACTAGTAATATTAACACTTACCATGTTTCTTCATGTCCTCTTGAGTTTTTGCTTCCCACCAAACAAGAGCTGCACTTTCCAATCTTAGTGAAGTAAGCTAAATCTTATGTCATCATCCTTGATTCTTTGTATCTTGCAATACACTTCAAGCTAACGTACCCAATTTTCTAATATTTCAACATCTATCTCTCCATCATACATAGGAAAATCAAATTTAATGTCAAGCTTTAAAAATGGATTTTTACCATGACCTTTTCGAGAATGTGGAGGTGTTTGTGAAGGGATTGTTGTGGAAGAAGGTGATGATGAAGATGGTGGTGAGGATGATGGTGAGGAGAATGGTGGTGTCAAAGGTGGTTTATCACCACTCCCATTACCTTTTGGATTCGTGTCTCCATCTTCTCACCTTGCATTTGTGTGCTTCTCTCCTCATAGAGAAATTTCACCATTCTTGTCATATCAAATAATGCTTTCCTGAAGGATTTTTCATCCTCTAACATACTTTCAGGTTCTCTTTCATGTGACCTAATTGATGAAGCTTCAACTACAATTTGAGGAAGAATTTGTGGAGGAGATTGTGGAAAACTTGCTCTCCTTGTCCTTGAACTAACATGAGGACTTGCAACCACAAGCTTTCCTTCTCCTCTCTTGAGCTTCAACCTTGTAAGCATCAAATATAATTGCAAAAAACTAAATCCTCACAACAAAAAGAAAACCAAAGCTCTGATACCAAACTTGATCTGTATGAGATCTTAATGTAAATATGCTTGAGGGTTTATAAATTGCAAGTGTTAAAAACTGAGTTTTATGAGCCTTTATGTTAAATTATTAAACACATAAAGCAAGAATTTAAACTTTGAAATAGAAAAAGCACCAAACAAATGCACCATAAAAATAACCACAACACAACAAGTGATGAAGGAGTTCAACCCTCCTAGGCTACATCTCTTTGGTCAAGCTTCCAATGGCTTGGCCCTATATCATTATACTCAAAATGGTGATTACATACATTTATAATGCTCAAATGGCTTTAGAACCTATTCTGTCAACTCCAGAACTGTCAAAAATGCCTGTCTATCCTCTTTCTGCTCCCAAATTGATCAAAAAATTAAGAAGTTATGAGCCTCCCTAGCTTTGCTACTAATTGTGCCGCAAATCCCCAAAATCTAGAACCGTCCTACAAATTCGCCTAGATTTCAGCTAACCAAGCAACAAATTCATGCAATTTCAGGTGAAATTGTTAGACAATTAAAATGCCCAATAATTCCATAAATATGATTTTAAAAACATAATACGGTGATCGGATTAAACATTTTTTTAATTAAAAATTCATGGGGCCGTTAGACAGCGCCCACGATTAGGGTGGATGTCACATGGCAGTTCCCCGAGGATTTGGGTAACAATTATGGTTACAATGGGGCAGCTAGGGCATATCCCCTGACCTCCCTACCCACGGTCCTGTGGCGTGGGGGTGGTCAAGGGCTAGGCCTTAGCCCGAACCCCAACCATAATATGCATTAAATAAAACAATGTCACCACCCTTTTTAACAAGGAACAAACATGGCATGTTGGTTAAGGCGCTTTTTTGTCTGGTATGCGGTATGGTGTTCAAATCCATGGAGGTGGAGTTTGACATACCAACCAAACATTGGTGGCCCCTGTGCTGCCACTTGTTGGCCTCCAGTTGGGGCACGTGGAAACATGTGGTTGGCCACCAACCAACCAATGAAACTCGCCCACAACAGAACCAATCAGGGCCTGCCACTTGTCAGGTAGTAGTAGGCCCAAAAGAATTGACTCTTGACCAACCAAAAGAGGCAACATGGCAGCCTCCCACTGGCCCAAAATTTTGCCTAATCAACTGTCATTTTTGAGCACTTGATCAATATGAGGAGGAAAATGAAGGAAAATAATACAAAATGAAGGAAATAGAGGCCTCTTCTATAAAAAGGCTTATGAGGATCAATTGGTACTTTTTTTTTTCAGTTCAATTTTGGAGCTCTCTCATTATTCTCTCTCTCTCTCTCTCTCTCACTCTTGGACACTTAGAGTTTTTGGAGCACTTTGGCATTTTGAGAAAGAAAGGAAAAAAAACAGGAAAAGGAGGAAGTAAGAAAGGAGGAGCAAGAATCAAGAAACTACAACAAGATTCTTGGCAGGTATAGATTTTCATGTGTCCTTGCTATATTTGACATGCATGGTATTCCATGTAGTTCTTTTTTTCCTTGGCATGGGTTTTTCCAGGTGTGACAATGTATTCAGCCTAGCCTTGCCATTTCTGGATAGCCATGGTGTTATGGTGTTCTCTTGTTTTGGTTTAGCTAGATCACCGGATGGATTCAAAACTAAGTGGGGTGGATCTCTGAATTGATATAACACATGGCCTAGTAACCCCTAACCGAACTGTGGGTTGCGGTAAAGCCAGATAGTGTGTTTCCTCTGTAGGCCTAGGAATCCTCGACCAGTGAATGGAGGGATATATTGTAAAGCCTAGAGGTGGCTTTCTCTCCATTAAGGCCTAGGAATCCTGGGTTTGGGATTGTGATAAATCCTGGAGATTATGTCTTGGTTTAGGGCCTAGTGACCCCTGATTTGGACTATGGGTTGCGGTAAATCTTGAGAGACTAAGAGACATGAAAATTCCTCACTGTTTAGGTGGAGAGAATCCGGTGATATCCATGCTTGTGTTGGCTTAGTGATCGTGGTAGATCACGGTAAAGTCAGTTATGACATGTTTATTGATGAGGGTGAGGTGGTTTAGCCTCAGAATGCCCTTGTTGGTTCCTTCAGTTTAAGTCCCACATTCATGCTTGGAATATGACATGGGGGTGATTGGATGAACTAGATTTGGCTCAGCCAATCTATGGTTGGGTGGAACGTGGAAGTCCCAACTTCGGTTGGTTTTTACATTCAGTAATGACGGTCTTATTTCTCTGGCATTGGGTATGAAAATGTACTAGTTTATTTATGGATTTTATTGCTATTGCATCCATTGTATTTTTGTTATTAATATGTTAGTTATGAGCATGTATTCGATCAATGATGATGTATGACTCTATTCACATTTTTTTCCTATAAATGAATATCCCATGTATCTATGGTAAAATTGATTGTATGATATCTTATGGTGTAAAGGAGCAATGCTTCTTAACCGTTCTCTGATAAGAAAGACACCCCTTTTTTTAAATATGTTATTTGTGCCTGTAGATGCTATGTTTGTGACATGTTTGACGAAATACATGTCATGGTTGGGTGGGGTCATATGAGTTCCAGTTGATGTGATTTCCTCCATATGTTTGTTTTAATGTTAATTACCCTCTCTTGAAGTTACAGGAAGTTATGATTAGATGACCTGGGCTCAGGGGATGAAAATGTGGCACAAATCCCAGAGCTAAAGGTAGAAAATTCGTTGTTTGGACCTGAGCCGCTGCCTTGCCAAGGCTATCTCGCTACTTTAGGGTCTAGAGTTGCTCCGATTCCCTTATATGCCTGCATCTTAGCCTCAAAGGGGCTAAAAATCAGTCCCCCCTAGGGAAGAGGGCCCTGGAAGGTTGGGTTACCTCCTGGGATGTCAATGATGCAGTGTAAGGTGTGTTTTTGGTGTTTCCATCGATTCCACTTCCTTAAGGTCATCTAGGAGGTTGAATCTCATATTAGTAGCCTCTCGTCACATGTTTACCCTGATTGGTCGGTTTCTTGGGTAGATGTGGGAAGAGGGTGTTACAGTAAGAGGTTCAAACTTCATCGGGGAGGGAGGGGGGTTGATGATGGAAGCCACTTTGGGGGAATTAAACTTCCCAAGGGGAGTTCAGAGCCTCACACAATCTTGGTGATAAGCATGCCATTGTGGGTGGACTGGTCTTCTTCCATCCAATAAACAAGCTAGCCCCTACCTAGGCTCAACCTAGTCACAAAAAAAAAAAAATTATCAGTAAAAAATTTCATATGAATGTGAGTTATGGTTTTTTGGGCATGTGGTATTAGTACGCCATAGTATTGCAACAAATATTATTTATAGATTAAGAATTTCCATGGTAAAAGGGGGGTGAATTTCCATGGTTAAGAATTTTGTTACATGTTTTTTCAAATGTATATATGTAATAATATAAAATAGTTTCATAGTTTAGTTAGTTTTTATGATTTTTTTAAAGTAAGTCCTATTTATTTTGGAATAGGACTTTCATAATTTTAATTTAATTATCAATAATTATTTGGTGGATGGTAGGGATTTAACCTCCATGAAATATTATAGAATATTCATAATAGTATACACAAACCAATGGTTCAGATTTATCTCCAAAGTACTTGTGCTTTTTTACTCATTTAATTAAACTGATTAATTAAAAATAATGTCAGATGAACAAGTGCCATATGGAGTGACTTATGTTTTTTGGGCGAGTAGTATTGATAAGCCATGATATTGTAACAAAGCATATCTATAGATTAAGAATCTCCATGATTAAGAATCTTCCATTTTTTTTAAATAGACATATGTTCAACTTATATATTAATTATTTTTATAATTAATAATAATAATAATAATTTAAAAGAAAAATATAATTTAGTTAATTTTTATCATTTTTAAAATTTATTTTAGCAACCTGAGAAGTATCATAAAGTAAGTTTTTTGATGTTTATTATTGATTTATGCCTATAGACTTCTACTAACCATTTAATTTATATTGTTGTGTTAGTTTTAGCAATCTGAGATGTATTGTGAAATAAGATACTTTTAACATTTACCAACTATTTAATTTATATACCTACACTAGTAATAATGAAAAACACTAATAATAATTAAAAACAAATAAATTACGTATAAAACCCATAACTTAAATAATTTAAAAATAAAAAATAAAAAAATCATTATCAAAATATTGATTCGAACATCAAATCTAGTAAATTTAAAACTATTTAAATTCCATTATCCACATAACATTATAAAAATTAAAGATACTACTTTAAAATATATTACTATTAAAAACAATCCAATTTGGTACAACAAACAACATGACCTGGTCATTAAAAATTAAATAAACTATATTATCAACACCACCAACAATATTATAAAGATTGAAAATACCATTTGCAGTAAGTAACTAAATTATGAACATCACCAATAACATCATAAAAATTTAAAATAACATTTACAATATAACATTCTTAGAAATAATCATGACCTGGTCACCAATAACATCACCCAAGAACTCTTTAAAACTTAAAATACAATATTGCTTAAAAAAAAAAAAAGTCACACAGACACAAAATAATAATCCTTTTGACACCCCTCAAAAATCAATAATCACAACTTACAAATTTCACTGATGAGGCTCTCACACATGGGGTTCCATTGTCCTCAGTGTGGGTCCCATTTGTCAATACTTAGTTTTGGATTTGGGAGTTCAGATCCATGTTCTTTCTTTCTGTAATCTGTACTCTAACTCCTTTAAAGGCTTTTCAATATCATTTCTCTAACCTAATTCCTTGGGTGGCTTCTCAATCTGATAAACAACCCAGACAATACTATGGAAACTTTTCATTTTGATTTGACAATGCTTCCACAACGCACAAACCAACTTTGATCTTCCTTCGTACCAAGAGATTGTGTGAAGTTAACTCAAATAATTTAATTTATACCTTTAGAAAAATAATCTTTCTCATGTACCACAACATATCACCTTTCTTAGATAATGGCTCCACCATAAACACAACTACTAAACCATGTTGAATCAAATTATTAAAGTTCTCTTTTCCAGAGCTCCATATGAGGAAAATTCTATGCTCATTTGATATTTTAAATCATTATTTCAAAACATCACATGCTTCCGACAAAATCTTCAATACCCTTATTTAAAAAAAAAATCAAATCATCAACCCAAAGCATTATAATACCTTTTTGAAAAGTTAAATAATCAACCAAAAGCATTATTATCTCATTTGATGCTTCAAATGTCTTTTTGAAGACATCGCATGCTTTCTTGAAGATCTTCGATATGTCTAAAAGAATATCAAGCCGTCAACCAAAAATTTACTTCATTTGGTGGTTCAAATATCTTTTGAAAACACTTCTCCAATTCTTTAAAAATCAAATCATAAACACTTTTATGATAGCCATTACATGCTGTTTATGTTTTTCAAAGCTACATTTGTTATTTGCACATCAAAAATAAGTCAGAATATTAAAATCAATATATTTAATTTTTTTTTTTTTAAATGAATTGTATTGCCTTAAAAAAAAAATTTACATCAAGAGTATGAACCGTCTTACGAGTCTCTCATTACGGAGACTAGATCATGTTTAGAAAAAACTTTCCCCAAATAAAAAATAAGATTACATAATTCAAAGTATAACTAGAACATTGATTTAAAATGCTCTATCTAGTAGTATCTATAGTATAAGAAACACAAAACATCGACATGGTATATCTACACTGAGGGGTCCAAATCTAAGAATGTGACTTGGACAATTTCTTTTGGTTCCATAAGGGTTCTTCCCATTGTAGGAGGTATGCCAAGGTGGTGTTCAATTCTATCCATTATGTTGGATAAGTCCCTCAAATGTCAGTGTAAGTGCTCCAAGGAATGAAGGACTTTATATTGGTGCTCATGTCGATCCAAAGGTGTGTGTCAAGTAGGAATTTCATTTTCTAATAAGGTCACCAGTTTGCATATAGTAGTTGAAAAGGTCTCTGGTGTGCTCTGTGTCTGGAATCTAGTCTGCCCATTCTACCAGGATCTTTATATCTGAGAGGGAAGTTCTTTGTGTTGAGACTTCCCTCTGAGCCCAATAATTTATTCCTAGATAGGGCCTTACGTAAGGTACCAATAACACCCAAAAAAATCCTCCAACTAGTGATGCATGCATGTATTCCCCCCTATAGGGCATGTTTTTGGTAATAGGTTGCCGTCCTTTGAACTTGCGCGTGCTGACGAGGCATGGTGGTGACAGAAGCCAGATTAAGAGCTTCGAACAAGGATCAGAGAAAGTTGACGAACTCTAAAGAGTAGGGGAGTTTCCACGCAAAGTAAAACACAAACTGATGACCATTTCCAAACATGGGATTGCGCAAAAGGGTCTAAAATGGATCTTTACATTGGTGTTTAACATAAAATTAAAAATAATTTTAATAATATAATTATTAAGTTAAATAATATATTAGATTTTTTCCTTAATTCCAAAATAATATTTAATATAAAATTCAAAATTATTATTTCCTTTGGGGTAGCTCAATTGTTGATCAAATTTATATGAAATCGTGTAATGTAAGAGATTCAAGTTTCAATCCCCCAGAAATAACACAGTCTACATAGAGGAAGACACATTATAGGCCCTAGAAATATAGTGGTAGCAACTGGAATCAACTTTGTATCAAGTGAGTACTAAACTAACCCAATTGTCAATTCCTCTCATCACAAATAAAAAAAGACTCAATCTTAATATAAAAATATATTCGATAAATATTTTACATATTATTTATAAAAAAAAATTTAATAAATAAAATAACGCTTTAAATATAAAATTACAAAATTATTTATAAAAGTAAATTTATAACATATTTTATATGAAACTAAAAATCTGAAGTTAATGATATGTAACTTTCTCATGGGTGGCTTTCTAAATTTTCCAAATCTCTTACTTACATCATGCAATTCAAATCTCTTATATGATGTTAGTGTACACCCATACTCTAATAGAGTTTTGAAGTTGTAGCTTCTCTCCAATGTAAATGATTTTATTAGTATTAATTTCAATGCATGAATGTGTGTTTTTATTAGTATTTATTTTAATGTATAAATATGTGTGTTTTGATTGGTGTTAATTTTAATAGAGATAAAAAAAATTACATCTATAATAAGAAAGTTATAATAATATATTAAAAGATTATTATATTTTAGATAGAATTTTTATTTATTTATTTACTAGAGATATTGATAATTAGATTTGTTTCTTATTATAATAATATAAGATCAATTTTCATCATTATTATTAGAATTTTTAGTTGAAAGTCAAATAAGTAAGACATCTACATGTTAGAAATATTAGGGTGAATTAATATTTCATTCTCAATTCAAATTTACTTAGTTTATGTATTCATTTCGAAAGTTGTATTGAACCATTACTTTATTAGAAGGATATTGTGTTATAAACTATGAGCAACATTAAGTATAAAAACATGTAAATCATAACACATCAACACATCATCACAAGACACATAAGGACACCAAGATATTTAGGTTGAAACCCAAAATGGGAGAAAACCACCGATGTTTTCATCTTTTTTTTCTTTCTTATTATGAATAAATTATTTTACATATTGTACTAGTGCAGACTTACCAGTACGTAGGATCCTACTTGTAGGAGGCTACAACCTCTGGTTTCTCCATCTTCGACTAGAAGAAAGCTACTACTCCCTGATCAATTTTACTGGCTCCTACAAGCAAGAAGCTCTTACTCCCTCAACAAGTTTACCAACTACCACCAGAAGGAAGCTCTTGCTCCCTCACTGAAGGCTACGACCCTCAACACCTCTGTGAACCACATTTCAAAATTTTCATACTAGATCCACCTATCTCAAAATCAACACAAAACCTGTAGGCCACCACCCACACTAACCATATGCTCAAACTGAATACCAAGATACCAAGCACTGGACAAGCTGAATAACTGAATACCAATATAGAAATCACTGAATAACCAATTACACCTCTGCAACCATATCATTGATCAAGCCAATATACCAAGCCATAACCAAATCAATCATGCCAAATGTCAAGTCAACCAAGCCATAACATTGTCAAGCCATATCAAACAGAATCTTGTCAAGAACCGTGTCAAATGCCAAGCCAAGCTAATACTCGTCTTATGCTCATCAAAACCTAACTGACCAACATTGTTAAGCCTTTTTATAATATCAATAGCAATAATATCTTAGAATGGAGCTTTTGTGATTCATGATTATCAAGAAAAAATCTTCTGGATATATCACATCATTTTTTGGATCGACTTGTTTTGAACCCCTACTGAGGTTCATCATCAGGAAAAGGATGGAAAGTGAGATCAACAAACCATATAAGATCATCAAATTCTTCCTACTATATCACATTACCATCATGAAACATAAAGTATCTAGCAATAGAAAATACACTTTAACAGAAGACAAGCAACAACATTATTTGTATTAGTCTCATAAAACTTTGTCGAATGTCCTGCATCAATCACTTCCAAAACCTTGTCATAGTAAATAGGAAAAAACATTAAGTATATCAATCACTAACTCTGTCACCAATCCAACATACAAGTTATGTAAATGATCCTTTTCCATATAGATCTCATAAAAATCCTCTAATATTCATTCATTGTGAGATTTAGGTACAAAAGTTAAGAATCACTAATAGGTATGATCTTTGCAAACAATATATTCTTAAAAAGAACAGAAGAAAACTTAAGCAATGCTCAGTAATAGGTATCCACATAAGCAATCTTGGAGGAAAGACAACAATATCAACTTCACTAGTTTTAAGGCACAACATGTTAGAAATTAATTAACGGAGCAATGGAATACACAAAATATTGTAGAAACACAAATACAAAAACACATAAAACAAGAGAGACATAGATATATGCGGTTCACCCAATTTGGGCTACATCCACGGAGAAACAACAAGTCCTTACTTTTATATTATCTAGCAAAATGAAGAGATACAACCTACAACAGTTCCACTGTAATTTCCTCTTCACTCTCACACAACCTCCTCTCTCTCTCTCTTTCTCAGAATAATAATACACATACACAATACAATTCCCTCATATAAATCGATGGTTTATTTCTAGGGAAAAAACCTAAATTAACAAAACCTCTACCTCCATATCATCTGCCTAATGAACGACCCAGCTTGACTATGAAATTACAATATTTTACAAGGCAGTTCTTCATATATTTTTAGCTTTGGGGGCACGAACCCCCCGGGGGGGGTGGGGCTCATTAAAATTAGTCGTCGCCCCCATAGACCCCCTTGACGGCTTTCATACGGGAAATGTTATCATCCCGTTTAGAAATTGGGGTCCAATGCATCTGAGACCTTTAAATTAAGAATATAATTAGGCTCCATACCCAACACAACCCTTACCAACATGTAGAGAGTTATTGTTCTCAATAAAAGTCTTTAATGTCAAGCATACCTAACCATGTCTTCGTCAAATCAAGCATTAGTATATATGAAGATCTTTGCCTCACTAATCTCTACAAATTATTTGCATATTCATCTCTGCACATAATATCAACATCACTTTTCTTACTGCATACATATGAGAAAAATCAATCATTTACCATCTCTGAATTCAAACTTTCATTCTAATCTCTGTGTACTCTAGGCAAGGACACTAATACAAGGAATCAATAAAGTCACTCATTATATCCTCTTCACATAGATATTTTCCCTAGCTGAATGTAGGTATTTCTATGAGTGATAGTCACACACATATATTCAACCAGTTAGATGTTAGTAATTGTAAGAAAACCTCATGTTGACGGTGTTGTAAATCCGTCAACCAAGGGGGTATTCCTGATGTGAAGTCCCAATTAGACCTCACACCATTTAGAGTAGGAGACCCATCTGGAAATACATCTTGACTGTCATTTACTTAAATATATTCCTTAGCTTTAGCTATTAGCATGAGAGAGAAGTGAAAATTTCCTTTTGAATGAGCAAGCGAGTGTGTCTTATGAATGTTCAATTGCAGATGTATCGAGGTTCTCTTACTTCAAAGGGGAAATAAACTGAGCCTCTAAGAAAGAAGTAATAATACTACCCTAATGGAGACACACAATAATGAGAAAGGCTCATCTAACATCAAGCAAAATATTTCACATAGATGTGATGATAATTTAAACATTACTACACAGTTCCAATGAGTTAAGCATCGAAGTCACCGAAATAGTCCAATTACTCCAGTACAAGTGAAAGAAAACATTAACCATAAACATCCAACGATTAGTCTTAGAAACATCCACAATCCATATGTGAAAATGTGTTGGCCAGAAGGCTTCTATATTAAGCAAAAGTCCCAAGATACATAAATACAATGAGCATCACTAGCTCCAAGAGTGAAGCGTTAGAGCCACTACTTGCTCTCCAAAGGTACTAACTTTGTCTCTCTAATGCCTTGTGGGAAAATCCAAGGTTAAAATTCATTTACATGAGAAATGAGGATCTATTTATAACTTGAGGCATGACCCTTCATATCCTCATGACTCTTGAATTTCTAACTTCTAGTGACATTTGGACTTCTATGACCTTTGGAATTCCAAATGAATTTTGGAATTACATATGAATTTTGGTATAACATTTCCTTTGGACTTCCATGACTCTTTAGTGCATACATGACTCTTGGTATTCCACTTATTTTTATTTACAATGATTACAACAATACATCATGATGTCCACATTATCATGTGATGAGAACGTGACATGTCACTATCTTTGATGATTGGGACTAATAATTACTGATGACATGGACTTTCTCCAGTGGTGACATGGTTGCCACTTGTATCTTTGTTTTTCAAACAACTTCATTCATTGATTTCTCTACCCTCCAAGTGGTCTTTGATCAAACGGAGTCTTCGAGGTGCTTTGATCATCAATATTCAATTATGTTCTTCGTTTTTTCCATGCTTCCTTTGTTTGTTATCTTTGCCCGATCTTCCTCGTGCATGCTTTCCATGTTGTTTCTGCGATATATGTATCTGTAATCACTCATGAAAAGGAACTATCAGCCTGAAAATAGCCTATTTTGCCATGTTTTATGTATATTTTTCCTGATCCGGATTTATGCAGGAACGCAATAGAATACACATATAACCACAAATACAAAGATGTAGTGGAAATAGCACTTCATTTCATTAATATCAAAGAACTGAAATTTGCTTACAGATATAATGGAAATAAACTAGCTAGGGCGTTGGTAGCTTATCTATGAGAAGAGATGTGGCGGCTATAGGCCTCTGAACTGTGTTACAATGAGGGTCGAGGGCCTATTTATTATTTAGAAACAATGGAAAACCCTAAACATCCAAAACCCTAACCCTAGGAGATGAAGCGCCAAAACTATGGGCCCTGTTTGGGTAAATTGGTGTTTCAATTTCCCGAGGACGTAACTTTGGCATATGATCTTCGTTTGACACGCACCATATCTCGTTATAAATATCTATCCGAGGACTACAAAATTTGATGTTAGAAACATCGGTATATGGACTCATGTTGCTCCCAGTTTTCTCAAAAAACATCGCTTAGGGCCTCAAAATGGCTCTAGAAATTCAGGACCGAAAAACTGCTAAAAATAATAAGTCGTGCCAAAACTGAAAAACTGAATGAGACAATGGTGGGGCCCCAAGTGGAATAGGCGGGTGGCCACCAATATCCACTTGGATAATTTCTCCCCCCTTAGGAAGCAATGGTCCCCATTGCGTTGAGTTCATCCATGAGATGAGTAAACTTCTGTTGAACTTGGTCTGTGGTGAACCACTTGCCTTGGTGCAGGAGTTGGCCAGCTTTGACAACCCGATATAGTTGGATCTTCTGTTGGCGAGTGTTCTTGATTTGCATGTCCATGATACAATCTGTGGTGGCATGTTCCATGCAGTCTGGGTTTAACTCTGTTGGTGAGAGTTGTTCTACAATGTCAGAGGTGTCTAGTAGAGGTGGGAAGTAGGGATGAAGGTGGTCCACATTGAATACTGGGTGTAGACCAAGGAATGGTGGAATACTGAGCTCGAAGGCATTGTTCCCTACAGCCTTGGTGATGGTGTATGACCCATATCAGATCGGGTGAACATTTCAGTGGGGTCCAGTGAGGCGCTCCTTCTGCAAATGTAGCCACACTTTGTTACCCAACTGGAAGTTGTGTGGCACCCGATGTTGATCATGTTGTTTCTTGTACTTAGCATTGGCTCTATCCATTATGTCATGAACCTTTTGGCAGATGTGTTGAATGCACTCGATGAGGTTGTTCGCTTTGTCAGCTTTAGACTGGACATGAGCCGAATTGGCCTGAGTAGTCGCAAATGGCATGGCTACGTCAATGGGACATAGTGGATAGAATCCCAAGCCCACCTGAAAGGGGTTGTGGTCGGTTGAGCTGTGGAGATCCTGGTTATAATTGTGTTGTACATAGGGGAGGCTCTCATCCCATGTGCGTGGATGTTTTGAATTGTACATGTGCAAAATGTGTATAATCATCCTATTGACGACCTCTGTCTAGCCATCATTTTGGGGATGGAAAGTTGTGGACTTGGTGAGCTTGGTGTCCAACATTGACCAGAGGTTGGACCAAAATGTGTTGAGGAACCTGATGTCCTGATCTGATATGCTAGACTGTGGGATCCCAAAGTGCACCCACACTCGTTCAAAGAAGATTTTAGCAGTGGCTCTGCTATGATATTCTTCTTGCATGCCGCCATAATTTCCATCTTCAAGAACCTGTCGACGACCACGAAAACACAATCATTTCCATGCTTAGTAGAAGGAAGGCCCGACATGTAATCCATGGAGATGGATTCCCAAGGTCGACTAGGGGTAGGTAGAGGAGTATAGAGGCCTTGATTCTTGATGGTCGATTTGGCAATGGCACAAGCAATGCAAGATTTGATGTACTTCCCGACATCCTATCAAAGGTTCGGCCAATAGAAATACTTCTGCAGTATTGCCATTGTTTTCTCGACCCCGAAATTCCCAACGACTCGACTGTAGTGTGCTTCCCTTATCATCTTGGCACGCTCGCTTGAAGGAAAACAAAGATGTCCCAAGTGACATAAGAGTGCATCTTGGAAGTGAAAATTTGGAACTTGCATACCCCCCAAGAATTCCTTGTATGTGTGGCCGAATTCTGGATCACTCTTGTAGAGAAGAGTCCAATCAAAAGTCTCATGCCCACAAGAGTTGAGAATGGTGGTTAGCGCCACGATCGGTGGTCGGTTGAGGCAGTCTGAAACATTATTGGTGCTACCCTTCTTGTATTTTATGTTCAAATGAAATTGTTGTAGATATGTGGACCACTTATGATGGCGATTGTTCTGCAACTTTCCTTGTGTATGTATGAACTGCAGGGGCCGGTGGTATGTGTGGATGATTGTTTCCTTCCCCAAAATGTAATGCTTCCATTGTCAACAAGTTTGCACAATGGAATACCTTTATTTTTCATAAGTGGGATACTTGAGAACTGTGTCGAACAATGTCTCACTGTGATATGCCATTGGATGCCCCTGTTGAGTAAGAACTTCCCCAATAGCATAGTTAGAGGCATTTGTCTCGATCTCAAATGGTTGTTGCAAGTCTGGTAATGTGAGCACTAGGGTAGAACAGAGGCGATGTTTCAATTTTATGAATGCCTTCTGTTAAGATTCCGACCAAAAGAATTTTTATTTCGTTCCTCCCTTGGTGACTTGACTCAAGGGTCAAGTGATATGAGAGAATCCCAACATGAACCTGTGGTAGAAATTAGCAAGACCTAGAAAGTTGCGAAGCTCTATTAGAGTGGTTGGGGTTGACCAATCCTGAATGACTTAGATCTTGGTTGGATCCACATGCACCCCCTTTCATCAATAATGTATCCTAGATATTGAACATGGGTCATGCCAAAAGTGCACTTCTCCAAATTGGCAAACAACTTGTGTTGCCGCAGTGTTTGCAGGACTTGTCGGATGTGGTGGAGCTGATATTACCAAGTATCGCTGAAGATCATAATGTCATCCAAGTACACCACTACAAATGAGTTTTTGAATGGCCGTAAGATGTCTTCCATCAACCTCATGAAGGTTGCGGGAGAATTCGTCAACCCAAAAGGTATCACCAGCCATTCGAAAAGGCTCTCCTTGGCTTTGAAGGTAGTCTTCCACACATCAGAGGGTTCGATTGGTACTTGGTGATACCCAGACTTCAAGTCAATCTTGCTGAAATATTTTTCCCCTTTGATTTGATCCAGAAGGTCATAAATCCATGGGATTGGGTACCTATTTCGTACAGTGATCTTGTTCATCAACCGATAGTCAATACAGAGTCTCCAAGTCCTATCCTTCTTCTGTACCAACACGATCGCGCTCCCACAGGGCGATGAACTTGGCTAGATCTGACCTTTCTGCAGCAGCTCCTGAATTTGCCTCTTGATTTCATCGTTCTCCAGAACAGAGTGCCGATAGATCGGTCCATTGGGTGGCGGCACACCTGGGGTAAGGTCAATGGGGTGCTTGACCTCAGAGTGTGTAATATTCCCATTTTAGCACACAACTAAATGGAATATTAAAATTTTGTTTTCATCACCTAGCAGCTAAATAAATGGGTAAGGAAACCCATGCTTAGTAAAACAGGAATAAAATCCATCAAATGTGAAAAGGGATAGTCATAAGAGCTGGATTTCACACCCCTATGTGTGAAAAGGGACATTTGCATGAAGGCAAGGTCAAGTTTTACCAAGTCAACAGCGTTGGGAGAGGAGGAGGAAAACAATTTGATAGAAAATGCAGTGTGAATGGGAAGAGGGTTATTTGGCGGGGGAAACCCTAAAGAGTGGGACCCATGGAGAGAGGGCTTTCACTTGTTTAAAAGGAGGTCAAGGCAGCCATTGTTTCTCATGTCATGTATTATTGATTTTATGGTCTATTCAGACTTTGTGCAATCTCTAGCTGTTTAGCTGAGCTGCAGTGCTGCTTAGCACAAGGATATCCTGCTTAGGAATCCTTCTCCTTCCAAGAGAGTCCTCTTGAAGGATCCTGTACTTCATTCTCCACATTCGGGCTCAAGGCCAAGCTACCTCCTCCATCTACAACGCTATTTCTGCTCAAGTATAACGTTGTGTTGTAGGGTGTTGCAGTGGAGGACCTCAACACCATTTCCAGAGCTGATTTTCAGAGGAGGGAGTTTCCATTCCTTTGGCAAGCTAGTGAGGAAGGTTTCAGAGCTTATTGTAGATCTTAGCATTGGGCCAACTCATTCCCTTGCCCCTACAACATATTTTTCTTCAGTGACTGCATTATTTCTAGTGAGAAATTGCTGTGGGGCTTTGCAGATATGTTTGGAGGGTGAGATCTTCAGTGATGGGATCAGCCTTTCACTTGGAAGATCCATTGGAGGAGGCATGTTCAGTTTGGGCTTCATTTTCAGCCATCTCCATCCAGTTCCAATTTCTGAGTTGCAGCTTCTTCTCAACAACTCTGGCATTTTGCAGATTTTGTATATTATAGCCAATCCTTCTAGGATTGACTTGAGGTAGCCTTTGGGAGCTGAGATCTTCATTCCCAATGTTTTATGGGCCATATATTTGTATATCCATGTATTTGATATATGTTAGCATGCAGTTTCTCTTATAAAATTATGCATTCATAGCTTGGGCACACTTGTGTAGCAATGTTTTATCATGATTTATGTACTTGTCTCTTGAGACTGAGCATTGCCTATCTTGAATGACATTTTCCTCAAGATCTTGTATTCATTTGTTTCTAATATTACTTAATAAGATGGCTATGGATATTTCTCACATTTCTATGAGTTGAGTGTCACTGCTACTCCATTGTTGTGTTTGCATATTGCTGGGTCTCCAATTTGGGAATATTATAAGATATTCCTAACATTGTAGTTTTTCCCTGTTTTGGTATATTACAGTGGTATCAAAGCATAATATTGGCTCAGCCTGTGGATCTTGCCATGATGCTATCAAGAAAATAGAAGATGAAGACTCCATTATGTGGAGATAAAAGGGGATATAAGCTTACAAAGCTTCTTCCAAGATCGGTACAAAGCATTCATGAAGATTTCAAGAAGATATGGAGGGAGATATGCACAAGATCTCCAAGAGGGTTTGAAACTGAGTCAAACTCTAGATTTTCTTATGGGGAGTGTGAGCATGTAGCCACACCCTATGATGTATAGCGCAATCTCATGTCCAATTTTTCCATGAGGGAGAGGGAGGAAGAAGGAATGCCTAAGAGGGGAACTCTTAGTGGTTTCTTGCATGAATATGAATCTAAAACTCAAACGTTTAGAGATCATATCACTTTCTCAGAGTTTTGCAAGGTCAAGGTGAGGAGGAGCAAGAAACATAATGTGGATAGATTTATTCTATCTATATTTGATGGTTCCCCTACATGTTCAGCCAAGGCTTGGGTGGAAGAGCTAGACACGTTTTTGCAGCAACACCAAATTTCTGAAGATGAAGCCATCAGAATAGCAGAGCTTCACTTTGAAGGTAAGTTCTATGAATGGTGGTTATTTGAGTCCTTTACTTTAAAAAATGAAAATACTTCTTCCTATGCAAGGTTCATTAGAACTTTGGTGGAAATATTTGGTAAGAAGGATTCTGAAACACATGTGGAGGAGACAAACAAACTTAAACAAATAAAACCCTTGCATGTGATCGAGAGAACCATAGACTCGAAACCTCTTCAGAGAATCATAGAGGAGGCTGATATCTTGCATTATACTTTGATGGAGGCAAGACATTCATCTTGTATTGTGGCACAAGAAGGAAAGGAGATCCCTTTTCCAAAAGAGGATCCAATCATTGGAGGGTTGCCCATTCATGTTGAGGAGGTTAAGGGCAACAACGATGTCAGATCCGGAGTTGATCTAGCACCTTATGCAGAGGAAGGATGAGCTCTTACTCCAACTAGAGGGATTCTTTCATCTTTGCAAGGAAGTCCCCAGGATCTCATATGTAGAGATCAAGGCATAATTCATGTTCTACATGTGCCATTGATGATGAGGTGTGGAACTATGGAAAGACAAGGAGGAGATAGGGAGGATGGCCAGCATCATGTGATGTGGAGCATACATCCCTATCTATTTCATGAGGTTGATACACCTGAGAGGGAGACTGGATTGCGCAGTGAGAGCAGGGACAACTCTGTCCATTCATATATGCAGTCTACTCTTGATGATAATGTCTCATTGCATGGAGACATTTCACCAAGGAGACCACCAGATCAACAGATGATGAGAGATGATTCACATTTTGAGGCACCATTCATTGATTTCAGAGGATTTGGGACCTTGGGAGGTAATTTTATAGCGTTGAGAGTCTTGGGTAGACTCAAGGAGGAGAGAGGCATTCTCTCAACAACATCTTTACCCACTCTCATTTCAGATTATGCGCTGTGGCAGAAGCAGTAGGGGAAGGATAGCAACCTTCCAACTTGCATATTTAGCATGGGAGATGTCAAAGAGGAGGATGACCATATGACAAATGCTCTTCATGAGATATCATCAGTGCTGTCACTATGGAGGATAGATCCATATTGGAACTCCCAGCTGTTGGTGGAGTATTCTAAGGATATTTTTACTTGCATGATATTGGAGGGCCAGTTGCATGAAGAAGGATATTCAGTCAGATGTAGGGTCATCTACTATTATGGTAGGATCTTCTTATTTGGAGCATCCAAGCTCAAGGAGAAGTTGCTACAAGCAGCTCATGAGGATTTCCTTTTCAGCCCCACTTGTTCTATGAGAGCATACCACACCATCATTGAGGGGTATTTTTGGGAGGGCCTTGAGGAGGAGATATATCAACATATGAGGAGATGCATGAATCAGATGGAGATGGAGGAGTTAGCACAACCAAATATTTTCCCTTTGAGGATGAGGGAGACTCATCTATGATCCACTCCATTTATATGAGCAAAACATATGGTAAGAGTATTGTTGATTTTCATAGTAATTTTCCTATATGTATGCATCTCTTAACCATATATGTGCAGGGATTTTCTCAAAGGAGAAATATTCTTCCTTCTAGATTTGGTGGTCTACTTAAGGCCATTATGGATGATCACTCCCTAAGAGGATATGGGGAGGATATTTCTTATGGATAACATACTCAAATTTCACATTACATCATTCACTTTCTCCAAACTTGTGAGGAGATTGGGGTAGCAAGCAAATGGTGGGGAGGCCACCCATCATTTCATTTTCTATGGCAGTTGAGAGTCAAACTGCGTTGGCTACATTTGAGGGACCATTGTCCTTCTCCCTTACTTCACATGGCAGCCAACATGATTCTCCTTATGGTTCCCTTGGTTTATATTGCTATTGCTTTTCTTGGGAGCATGATTGGGGGAGAGACACATTGGGTGAATGTGTCCTTGGAGCGAGAAAACTCCCACACTCTTTGCACTACATGTTCTAAAGAGAGCATAGGAGGTGGTATGGCCACCACAGCAAAACATTTTTTTCCTTATGAGGTGAGCCATATGATGAATGTGATGCCATATGATGATGACTTCCAACTCATCACATATGAGATGATTTGGGCCAACATGTTTCATAACGTTGGAGGAGAGATCCTTAGAGGTCTAATCTTCATCTTGCCACTTGAGGGCAATATCATTGCAGCCCAGGATTAGCATACACTCTAAAATTATCCTAAGTGGAGAGGAGGATAGCGTGGGGTAGGCTATTTTGTCTACCAAGATCAGATTTTCAGCCCACCTACATTACCGGAGCCAAAGGTGGAAGAGGATTTTCAGGAGTTGCCATGTTGGGAGGTAACTCATTTTGCATGGATGATTGCTTGGGAGATGGAGGATCCACATGAGGAACATGTTCCTCAACACATTTTAGACTCCATGTCTTGGGAGGAGGCTTTCCAGTTCTATCCTTGCAGTTGCTTGAGGACAAGCAACATTTTGGAGGGGAGGATTGTAATATTCCCATTTTAGCACATAGCTAAATGGAATACTAAAATCTTGTTTTCATCACCGAGCAGCTAAATAAATGGTAGGAAGCCCATGTTTAGTAAAATAGGAATAAATTCCCTCAAATGTGAAAATGGATAGTCAGAAGAGTTGTATTTCACACCCCTATGTGTGAAAAGGGACATTTGCATGAAGGCAAGGTCAAGTTTGACCAAGTTAACAGTGTTGGGAGAGGAGGAGGAAAACACTTTAATAGACAACGCAGTGTGAATGGGAAGAGGGTTATTTGGTGGAGGAAACCCTAAAGAGTGGGACCCATGGAGAGAGGGCTTTCACTTGTTTGAAAGGAGGGCAAGGCAGCCATTTTTTCGCATGTCATGTATTATTGATTTTATGGTCTATTCAAACTTTATGCAATCTCCAGCGATTTAGTTGAGTTGCAGTGCTGCTTAGAATAAGGATCTCCTGCTTAGGAATCCTTCTCCTTCCAAGAGAGGCCTCTTGAAGGATCCTGTACTTCATTCTCCACATTCAGGCTCAAGGCCAAGCCACCTCCTCCATCTACAACGTTATTTCTGCTCATGTATAACGTTGTGTTGTAGGGTGTTGTAGTGGAGGACCTCAACACCATTTCCAAAGCTGATTTTCATAGGAGGGAGTTTCCATTCCTTTGGGAAGCTAGTGAGGAAGGTTTCAGAGCTTATTTCATATCTTGGCATTGGGCCAATTCATTCCCTTGCCCCTACAATGCAGTTTTCTTCAGTGATTGCGTTATTTCTAGTGAGCAATTGCTATGGGGCTTTGCAGATACGTTTGGAGGGTGAGATCTTCGGTGATAGGATCAACCTTTCACTTGGAAGATCCATTGGAGGAGGCATATTCAGTTTGGGCTTCATCTTCAACCATCTCCATCCAGTTCCAATTTCTGAGTTGTAGCTACTACCCAACAACTCCGGCATTTTGCAGATTTTGTATATTATAGCCAATCCTTCTAGGATTGACTTAAGGTATCCTTTGGGAGTTGAGATATTCATTCCCAATGTTGTATGGGCCATATATTTGTATATCCATGTATTTGACATATGTTAGCATGCAGATTCTCTTATAAAACTACGCAGTCATAGCTTGGGCACACTTGTGTAGCAGTGTTTTATCATGATTTATGTACTTGTCTCTTGAGACTGAGCATTGCCTATATTGAATGACATTTTCCTCAAGACCTTGTATTCATTTTTTGCTGCTATTAATTAATAATATGGCTATGGATATTTCTCACATTTCTATGAGTTGAGTGTCACTTCTACTCCATTATTGTGTTTGCATATTGTTGGGTCTCCAATTTGGGAATATTATAAGATATTCCTAACATTGTAGATTTTCCCTGTTTTGGGATATTATAGAGTGCAAAGGAACCCCTGTGGGTGAGTTTAAGATGTCTTCGTACTCCTCCACAACCTTGTCCATTTTTTTTTGTCGTGCAGAGGAGCCCTTTCTGGAGGTCGTGGCCACAATGTTCTTCTTTCCCTGGGGGCGGATCATTAGGAAAAGAAATTTCCTAGTTTGGGAAATTAGCTTAATACATTGCTTTGTAGTAACTAAAGATATAGCGACAGGCGGCGGTACCTCTGGTAGATTGTACATATTATTTCCCAAAGTAACAATAACAGCACAAGGTCGGGACTCATACACATCATGTCACTTCCACAAGTATGGTTGGCCTAATAACACATCAGAAACATCAAGAGGATCAATGTCACATAATACCTCATCCGTGAAGGGCTTGATGCTATAGGGAAGGTGACACCACTGTCTAACATGTTGAGATTGCAACAAGATGATGAGCTTAGTGAAAAGAGTCGCCTTCACTAAGTGGGCCCGCAGGCTATTTTTGGCGCAAGTCTATTTTTAGACTATGTCTATTTTTAGACATGTCGATCATATTCTATGAGTTGCAGGATGCTATTTGTGGATGGTTGGTTAAGTTGGAAAAATAGATGGACTTCTATTTTTAGACATATTGGGCGGAATCTATTTTTAGATTGCCAGTCTAAAAATAGATATGTTGAATATTATTAGCTCTTAATAATATTTGGACTATAAACATTAACTTATTCTCTTGGAGCACTTCAGTTAAGTGCACAGATGTGGCACAGGAGCTGACAGAAGGAATTACACTATTCCTGAGGGTTAAGTGGAGCTATTGCATGGAGACTTCATTTAGAACTCATGTGACAGAGTTTGGTGGAGTTGTAGAAGTATTTGGTGGAGTTGTGTTCAGTTTAACTCAGTTAGACACAGTTGAGCTAGTTGTATCTAGTCTAACTGATTGATACACTAGTGAGAGTGGTGTGAATTAATTAATAATTAATTCACTAAATATTAAATCATTAATCAACTGAAGAATACATCCGTTAACTACAGTGCATGGATAGTTTCAGTGGAGACCAGTGGAGAGATAGGTGAAAGGGAAAGTTGACTATCAATTGTGACTATAGTGATGCATTGATTGCATCCAACACAGAGTAGAGATGCCAATGAGGATTGCGTGAGAAAGGCTGGACCAATTCGAGTTCATTTAGAGCCATTCTTTTCAGAGCCATTCTTCGTAGGGATTGCGCAGAGTAGGGATTGCTTAGTAGAGGCAAGCTAGCAAGTGGCAAAGATTGGTGCATGGATTTGCTAGATCGGGCCTGATTAGTGTGTAGCGATTGTATTGTACTGAGAGCTTGATATGATCAGCTTTGTATGAGGATTGTTACATGATCTCTATGACATATATTATATACGGATAGTTGGGGTTTTTAGCTTCAGGCTTTCCCGTTAAAACATTGTGTTCATATGTGTGAATTTTTATGGTTTCAATGTGTGCATGCAATTGATTTAATTTCCGCAAGTAATGATCAATAGTAGAAGAGATTATGTATTATGCATGAAGTCAAATAGTGTGTGATCAGGAGAATCTTGGATGTATAACGCATTAGTTATATAATTTCTACATAACACTGAGATCTCGTCCTTGGTGAAGCCACCCGATGGTGTATGGTTGTGGGTGTGCTGTGGTCGGCAAGCCCAACTGCTTCACGACGTCCGCTAAAATGAGGTTTTTTTGGCTCCCATTTTCGACAATGAACTGTTGCGAGGAACTCTTTACCCACATCTGGGAGTGGAACATACGCTCCTCCTCCTCTGGATCTTCTGGTTCCTCCTTCTAGATCTTCGCAGTGGCAACAATGTCGTTGGGCTCTGCATCAATAATATGTTTCCCTTTGTCATTCCCTTTACTTCAAAAAATTTTCTGAATAATGATTAATTATCCACCGAGATTATCCTGATCACATATCAATTCAAATTCATATGCAACACATAATCTCTTCCACTCAGATCATCACACATGCGGAAATAAAACAAGCGATAGCACATCAAATCATCATACACATTAACACAGTATGTATGGGGAAAGCTTATAGCTGAAAACCCCGCAGCTATTGTGTATGTTATAATGGAGAAATCATGTAACAAACTCAGTACAATACTCCTCACAAGTACTCAGTACTATCTCATGAAGTTACACACAAACTAGCTTAGTTTTGAACAGGTTACTGGTTCAAAACTCACCGCCAATTGCCTTGCCTCTATTGCGCAATCCAGGCCTGTCTATATAGAGATCCAAGGTTCGAATCTCCTTGGCTTGACAGCGTAATCATCATGGGCAATTCCTCCAAGTGTGGTGCAAATCTCATGCACAACTGATGTCGCCACTGATAGCTAACTCCACCCTTTCATCTACCTCTTTCACTGGTCTCCACTGAACTGATCATGCACTGTAGTGAACTGGTGTGTTCTTGAGTTGAATAATGAGTTACTAATTAATGAATTAAATAATATTTAATTCACTCCACTCATAACTAATTGATTAGCTAGTTAAACTAATCTCAACCAGTTCAACTAAATTAAACAGAACACAACTCCACTAGCTGTCTCATTAACTCCACCAAACTTCTACCATTGAAGTCCTAACTGAATTCAACCATGCATGATGCCATCAAACCCTTGGGAATAGCGTAATTCCTCTGTCAGATGCATGAGCCACTTCCAAGGCTCGAACTGAAGTGCTCCAAGAGAGTAAATTGAAGTTTAGAGTCCAAATATTATTAAGGGTAAATAATATTTGACTTCCCTATTTTTAGGATAGGCAGTCTAAAAATAGACTTCGACCTAAATGTCTAAAAATAGAGGTCCATATATTTTTACCAACATGACCAATACTCCAAGAATAGCATACTGCAACTCCCAGACCATGCTTCATATGTCTAAAAATAGACATAGTCTAAAAATAGACTTTGCGCCAAAAATAGCCTGCGGGCCCACTTAGTGAAGGCGACTTCATTTCACTAAGCTCCATCATCTTGTTGCATTTTCAACACTCCCTCTCAACAAGATATGGATTATCTGCAACCCCTATCCCGCCTATGTGGAATTCGAACTTGCTCCTGGTGAGCGCCTTCGTCAAGATGTCAGCATCCTGATCCTCCGTGGGAACATATGAAAGTAACATGATTCTCCGCTGCACACAATCTCTGATATGATGGTACCTGATGTCGATGTGTTTGGATCTGTCATGAGAAATACTAGATTAGCCGAGAAGCTTAATGCAGCTGCGGTTATCACGATAAATCAGCACAGCCAGGCTCCAAATGCAGCCGAACAATCAGGGATCTTCCTCATCCAAATAGCCTGCGTAAACCCGAGCTAGCTGCCATGTATAGAGCCTCTATTTGAGGCGAGTGCCACGGATCTCTGCTACTGCTTTGTACCAGAAAAGTGTTGTGAGCCCAATGCGAAAACTCTCGGATGTACTCTTTCGGTCCGTTGGGCTCCCTGCCCAATCTGCATTAGTGAAGCCGGAAAGCTTCGCTCCATCCTCCTGTCTGTACCATAGACCATATCCTGATGTGCCACTAAGATAACACAATACATGCTTGCCTGCCTTCCAGAAGAGCTTGGTAGGCTTAACCATAGCTTGCGAAAGCTGGTTAACAGCATAGCATATATCGGGTCGTGTATTGACCAGATACATAAGCGACCCCACCAACTGTCGATAGACAGTGGCATCCACTACCTCCGCTGAAGTAGCATCCTCCTTCCTCCAACCACCAGGAAGAGGAGTGTCAACAGGCTTGCAGCCTTGCATGTTGAACCTCTCCAAAATCTCCCGGGCATACTTGCCCTGAGAAACAAACAGTCCTCCGCTGCGCTGCCAAATCTCCAATCCCAGGAAATAGTGAAGGATGCCCAAGTCCTTCATCTCAAACTCTCGTGCAAGATCCTCCTTGCATGAAAGTATCAACTGCTCATCGCCAGTCAAAATCAGATCATCTACATCCAGTACGATGATCAACAGCTTCCCCTCCACCACAATCTGGTACAGGTTTGGATCCGCCTCACTCTTGGAGAATCCAAGCCCGGTGAAGTAGCTGTCTATCCGAGTGTACCAAGCACGAGGTGCTTGCTTCAGCCCGTACAGTGCTCTCTTGAGTCGGCACACATGCGACTCACTCCTGAAGATCTCAAAACCTTCAGGCTGCTCTATGTACACCTCCTCCTCAATAACTCCATTGAGGAACGCAGTCTTCACATCCATCTGATGAATGTGCCACCCCATCTGTGCTGAGAGAGCAAGGATCGTCCGTATGGAAGAGTACCTTGCGATAGGTGCAAAAGTCTCCTCATAATCAATCCCCTCGATCTGTGAAAAGCCATGGGCGACAAATCTCGCCTTGTACTTCTCCACACTCCCGTCAGCCGCCTGCTTCACCTTGTAGATCCATCGCGAACCCACCACTGATTTCCCCATCGGTCTTGGGACAATCTCCCATGCACTGTTCCTGACGATCGAATCATATTCTTCGATCATGGAATCAACCCATGCGGGTTCCTCCACAGCTTCCTCAAAAGAGGATGGCTCCATCACAACACATTGACTCACAAGAGCCATGTATCCAGTGTACCGATCCGGTGACTGTCTCTGTCTGCGCTGTGCTGTAGGTGGTCCTACAACCTTCTCTTCATCCCGAGCCAGTCGCTCAGCTTCTGTAGTGCGCATGCGCCCTCTGATGGTTGGCGCTGCCTGGGTGGTTTCTTCCACCTCCTGAAATTCCTCTTGTGGCTGATCCACATCCGGAAGCTCCTCCTTAGGAACTAACAGCTCCTCATCTGCATGCAAGTGTAGCTCCCTCTCAAGCGAACACTGCATGGATTTCTCCTCTTGAAACTTGATATCCCGTCGCACAACAGTCTTGCGACTGTCTGGAAAATACACCCGATAGTTGTGAGGTGTATCAGTGTACCCCACAAATATTCCAACCTCTGCGGTTGGATCCAGCTTCTTTCTGGCATCCTTCGTCACATGCATGTAGACAGGTGAGCCAAAAATTCTCAGATGAGAAATATCAGGCCTCTTGCCAGAAAACGCCTCCTCTGGTGTACTCATGCCAAGAACCTTGTGAGGACAACGGTTCTGCACATACAATGTTGTATTGCATGCCTCGGCCCACAAGTGAAGGGGTAGGCCCTGATCATGCAACATCGCCCGTGCAGCACCCACGATCGTTCTGTTCTTCCGCTCAGCCACCCCGTTCTGCTGTGGGTTATGGGGTGCGATGAGCTCTCTCAGAATCCCTTCTGCGCTGCAGAACTCCTTGAATTCAGCCGAGATGAATTCACCACCGTTATCACTCCTTAGAGCAATCACCTTCTTCCCCGACTCCTTCTCGGCCAGTGCTTTAAACTCACAGAACTTCGCGAATGTATCGCTCTTCTTCTGCATGAAGAAGATCCAGCACTTTCGAGAGAAATCATCAACAAAGATCACATAATACCTGTGCTTTGCTGTCGAAGCAACTGAGAAAGGACCACACACGTCTGTGTGAACTCTCCCAAGGATCGTCGTGGCGCGACTATCCTTCTCGTGAAAGGTGGCTTTCACATACTTCCCTAAAGTACACCCCTTGCACTGATCTGACTGCGCAAGGGTGCCCTTAGGAAGTCCAGTAGAAATCTGCTGCAGAATCTTCAAAGCTCCATGGTGAAGATGGCCCAATCTCCTGTGCCATAGTTCGCCCTCATCATCCCGGCTCCCCACATCTCCCGCCTTGCATGCCATAGCTGCGCAGTCATCTACCTGCAACTGATAAAGGTTCTGAGTTCGAACCCCTATCTTCCGGGTCTCTCCAGTAGTCTTGCTGCGCAGGAAGGCTTTTCCTTCGCTGAAGACCACATCATACCCCTTATCCTCCAACATCGCTACTGAAATCAGGTTCTTCTTCAATCCAGGTACATGCATGACATCCTTCAATACAAAGGGTTTACCAGACTCCCTTTGAAAGGATATGGTACCGATACCAGTCGCACTGTATCTACCATCATCGCCCATCTCGATGTGCACACCCAAATCTTTGTCCTCCAGATCTGAGAACAAATCCCGATCTCCCGTCATATGAAATGACGCACCGCTGTCCAAGAACCACACCGATTCCATCACACTTGAAACCAAGCATGCGATCGGTGAAAAGTCAAGCTCGAACTGTGAAGCCAAAGCTTCTCCATCTGCAGATCTTCCCGCTTGCTTGTTCTTCTTCTTCTTTGGACAATTGGTAGCATAATGTCCGTGATCATGGCAGTGAAAACACTTCACTTTCGCCATGTCCTGCTTCTTGCCCTTAGCTCCAGAATGAGAGGTTTTCTTACCCTTCCCTTTCTTAGCTTTGGACACCAAAGCGCAGTTTTCTTCATCAGCTCCCTTTGATGAAGATCCATCTCGAGTAGTCCTCCTTATCTCCTCCTGCATGAGATCGGCCCAAAGGCGCTCCCATCCCGGCAGCTTCTCCCGACCATTGACACTATCTTGATATGAGTGCCAAGCCTTCGGAAGACCAAGGAGAGCCAGGTCGACCATGTCCTCGTCTTCGACAGTCACCCCCACACTTCCCAGCTCATATCTGCATTGAGTGAACTTCGTGAGGTATTTGGCGATACTGTCGCCTTTCTCCATCTTGATGTTCCTGAGCTTATCTTTGAGCGCCAGCTTCCTTTGGTCGCTCTTACTCTGGAATAGATCCGTCAAAGCTTTCCACATTAAATATGGAGAATCCTTTCCATGCAGGCTAGATACAATATGATCCTTGACGCCCTCCAACAGGATCCTTCGACATTTCGCCATCTTCTTTTGCCATGCTTCGACTTCAGCAGGATCAGTGGGCCTTTGGACATCCATATCCATGAACTCCTTTAGTCCATTATCTTCTAATACTGCCTCCATGTGATCCTTCCATGCAACATAATTCGAACTGCCTTCAAGAGCATATTCGAGTCGCAAACCGTTGAAAGACATTTTCAACTCCGGCACCAAGAAAACAAAACTGCTGCAATCTTCGAATTCCAACTCAAAGCTCAATCGCTCTGGATCTGTGAGAAAAAATTATTTCTAGCACATAGATCGACTGTAGGGGCATTTACTGGATATATCACCTTTCAAAGAAAGGATGGATCCAGAGGCTACCTGGCCCGCATGCAGACTCTGTCTACCGAAATAAGTTTGTAATCACTGTGATGATCAATCTCTGCTTCAATAGCTCCGATACCATGTATAAATTTGCTGAATAATGATATTTATCCACCGAGATTATCCTGATCACATATCAATTCGAATTCATATGCAACACATAATCTCTTCCACTCAGATCATCACACATGCGGAAATAAAACAAGCGGTATGCGATCAAAAGATCATCAAAACATCACACACATTACACAGTATGTATGGGGAAAGCTTATAGCTGAAAACCCCTCAGCTATTCTATATATTATAATGGAGAGAACATGTAACAGTACATAGCACAATACTCCTCACAAGTACTCAGTACTATCTCATCAAGTTACACACAAACTAGCTTGGTTTTGAACAAGTCACAGGTTCAAAACACATCCACTAATTGCCTGCCTCTATTGCGCAATCAAGGCTGGCCTAATGAGAGATCCAAGGTTCGAATCTCCTTGGCTTGACAGCGCAATCATCATTGGAAATTGCCTCCAAGTGTGGTGCAAATCTCATGCACAACTGATGTCACAACTGATAGCTGTACTCACCCTTTCATCTACCTCTTTCACTGGTCTCCACTGAACTGTCCATGCACTGTAGTGAATTGATGTGTTCTTGAGTTGAATAATGAGTTACCAATTAATGAATTAAATAATATTTAATTCACTCCACTCATTACTAGTTGATTAGCTAGTTAAACTAATCTCAACTAGTTCAACTAAGTTAAACCGAACACAACTCCACCAACTGTCTCATCAACTCCACCAAACTTCTGCCACTGAAGTCCTAACTGAAGTCAATCATGCATGAGCTCACCAAACCCCTAGGAATAGCGTAATTCCTCTGTCAGATGCATGAGCCACTTCTGTAGCTCGAACTGAAGTGCTCCAAGAGAGTAAAATGAAGTTTAGAGTCCAAATATTATTAAGGGTAAATAATATTTGACTTCCCTATTTTTAGGATAGGTAGTCTAAAAATAGACTTCGACCTATAGGTCCAAAAAATAGAGGTCCATCTATTTTTATCAACATGACCAATACTCCAAGAATAACATACTGCAATCCCCGAACCATGCTCCATATGTCTAAAAATAGACATAGTCTAAAAATAGACTTTGCGCCAGAATTTGCCTGCGGGCCCACTTAGTGAAGGCGACTTCATTTCACTAAGCTCCATCATCTTGCTGCATTTTCAACACCCTTGTCAAGCCTTGATTTAGAGTCAGAGTATGTATTTGACCTTGAAGTCTTCATCTCTACCAAGACTGCTTGGCCCGACACTCACTTGTGTTGTGAGTGGAGCTCTTATGGAACTCGCACCACTTTCCCGTGTCCTTCTTTGGCTTTGCGGTGTTGTTCTTTGCTTGTGTCTTTGACAGGTTGTCTTGAGCCACCATGCCTTGGCTCTGTCTTTTTTTTTGTGGTTTGGGGGCACCTTTCCCTTGCTTTTGATTTGCAAATCCAAAGTCTCGATTCTTCTGTTTTAATTTCTGCTCAATCTTGGCAGCATACCGGTATGTCGTACCAAGCGAGGAGATGTCGAGGAACTCCATTTTCTCCTGAATGTATCTGTGCAGACAACTACGATACTTTAGCACTAAATGTTTCTCCGAATATTTGATACCCAAATTTTTGTGCAGGGTATGGAACAGATTCGTCATCTCATGCACATCTTGATCCCTTTGTTGCCTCAACGTGGTCCATTGTATGTACTTGTCCTCATAGCTCCCCATGGGATAGTATTGTTCCTTGATGGCATCTCGAAAAGAATTCTAAGTGGGTACGTCTAAGAAAAGAGAGAGTTCTGTCTCGTCCTTTTTCTCACAGTAGGTTTTCCACCAGTCCTTGACATGGGGGGTAGCTTTGAGGAGTGCAAAAATAATCTTCTCCGGGTTGGAAAAGTCATGAACCGATAAATATACTTCTAGTAGATTCAACCATCTATCTATGACATCTGCATCTATTTGACCCTCAAATATGGGAATGTCAAAGTTTACTTGTACCTTAAAGGGAGTCGTGCCTCCAGAGTGGCTGCTGGATGCAGATGCGCTGCCGGTGGGTAGTCGTTGAATGATTTGAGAAAAGTTATCCATCACTGCGTTCCTTTTTTTTTGAGGGCCTCCTCGAGCAATATTTTGATAGGATCTCTTGCTCCCTAATCTTTCTTTTCATCACCCATGGGAAGTTGTCGGGGTTTGCGAGTCTGATCTTGCAAATTTTCCACCAGTTCGAGCCCTAACTCCATATACCCCGACCTCGTTGGGGACATGCAAAGAAGGATCGAGAAAAAAGCAGACCGCTATGATACCACTAATCCAGATTTATGCAGGAACGCAACAGAATACACATATAACCATAAATACAAAGACGTAGTGGAAATAACACTTCATTTCATTAATATCAAAGAACTAAAATTTTCTTACAGACAGAATGGAAATAAAATAGCTAGGGCGTTGGTAGCTTATCTCTAAGAAGAGATGTGGTGGCTACAGGCCTCTAAACTGTTATAAAATGAGGCTCGAGGGCCTATTTATTATTTAGAAACAATGGGAAACCCTAAACATCAAAAACCCTAACCCTAGGAGATGAAGCGCCAAAATTATGGGCCCTGTTTGGGTAAATTGGTGTTTCAACTTCCCGGGGACGTAACTTTGGCATACGATCTCCATTTGATGTGCATTGTTGGGTGTGGAGCCTGATTATCTTGTTTATTTTTTATCACAACGTTGGATCCCTATACCTTAATGGGGCGGCAACGCCGCCCGTAATTAAACACTGCCTGGGGGGTCCAGGTGGGGTAGATGATCTCACGATAGAAGTTATGTTTAGTTTAGGGTTTTTTGCCCTAGAAGGCAACCCATCATTTGTATGAGGGTATTGTATTGCGGCTGTGTATTGTATGTGTATTCTCAGAGCGAGAAACAGATAGGGAGACTATGAGAGAGAATAGAGGATATTACAATGGATCTATAGTAGGTTTTGTCTCTTCATTTTGTTAGATAATTGAAAGGAAGGACTGGCTGTTCAGGGTGGACGTAGCCCAAACTGGGTGAACCACATATATCTATGTCTATATGGTTTTATATGTTTTGTGTGCTTGTGTTTTCCGCATATTTAATGTTATGCATTGCTCTGTAATATATAATTTTATAACACGCACCATACCTCGTTAGAAAGATATATTCGAGGACTACAACTTTTGATGTGAGAAACATTGGTCCATGGACCCATGTTGCTCCCAATTTTCCCAAAAAACGTCGTTTAGGGCCTCAAAATGACTCTGGAAGTTTAGGACTCAAAAAATTGCTAAAAATAGTAAGTCGTGCCGAAACTGAAAAACTGAAAGAGACAATGGTGGGGCCCCAAGTGGAATAGGCGGGTGGCCACCAATATCCACCTGGATCATTTCCGTTCGTGCCTTTTTTGTGTGCTCAAAGGAACAAAAGGGGATTTTGGGAACTTGGGTGCACTTTGAAAGGCCGAAGGGCCCAAAAAGGAAGGCTTTGGGGCTTCGACATGCACTCATGCACTCAAGAGAGGGAGATAGTCAAATTAAGTCACATGGCGCAAGTCTGAAGGATGAAAGGGAAGGATTTGGACTTCCCAAATGCATTGTGCACTCAACGGAGAGATGGAGTGCACATGGAAAAATCCTGAAGGTTGGAGGATGAAGGCCTCAGGCCTTCAGGGTGCGCTCATGCGCTCAAGATTCTTAGGAGGGTGCATGACGCAAGTATGAAGGCTGAAAGGGAAGATATTTGTGCCTTTGAGTGCACTCATGTGCGCAAAGGGTCACGAGGGTGCATGACACACTAGGGAAGGTTGAAGGGTGGATCTTAAGGCCTTCAAGGTGCCCATATGCGCTCAATGAGGGTGCACTTATTTGAGTCAAATGAGTGCTCTCAAGGAATACTTGGTCTCTTGAAGGGTGTATTTCAGACAAAGGAAGGGGAAAGGGTCTTGATAAATGTGCCTTGCACCCTTGGAGGATTCATGGTGCACTTCTAAACAACAAAGGGTTCCCCATCAATGCTTCATAGTATACTGATGCACTCTAGGCCTTAATGGGTTTGCTTTGAAACCAAAGATTTGTCTAAGAAAAATGGTGGGGGTCCAGGTGGATATTGGTGGCCACTTGACTATTCCACTTGGACCCCCACTATTGTTTATTTTAATTTTTCAATTTCCTTAATTGTAGCCCAATTTACTATTTTTGGCAGTTTTCAGGGTCCTGAACTTCTGAAGCCGTTTTGAGGCCCTAAATAATGTTTTTTTGGTAAAATCATCGCCATGTAAATACGAGTATTTGAATAAATATTTGTTTTTAGCAGTTGTATTCCTTGGATAGATATTTCTAACGAGGTATCATGTGCATCAAATAGAGATCGTATGCAAAAGTTACTACCTCGGGAAATTGATGTACCAATTTACACCAACAGGGCCCATAGTTTGGTGTTTCATCTCCTAGGGTTAGGTTTTTGGAATTTTAGGGTTTTCCATTATTTATCAATAATAAATAAGCCTTCAAGCCTCATTGTAACACAGTTCAGAGGCATGTAGCCACGACATCACTTCTCAGAGATAAGCTACTAGCACCCTAGCTAGTTTATTTCCATTCTGTCTGTAAGCATATTTCAGTTATGTGATATTAATGAAATGAAGTCTTATTTATGCTACATCTCTGTGTTTATGTGTATTTATTTATTTTATTGCATTCCTGCATAAGTCTGGATCAATCTGTATCCATAATCACTCATGTAAAGGAACTATTAGCCTGAAAAAATCTTATTCTACAATGTTTTATGTATAGTTTTCCGTTCGTACTTTTTTGTGTGCTCAAAGGAAAAAAAGAGGCTTTTGGGCACATGGGTGCACTTTGAGAGGCTGAAGGGCCGAAGAAGGATGGCTTCGGGGCTTCGACATGCACTCATGCATGCAAGAGATGGAGGCAGTCAAGGTAAGGCACATGGCGCAAGTCCGAAGGATGAAAGAGAAGGATTTGGACTTCCCAAATGCATTGTGCACTCAAGGGAGAGATGGAGGGCATAGGGCACACTCTTAAAGACTAGAGGATGAAGCCTTCAAGCCTTCAGGGTAAGCTCATGCACTCAAGAGGCCTAGGAGGGCGCATGATGCAAGTATGGAGGTTGAAAGGAAGAGCTTCATGCTTTTGGAGTGCACTCATGTGGTCAAAGGGTCAGGAGCACACATGGGGCATTGGGGAAGGCTGAAGGTTGGACCTTATGGCCTTCAAGGTGCGCATTTGCGCTTAAGGAGGGTGCATTTATTTGAGTCAAAGGAGTGCTCTCAAGGAATACTTGGTCTCTTGAAGGGCGTATTTCAGACTAAGGAAGGGGAAAGGGGCTTGATAAATGTGCCTTGCACCCTTGGAGGAATCATGGTGCACTTCTAAACAACAAAGGGTTCCCCATCAACACTTCATAGTATGCTGATGCACTCTAGGCATTAATGGGTTTGTTTTGAAACTAAATATTTGTCTAAGAAAAATGGTGGGGGTCCAAGTGGATATTGGTGGCCACTTGCCTATTCCACTTGGACCCCCACCATTATTTCTTTCAGTTTTTCTATTTCCTTAATTATAGACACGACATATCTTCTCATAGATAAGCTACAAGCACCCTAGATATTTCATTTCCATTCCGTCTGTAAGCATATTTCTGTTATGTGATATTAATGAAATGAAGTCTTATTTCTGCCGCATCTTTGTGTTTATGTGTATTTATGTATTTTATTTCGTTCCTACATAAGTCCGAATCAATTTGGATCTATAATCACTCATGAAAGGAACTAGCAGCCTGAAAATATCCTATTCTACAACGTTTTGTGTATAGTTTTCAGTTCGTGCCTTTTTTGTGCACTCAAAGGAACAAAAGGGGCTTCTAGGCACATGGACGCACTTTGAAAAGATGAAGGGCTGAAGAAGGAAGGCTTTTGGGCTTCGACATGCACTCGTGCACTCAAGAGAGGGAGATAGTCAAGGTAAGGCACATGGCGCAAGTCCGAAGGATGAAACGGAAGGATTTGGACTTACCAAACGCATTGTGCACTCAAGGGAGAGATGGAGGGCATAGAGCACACTCCTAAAGGCTCGAGGATGAAGGCTTTAGGCCTTCAGGGTGCGGTCATGCACTCAATAGGCCTAGGAGGGCTGAAAGGGAAGAGCTGCATGCGTTTGGAGTGCGCTCATGCGCTCAAAGGGTCAGGAGGGCACATGGCGCATTGGGGAAGGTTCAAGGTTTTACCTTAAGGCCTTCAAGGTGCACATTTGTGCTCAAGGAGGGTGCACTTATTTGAGTCAAATGAGTGCTCTCAAGGAAGACTTGGTCTCTTGAAGGGTGTAGTTCAAACTAAGGAATGGGAAAGGGGCTTGATAAACGTGTTTTGCACCCTTGGAGGCTTCATGGCACACTTCTAAACAAGAAAGGGATCCCCATCAAGGCTTCATAGTATGCTCATGCACTCTAGGCCTTAATGGGTTTTCTTTGAAACCAAATATTTGTCTAAGTCTGGACTATAGGGCGAGGGGTGAACATGATGAGTTTTGACACAAAACCATGTGCTACACATGAAAACTCATCAAGAAAACTTAGAAAAACTTGAAAAATGATAAATAGACATCAAAACACAACTTTATACACATTCCCCAAGCACAACGAATGAGGTGTGTGTGATTGCGCCCCAAAAGTGTTGTTTTAGAACAATAAAGATGTTACAACCATGAAATGCACCTAAATATGTTCTAATAAATGAAAATACACTTGAGACTATTCAAAGACACTTGAAATACATATAATAACATAGGATGACATTTGATGATCAAAGCAACACCATGTATGAAGGTGGTAGTAGGCTCCAAAATTAAAATGTAGTGAAATTTTGGAGGGTGTTGTAGCGCTGACAACACCTGGTAACACACTGGGTTGACTTCAAATTCTCTGTCCAGGAATACATTTTGGTTAAGGGTCGGAACCTCAAGAAGTATTGATTGTCTAAATTTCCCCATTTCGACTCGATTTTATACATAACATCTCACTTCTTCTCTACTTAGTTGAACACATACAAAAGATACACCATATCAAAATTGTTTCAATCTGGGAAAGGGTAATTTTCATGGCGATTTTATGGTATTTATTGAGTCTCAAAATTGTCTTCCGTATTCATACATATTTCCATTATGTCATAACCATTCAATTCTCATTTCATAACTATCTGACCTAAAACCCTACATCAAGTAACCATTTTCATAAAGATATGGGTTAGGATCCTTGTTTTCCAAAGTTATTTATTTTATGTATTTAAAGTGAATTTATGATTAAAAACTAGAAAATTAATATGGTTTCATATATCTATATATGTGTTATGAGTTTTGCGACATGCGTAGGACTATTTTGGAGATTCTAGAAGGGTCTTACTTGGCCTCCCAAGATCAAATTCGAATTTCAACTCAAGAGGTGGACCATATTCCAAGGAGAAAGATCATGGAGATCTTGACATGTCATAGGATTTGTATCTAGAATTTAGGGATAAGTTGAGACAAGTATGGATCTAGTAGATATTTAAGGGATCTACATTTATTGAGTAGATATCCCTAATTTTTGTATAACTAGGGGAATCTTTCTCCTATCATGTCATGTGTAAAATTGGACTTATGCTCAAGCTTTGAATAAAGAATTAGATTGTGGCACCTTACTCATGAGTGTTCCTTTACTTTGACTTGGTTTTGCTTACATATCGAGCATCTCGATTTACCATCTCTGATACTTTTGGATCAGGCATCTACAATGTGTGAGATTTATTTGCTTTCATACATTTTAATTTATTTGCTTTCTTAGTATTAGTTTTAGAATGACTGTGTAATCTTTGCTTTCCTAGAACATCTCAAGAAAGTAGATTCTTCTATTTTCCAATTGGATTATGTTTGAGGCATTAGAGCTCATAGTTGTTTAGTTTCTTTACATGTTTTTACAGTTTTTTCTTAGATTAGATCCTCAATTATGTGTATAATTGAATGCTCCTAAAGATCATGTAAAGAGGGTGACTCTGTCATACTTCCAAATTGCATGCTCGAGTGTTTAACCTATGAAATAATTGAATTTTCCTTTACATGCTTTTAAACTGATTTCCTAGATTAAGATCCACAGTTAAATGTATAATTGGATTCTTGTAAATCATACCAAGAAGGTGACTCTATCATACTTCCAAATTGGATGCTTGAGTGTTTAACCTATACAGTAATTGAGTTTTTCTTTACATGCTTTGAAATGTTTTCTTAGATTAAAATTTCAATTCCTGCAAGTGTGATTGTGCTTGCTATATTTTGAATTTGTTTTCTTTCTTTTCGTTACTTTATTTCATAGGTTAGTTGAATTTAATTTTCATTATTTGATTTCATATATTAGATGAATTTCTTTTTGTTACTTTGTAGTTAGATTGATCTAAACTGAAAGACAATTTCTAGCACATACAGTGCACGCATGCTTCACAAGTTTACGAAACCCCCCAGTTGACAAATTAAATGACATACAATTATTTTGCCCCAACAATATTCAAAGTATGAGTTTTCATGTCTGGTGTTGCTATGCTTCCAGCCCTGGACAGTACCTTGGCGGAGTCACTTCAAGAGAAAAAATGTTGCTTCACTGCTAGCAATCCTGGATAGTACCCTAGCGAAGTCGATTCCTTCACCTCCCTTTGCAGGAAGCCTTTCTATTATTTCACCCTTTATTTACTTATTTAATAGGACTATACATTGACACTTATTATTTTCGATAGGTATAAGAGGGATCTTGACTTATTGAGAGCCAAGGAGGTTTCCCCTTCAGAGAATTATTTTAAGACCTATGATATTGGTTTGTTCGCTTTAAATTTTCCCCTTATCCCTTCTCTACTATATTGGGAAAGTTTTAACACACAATTAGATTTACACCAAGTTCAGTATTTTATATACTAGCATAGGCACAGATCTAATAGGTTCCCTCAAGGTTCTCCTTTTGGAAAAATCTTTTTTTCTATTTGAACTTAGCTCAACATATGGAATTTTCCCAAACAAAGAGGATGAACTAACAGATAACCAAGTGTTGTGGTAGTCACATTTTCTATTTATTTCACCAAAAATCCTTTCTAAGTCATGCACTTTTCACACTAGGTCCCATTTATGAGATAGGACACAACTTGACATGATACACATATAACTGACACAAACGAAAAAGGAAAGAAAAATAAATAAAATATTGTAAAGGAAAATAAAATGGAGACTGTACCCAAAAGCATAATGTAAGACAAAATATGAAAACAAAACATATGATAATACTGGATGGAGAGTAGGAAAAAAGGTGGATGTAATGCAAAGGAAACTAAATGTAAAAAAGCCTACTCTTACCCTAGCCACCCAAAATGCAAGGGCTAAGTGTAATTATATTTCTTGTGAAGCCAATGTAATTGATCCCGACCTACAATCACAAAGATATGAGCAATGAAAAATGACGTACTACAATGTGCAACAGAAAATTAAAGATAAGAAATTTAATATCTTGCACAAAAAATATAAGGTCTTTGTTAGATGTAGAAATATGTTTCATGACAACCAACCTTAGCCAACCTACCACCTTACCTTTTCGACGAGAAGAATAATAAAACAAACCTAAAAAAATTCTTTTGGATGTATTTTCATTTGTATTGTCCTTCTTAACAATCATGAGAAAAGACCGAAGCTTGTTATTATAAAAAGTACTTGCTAAGTAAGAGGCCTACAACTAATCATAAATCAGATCATAAAATTGAGAACAATCCTTTCGAAAACCCTGAAACCTTTCGATTAAAGGCATGGAATCAGGATGAGAGTATTGTAAGGGAAAATGAATTCGACCATGTTCAGTAAGCTTGTCAAGATAGTGAGGACCTGAGATAACTATCAGTGAAGGATGAAGTGCCTCAACTGCTTGGAAAGTATTTGAGTATTGAGATAATAAATCATAAATACCGAATGATGTAAAACAACTTTCATGAGATATAATGATGGGAAAATGACAAATTGAATAATAGTTATCATGATCAGATAGAATAATTAAATCACAAGACTCTTGATTGGTAAATAACAAATATAGATAAGCTTTAATAGCTTTGCAAATGCTTTGAACAAAATAATCATCTTCTTCAAACTAGTGAAAACTCGATTGACATCATAATCATCAAAATAATTAAAAAGGAATGAAAGTATTTCAAACACATGAAACCAATAAATATGTAATGGGTGAAAAATATTAACTTGAATCAACAAATAACATAGGCGTTTACTTACACTCAAGAGGAGATTTGGTGTCATGAAGAAAATAATTAGCATTATAACATTCACAAGAAGGAGTAGGAGCTAATTTTTTTCAAAAGTATATGAGAAGTATGTATATTTCAGTCAATGGTAATATTTAAAATGATCAACTTCATGTATTTTTATATTCATGGAAGGTATACAATCCAAACCCAAGTTAGATTCAAGAGATTTGCATGAAGATAAGTTAACTGAATTTTTTTTTTCAATGTGATCAGAAACTGAATCTTGAAAGTCCAAAGAGATATGTCTAGAATACCATAATTATTTCAAGAAGAAATTTACATCCAATGAAACCATGCAAAGGAGATAATTTTGCAAGAATATCCAAATTTGATTTAGTTCGGGGGCCTTGCCAGGGTCGCGAGAACCTGACATAAACATCAACAAAAGTTGAAGTGTCTCAACTCCTTGATAAGTCCTAGAAATTTCATGGAATATGGAATCACATTTTGAAGATTGGATCATATCATGCATGGTGTGTGGAAATATACCACCAATAATATTAACTAGATCGCTACTATCCTGCTGGTAAACACCAACATTACTATTTTGATACAAATTTACATCTTCGACAAACATATTACCCAAGTTAAAATTTTCTTATAATTGCACATCTAAATGTTGAAATATGTTTTCATTGATGGAAACAGGGTGTTGGAATAAGTTGTCATTGATGTAAAAAAATTTCACCTAGAGGAAGAGGTGTCAAAGAAATACCTTAGGGAACAGGTTCTAGGCACACAAGAAAGGAAAATGATCATAATCATTGCAGTGGATTTGGATCCAATTATAGAGAAGAAGATCATCTCAAGAGTAGATAGAAACCATTCATATGGATAGAGCTTTGGAAGATATTTTCAGTGGTATGAAAAGGTTTGGAAATTGCTTCCTGGTTTGAAAGATAGAGCCAGTCAAATATCTATGACCCCAAGTCTAAATAAGCAGAGATAGAAGTTGTGTGGAGGATCCTTGGTGTGTAGCCAAGTTTGGCGCATTCCCAAATTATATCAAAAAATTAGCGGAGCCTCTACACGAAGCTCCAGGCTTAATTGGAGAGACAACATAGAAACAAGAAGCAGTCCAATTGGTCACAGGTGGAGCCCACCTAGTCATAATACCCTGACGGTATGTTAATGGTGCATAATTCTAAGCGCCCGGGAATATGTGGAAAACAATACATAGGTCTTAACGACCGAGCATACACAGAAGCCACACCAGTAGTAGAGAGCTTCCCATAGGCTAGAGGTGGAGCCCACAGTACAGGTTGGCTCGGTGGAGGAAGCCTGGCAGGTGCACCCTAGAAGATTGTGTATATAACAAACGACTAAGCACAGAGCTATGTGGCAGATTTCCGATGGAATTAGAGACAAACATTTAGACATAATTTGTGGCAACAATAGGTGGTTTCCCACATAGTTGATCGTGTAGATCAACGATGAAGAGCTGCTCCAAGAATACTCATCCCAAAACCATAATCTTCTCAAGAGTGGTGTTAAAGAAAAAATGTTTAATCTTGATGGTTTTTGAGAAAAACAAATTATAAATCAAAATGGTTGCAAAACAGGCCTTGGAGGACCTTCTCTCTCCTCTCTCACAACAGGACGAGTGGCAACATATAATTGGCCCAAAAGGCAGCAAATAATGACGTCAACATGGACACGTGGAAGGTGGATTCACTATTATTGGGAATCCAGGTGGCCCTTTTATGGGTGACACGTGTCACCAATCATAGGTCAACATGTGGCAGGAGTGACATCATCCTAGTGGGATGAACCCAAAAGATTTAAAATGGTGTGTAAGAGGTATTGTTAGGCGGCGGACACCGAGACACGTTAATAGATAGAAGAGAGCAATGGCCAATCAAAGAAGTGTGGGAGGACCTCACGAGAAAACTCAACACGTAGGAAAAGAGCCTGAAAGATACAATTTTGTGCATTTAGCGACGACGCGGGGTAAAAGGCACTGGGTCACGGTGGCATAGCGGAAAACAATCAGAGAAGCATCGAGAGATCCTCATGGACATGTTAACCTGAAGGTTAGACCTCAATGAGTTTATTGTGGTGTGCAAACTCAATGCTCTTGGATGTTGGGGGCTATGGGGTAAGCGTCCAAACATGGCACTATGCCATAGGTAGACCAAGGGACGCAGAGGAAATAAAGAGTCGTGAAGGCTCCGAGAGAAGCTAAGCGCTAGCTCTGTGGATTATTTCATGGAGAAACAAAGGGGGTGGGAGATAGGAAGCTTGGGTCATTCAACTGATAGGTGGTTGCTTCATGTATAAGCGTGACCAATGACATTGTAGTAGTGTGTTATGGGGTACCAAAGACACCTTCTTTGCAGTTGGTTATTCCCTGCAAAGAAAATACAAAGAATTGGTTGTTGTTAGTGGACAAACTTGGGTAAACAAAGCATTTTAAAAGGTGAAGATAATGCATACATAAAAATAAACTAAAACTAAGAAATAAACACATGAACATGCTTGATGAAGAATACACATATAAAAATTAATGAAAAATGGTTCCCTTTATTGACTGTTGAATGTAGAATAGATACAATAGATGAATAATAAAACACTTGGAGATAATTTTTTGAGAAATGATGCTAAAAAATCCTCAACAAGGAAGTTCCTTTCCTCAATCTCATTGCAAGATTCTTTTGCCTTTGAAAGAAGTATGAAGACTCTATCAATGGTGAAATCCTATTCCCATTATAATGTATGATTTCTTAGGAGAATTTTTTCCCGCATAACAATGCTTTACTTCTTCTTGTTTTTGGTTCTCTAATGTCCTGTTTATATATAATTTTGAATTCCTCTTCCCTCTCTTGGTTCATTAATGCGAAAATGAGTCATGATTAGGACAAGAGGATACCTTGGGGGCTATATATCTCCAAGTCGACTTAAAATTGGTTGTCCATGACTAGTACATGTCAGGGAATCCCATCTCCCAAGTGTGTGAAGTGGTCATAGACTACTAACCCAGACTTTCACATGATTGCACGACTATCGTAGGAAAATTCGCACAGTCGCTAATTTCTGCCTTTGCATGGGCCGTGCATGTATACTTTATAATTAAAACCTTTGGATATTTTTTTTATTTTTGTATTTCGTGATGTTTTCAACTAGAAATTACTCACCTATATGTTTTGGTGGATGACTTTGGGTGTCATGTAGATTGTACAAATGTGTGTACGATTTTTCTTTGTTAACATTTTCCTGTTGATGTATGAAGTTAGGAAAAAACACATAGCCAAAATACATTATATTTTTCTGTTCGTACTAAAAGCTTGATCAACACCTTGAGAGATAAAATAACTTGTTGTGGATGAGTAGCGAAAAAACTTGAGTGAGGATGAACGATAACCATACTATAAATGAATGTTGATAAAAAAGTGTTTATATGAGGTGGGCATGTCCCATGTTCGTTATGATGAAATGACTAACTATTACAATCATGCAGGAAATATTCATGTCAAGTTAGCATTGTGATGACTAAGATGTTGATCGTTGATGATGATAACCGCATACACCCTCAAGGGCATTTCTGAAAATAGACTGAACTAGGTACCCCCATGCATTAAAAGTGAAGCACTGCTGAGTGAGGTTCTCATGGATGCATGGGTCTTAAACTCTGGGTATCTCCTATGCATAAAAATGTAAGCACTATTGACTGAGGTGCTAAGCGATGCATGGGTCTTTGACTAAATGGGAGAGTTGCAATGGTCAAAACATATGATAGTACCCTGACATGAAAATCTTATGTTGGTTTCTAATGTCAGGGAGATCGATGACATCAATAGGTGATATTAATTCCCACTGTGCCACCCGAGGATGCCCCCTAAGGGGGAGAGCACCCAAGGTACTACTTTGATCCTGAAAGATGGTTGTTGAAGTCGATAGGAAAGAAGCGCTAGCCACCCAAAATGTTGATTCGGGGAATCAATATGAAGGATAAAGATGATTGTAATATGGTGGGTCAACTAGTCATGATAATGAGAGTTGACAATATGAATGGATACAAAAATCTTCCCGTTGTTGGAGCTGCAATGAAAGTGGAGGAAGTCAAAACAATTCCTCTAGGGGGGAATGTCCTTGGAGATTGTAGGACATCCAAAGTCGGTATAAGCATGTTCTAACTGGCATAATGAATGATCAATGAATGGTGTGGTGATAACGGAGCTCCAACCAAGGGAACTAGGGACTGCTGCCAGGTACAAGACATGAAAATATGAGTGGGAACCCTTTTCTTAAGAAAATTTATACATTTTCCAGAATAATGTAAATTTGGTTTGGGATGTACATACACGGTGACCTGCGTCAGGATATAGGTAAGGTTTTTTTTGTTGAGGGCAGGGACCCCATTGCGTGGTTTTGGTGTGAGGTTGATGAGGTGGATGAAGTGACACAAATGAGCTATGACATATGGGGGATGATAGGAAAAATGTAGAATGCGGGAGTGTACTCCACTTTATCTGGAAAAAAAAATTAAAAAATAAATAAATAAATAAAATAAAATAAAATAAAAATAAATAAATAAATAAATATAAAAAAATAAAAAAATAAAAAATAAAAAATAAAAAATAAAAAATAAAAAATAAAAATAAAAATAAAAATAAATAAATAAATAAATAAATTAGGCGGCCTGGAGTAGGGTTGGTAAGGAATAAGTAAAGAGTAGAATGAGGTTGATCTTCAAGACATGTGAATGAGATGGATCCCATGCCTGGATGAATGGTTAGGGATCCCAATAGTGTGTGGGAATCTATAAAATGGGGTGATCCATGAATGGGAAGGTATTCTCGACTGACATGGATGTTTACCCGGTGCAAGGGAAGGTGGTGGTAAACATGGTGAAGATGATGGCTGACCCTATGGTGCATTTTAGAGAAATGATGTTAGGATATGTGAATATTTGTAGGAATCTTGCCATGCTTTGAGGAGAATGATACCTTCACTGTCGTCGACACCAAGGGACTGATTATGATGGGAAACTGTTGGTAGACCTTCAACTTCAACAACTAATACCCCAAGTAAAAACATCTTGATGAAAACATATATAAGGTGAAATATGTTAAATAATATGAGTTGAAGAACATGGGAAGGCGCAACTGGAGGGTACCCTGAAGCAAACACATCAAGAAATTTGAACAAGTGCCATATGGAGTGAGTTATGTTATGTTTTTTGGGCATGTGGTATTGATAAGCCACAATATTGTAACAAAGCATATCTATAGATTAAGAATCTCCATGATTAAGAATCTTCCATTTTTTTTAAATAGACATATGTTCAACTTATATATTAATTATTTTTTATAATTAATAATAATAATAATTTAAAACAAAACTATAATTTAGTTAATTTCTATCATTTTTTAAATCTATTTTAGCAACGTGAGAAGTATCATGAAGTAAGTGTTTTGATGTTTATTATGCATTTATGTGTAGCATCTACCAACCATTTAATTTATATTATTGTGTTAGTTTTATCAATGTGAGATGTATTGTGAAATACGATACTTTTAGCATTTACCAACCATTTAATTTATATACCTACACTAATAATAATTAAAAAAAAAAGAAATTACATATAAAACTCATAGTTTAATTAATTTAAAATAAAATAAAATAAATTATTATCAAAATATTAAAAATCTAGTAAATTTAAAACTATTTAAATTCCATTATCCACATAACATTATAAAAATCGAAGATACTACTTTAAAATATATTACTATTAAAAACAATCCAATTGGTACAATAAACATCATGACTTGGTCGTTAAAAATTAAATAAACTATATTATCAACACTGCCAACACACTACCAACAAAATTATAAAGATTGAAAATTCCACTTGCAATAAATAACCATAACCAACAACATCATAAAAATTGAAAAATACCATTTCCAATACAACAAACAATCCACCTGGTACAGCAAACATCATGACATGGTCACCCAATAACATCACCCAAGAACCCTTTAAAAATTAAAATACCACTTAAAATACAATATTGCTAATAAAAGAAAAAACACAGACATAAAGGGAATAAAATAATGCTTGTGACACCCCTAAAAAATCAATAATCATAACTTAAAAATTTGACTAATGAGGCTCTCACACATGGGCTTCCATTGTCCTCAGTGTGGGTCCCATCTGTCAATACTTAGTTTTGGATTTGGGAGTTCAGATCCATGATCTTTCTTTCTGTACTATGTACTCTAACTCCTTTGAAGGCTTTTCAATATCATTCCTCTAACCCAATTCCTTAGGAGGCTTCTCAATCTGAAAAACAACCAAGACAAACTATGGAAACTTTTCATTTTGATTTGACAACACATGGGCTTCCACAACACACAAACCAACTTGGATCTTCCTTCGTACCCGAGATATTGCGTGAAGTTAACTCAAGGAATTTAATTTATACCTTCGAAAAATAATATTTTCTCATGTTATTACCTTTCTTAGATAATGTAACACAACATATCACCTTTCTTAGATAATGGCTCCACCACAAACATAACAACTAAACCACGTTGAATCAAATTATTAAAGTTCTCTTTTCCAGAGCTCCATAGATTACATCACAACTTCTATGAGGAAAATTCTATGCTCATTTGATATTTTGAATCATTATTTCAAAATCACATGCTTCCCACAAAATCTTCAATGCCTTATTTAAAAAAAAATCAAATCATGAACCGAAAGCATTATAATACCTTTTTGAAAAATCAAATAATCAACCAAAAGCATTATTATCTTATTTGATGGTTCGAATATCTTTTTGGAGAGATCACATGCTTTCTTGAAAATCTTCGATATGTCTAAGTATAGCAAATAAAAAATAAAATTACATAATTCAAAGTATAACTAGAGCATTGGCCTAAGATGCTATGTCTAGTAGTATCTATAGCATAGGAAACACAAAACATCGACATGATATATCTATGCTGAGGGGTCTAAATCTAAGAATGCAACTTGGACAAGTTTTTTTTGGTTCCACAAGGGTTTTTTTCATCATAGGAGGTATGCGAAGATGGTGTTCAATTCTATCTATTATGTTGTATAAGTCTTTCGGATGTTGGTGTAAGTGCTCCAAGGAATGAAGGACTTTATGTCGGTGCTCATGTAGATCCAAAGGTGTGCGCCAAGTAGGAATTTCATCTGCTAATAAGGTCACCAATTTGCATATAGTAGTTGAAATCGTCCTTGGTGTGCCTTGTGTCTGGAATCTAGTTTGCCCATTCTACCAAGATCTTTATATATGAGAGGGAAGTTCTTTGTGTTGAGGCTTCCCTCTCAGCGCGAGTAATTTCTTCCTAGATAGGGCCTTGCGTAAGGTACCAATAACACCTAGCAAAATCCTCCAACTAGTGATGCATGCATGTATTCTCCCTATGGGGCATGTTCTTGGTAATATGTTGATATCCTCTGAACTTGTACGTGCTAACGAGGCATGGTGGTGAGAGAAGCTAGACTAAGAGCCTGGAACAAGGATGGGACAAAGTTGACGAACTCTAAAGAGCAACGGAGTTTCCATGCAAAGTAAGACCCAGACTGATGACTTGCACAAGAAGGTCTTAAAGGGATCTTTACATTGGTGTTTAACATAAAATTTAAAATAATTTTAATAATATAATTATGAAAAATTCAACATGTTAAATAAAGTTAAATAAAATATTAGAATTTTTCCTTAATTCCAAAATAATATTCAATATAATATTCAAAATTATTATTTCCTCTAGGGCAGCTCAATTGTTGATCAAAGTGATATGAAATCATGTAAAGTAAGAGATCCAAGTTTCAATCCTCGAAAGTAACCCAGTCTACATAGAAGAGGACACATCGTAAGCCCTAGACGTATAGTGGTAGTAACTGAAATCAACTTTGCATCAGATGAGTACTAAACTAACCTAGTTGCCAATTCCTCTTTACACAAATAAAAAAGACTCAAATTTAATATAAAAATATATTCAATAATTTTTTTATATATTGATAAATATATGAATATATGAATTTGATAAATCAAATAACCCTTTAAATATAAAATTACAAAATTATTTATAAAAGATGAAATAAATTTTATAACAAATTTTATATGAGGATAAAAATTTAAAGTTAGCGATATGTAACTTTTTCAATATAAAATTACATAATTATTTATAAAAGATGAAGTAAATTTTATAACATATTTTATATGACACTAAAAATTTAAAGTTAGCGGTATGTAACTTTCTCATGGGTGGTTTTCTAAATTTTCCAAATCTCTTACTTTACATCACACAATTCAAATCGCTTATATGATGTTAGTGTACATCCATACTTAAAGTTTTGAAGTTGTAGCTTCTCTCAAATGTAAATTTTTACTAGTATTAATTACAATGCATCAATGTGTGTTTTTATCATAGAGTTTTGAAGTTGTAGTTTCTCTCAAATGTAAATGTTTTTATTAGTATTAATTTCAATGGATGAATGTATGTTTTTATTAGTATTTATTTTAATATATAAATATGTGTGTTTCTATTAGTGTTATTTTTAATAGAGATAAAAAAAAAATTATATTAATAGGAAAGTTATAATAATATATTAAAAAATTATTATATTTTAGATTTAGTTTTTATTTATTTCTTACTAAAGATATTGATAATTAGGTTTGTTTCATATTTGTGTAATAGAAGATCAATTTTCATCATTATTGTGTTAATTTTTAGTTGAAAGTCAAATAAGTAAAGACATCCGTATGTTAGAAATACTCGGAGGGGTGAATCAATATTTCATTCCCAATTCATATTTATTTAGTTTATGTATTCATTTCCAAAGTTGTATTGAACCATTATTTTATTAGAAGGATATTGTGTTATAAACCATGAGCAACATTAAGTATAAAAACATGTAAATCATAACAGATCAACACATCATCACAAGACACATAAGGTCACCAAGATTTTTAGGTTGAAACCCAAAGTGGGATGCCAGAATGGAAGTCATCTGGATGTTTCTCGCCTATGCTTGTTCAAGAAAAATCAAAGTCTACCAAATGGATGTCAAGTCAGCATTCCTGAATGGAGACTTAGAAGAAGAAGTTTACATCGAACAACCTAAAGGTTTACCACTATCTAAAAAAAGAAGACTATGTTTGCAGGTTAAAGAAGGCTTTACATGGTCTCAAGTAGGCTCCCAGAGCATGGTATGCTCGTCTTGATGGATATATACGCCAACAAGGGTTCAAGAAAGGCACTGCTGATAACAATCTTTATGTACAAATAGAAAAAGATAATTTAACAATTGTTGAGGTACATGTCGATGATATAATCTTTGGTAGCAATGATGATCGACTAAGTAAGAAATTTACTACAAAGATGCAAAGTGAGTTTGAGATGTCTTTACTTGGTGAGTTGACATACTTCTTATGGCTTCAAATATCTCAGCAACAGAAAGGAATATTTATATGTCAAGCCAATTACAACAAGGAAATGCTCAAGAAATTCAAAATGGAATATTTCAAACCCGTCCTTACTCTGATGGTAACAGATTGCAAATTGAGCATAGATGACTCATCTAAGGATGTGGATCAGAGGTCGTGTTGATCAGTGGTTGTCATTGATGTCAACCCAAGCAGCACCAGGGGCCACCCCGATCTTGCATGGGAAGTTTGACCTACCAAATTACTATATTCCGAGTCAAGGATATTTTAGATGGTTTCTACTTGTCGATATGTTTCTGTTCAAATATGGCACACCACATAATTCTTCGCAGTTTGAGAGATATTCATGTTTGAAGTTAGTAACCCCAATTAGTGGGCTAAAACCCCATGGGGTTGTGGTATGACACTAATCATTGGTTGTGGTCATTGAACTGTCAATAATTAATAATTTTTAATCTCCTAAAATCCCTCCCACGTTCACTTGTTGAATATCCTCTCAAGCTAAGAATTTATATAAATTGTGATCCTCATATCCTCCTCATGTAGGGATTTCACTACTTGAAATAGGTCATCGTGGAATTTTCACTATAACTTTTTTTCTATGAAGTTTCAGAAGTTGAAATTTTTATCACGCGAAGTCAAAATCCTAAGGAAGCTCGTGTAAAAATTTTAGATCATGGTTCACAATATTTTCGGAGATATGGTCTGTGGAAGTTAAGGTTTTTGCAGGCTCCTGAACTTCATCTCAAAGAGGTGACCTTGGGAAAATCGTCATAACTCTCTATCTGAGCATTGGATTGGAATTCTGTAAGAAGTGGTGGATAGTGCATGGAATGTAGTTTTATGTGTATCAATATCAAAGCCGAAGGAGGAAAAAGTGACACATGGCATGCCGTACAAGTTCGCTCTGTTGAACTTTGTCTTGAAGAATCCAAATTGGGTGAGACCTATGGCATTGGAAAGAAAACTTAGAGGGCTACTACAAGAGTGAAAATCACATATTGGGGATCTGAAATAACATATATATATCAGATTTAATATCGAGCTCCTAGAAGGAAAGAAAAAGGTAGATCATGTGCTATCAAGGGCTGCAAAGGACCAGACTTTCTAGGGAAGCAAAGAAAAGCAAGGTGCAACAAAATGATGTAGTAGAGATAAGCTCCAGGTAAGTATATTCTGTATATGCATGTTCATATCTTAATTGCATTAGGTTCTTTGTACTCTATTTTGTTTTTTTGTTTAGCATTGACATATGCTCTGTAGGATGAGGTAAGTTTTTCTATTATCATGTCATGGCTATTTCCTTGAAGAATTTTTGTAGGTATTATATATTCATGAAGATAAGACTCAATGCATGATCTAATGTTTTGAAGAGTGAGAAATGGTAGCATGAAAAGAGCAGCAATCAACGTGCAGAAAAACAACAAGAAGTTCACCACATGAAGTCTTCAAGTGGGAAGAACTGCATACAGTCATTGTAAATGTATCATTGCACTGAGTCATTGTAAAAGCATCATTATAAAATTTGTACAAGTGTCTAGTTGCCAAGAATTGAAGAGGCAGTGTTGGGAGGTCTAGGATCATCAGTTGTGTCATAGTTGGGGTTATGGTCTAGTGTTTCTTCTTCTTCTACACCATTCTATATCATTGTAAAGTGGACCATTTTCCCTAGTACGAGAGTCCATTCTTATTTTATTATTCTATAGGGTGGTATGGTGGTGCTAGGATGATGCCTGAAGTCACCAATAGGTTCAAGCCTGTGAAAAATTCAGGGTGATAGGGTGGTGCTAGGGTGAGTTATAGCTCATTGGGTGTTGGGGCATCCATTCAGTTGACTACTGAAGAATCTCAGGCGTTGGAGCATCCATCCAGTGGGAGCTGGAGAATAATTCTTTTCTAGATTCTAGGAAGTTGGAGCTTTCTTTTCAATTGGAATTGAATATTAAAGAATTATTAGAAAATCATTCATGTGTTTTTTTGTCCCGGAGGGGGTTTCCACCTTAAAAGAAAAATGTGTGAATTTGTGTTCCTTTTGTTTACTATTATCATTGCATGTTTGACCTGAGAATACCTGAATATTAACTAATGCCTCCTGGGTAATATTAATAAATGATATTAATTCGAAACCCCCCCCGACTACTCACCCCCCCCCCTTCTCAATATTTCCAACAATTGGAATCAGAGCTTGGTTCCTTCAATAGTAGTTTAACAGTTGGAAGGAGGTCATGGAGCATACCAAGAATGGTGTACCTTTGTTCAATGAAAATAATTATGCACTCTGGAAAGGAAGAATGGAGGTCTATCTCTTAGCGCAAGGTTATGAAGTATGGGACACTGTTCAAAATGGATTTACATCAACCGTGGATGAAAAAGGTAAGAAGAATTTGGTAAATGATGCAAAATCAAAGAATATTATTATCAATGGACTTATTGAATTTTATTATCATAAGGTGTTGGGTTGTAAAACCGCAAAAAATGTATGGGACAAGCTTGAGAATAGATATGCAGGTGACTCAAATGTCAAAGAATCAAAGCTTCAAATCTACAGATCAAAATTTGAGCAACTCAGAATGAAAGAAGATGGCAACATTGTTGCAGACTTCCAACACGTTGATGAAATAACCACCACTCTGGAAGGATTGGGAGAGCCTATTGATGAGAATAGCATTATACGAAAGATTCTTAGAACCTTACCAGGGAGATTCAACCCAAAGGTATCGGTCTTAGAATACAGTGAAAATATGGACAAACTCAACAAAGAGGAATTACATGGAGTTCTCATAGCATATGAAATGAGACTTGATGAAGAAGAGGGTACTTCACATCTAGAAACTACGTTCGTTGCATCTAAGAAAACCAATAAGGAAAAACAACCTTCAAAGGCAAATACCTGCACCTACAAGTGTGAAGAAAAGGAAGATGATGAAGAAGGTATTTCAGATGGAGAATATGCTTACTTTTGAGAGAAAAATAAAAATTGGTAAGGGAAAATTCAAAGGTAAACTTCCATCGATATGTTTCGGCTGTGGTGAGTTTGGGCATTTCGTAGAAAAATTTCTGAACATAAGTGATGGAAACTCAAAAGGAAAGAAATACTTTAAGAAATTCAACAAGCAAGGAAAAAAGAAAGGATTCAAAAGGAACTTTCTCTCTAAAGAAGATATCTCATCATCCGATGAAGACGGTGACAACGAAGAAGAATCTAATGAGAGAGTATTGTTTATTGCCAAGCACAATAAACAAGAGGTATAAAACAACGAAGATGAAGGGTTGACCATAGAATAAATTTTTAAGGAAGAAATCAGGCTTATAAAAGGGCTCAAGGATGAGAGTATCCATTCCAATACTCTTGAAGAACAAGTTCAAGTTCTCAAAATTGAAGTTGAAGAACACAATTGTATTGAGGAGTCACTTCAAAATAAGTTGGAAGAAAGAAACCAAGAAAGGGAAGCATTAGAAGCTGAAGTAGTCTCGATGTGTAAGTAAGTGAAGAAGGTAAAAATTGTCCAAAAATATGCCAACAACTCAAGGGCATTGGAAGAACTCATTGAACAATCAACAATCTTACAATGACAGATTTGACCTTGGTTACAAATAAGAATAAGCAGGAACTTCTACAACATAATAAAATGAACCTATGAGATCTAACATGCATGTAGAATTCATTGGACAAGATTCGCAAGAACAACCTTGGAAGACAATCCCCCAACGAAGATTTCCATCCAGTTACCAACATATTTTTCATGGCTATTGTTATTCATGTGGAAAATTTGGTCATAAAGATGTAGAATGTCGCACGTACCCTAGGAACCAATACAATTCCAGGCGATCTGTCAAATATGAACCTCTCAGGGCTCAACGAAACATCAATAGATTTGAACATTTAAGAAATAATATGGAATGTTACAAATGTTGAAACTTTGGACACATATCCAGAGACTGCAGACATGAAAATCCTCTAGAAGAATCTTCGAAGCCACATAACGAACGGACATGGAAGAAGAAGAAGGTTGATAATTGTGCTCTTGCTCTCAAGGCTCAAAACAAAAAATATATGTGGTATGTTGATAGCGGTTGCTCAACACATATGACTGGAGATAGAAATAAATTTGTATCTCTGAAAGAGAAGAAGGATGGAACCGTGTCCTTTGGAAATGATTGATCTTCAAATGTTATAGGATCAACTACCGTCACTCTCAGAAGCAAAGATGTTCTAGCCAAGAATGTTCTAATGGTTGAAAACATGAATCACAATCTGCTCAGTTTTGCACAAATGCGTGATCAAGGACACACAATTCTATTCAACTCCACAAAATGTGAAATCAGGAAAGGCAAGTATGGTAAAATTGTGGCTATAGCAAGTCGAGCTCCAAACGACATATATGTTATGGATGAAGCAACTAAAGCATGTTTACTAGCTAAAGAAGATGAAAGCTGGTTATGGCACAAACGAATGGGTCACATAAACTTTGACAATCTTGTCAGGATAAGAAAACATGAAGCAGTACGATAAATGCCAAAAATCTCAAAACCTTCCAAACACTATGTGAGCCCTGTCGGCATGGAAAGCAGAAAAAAGTTGAATTTAAAAGAAAAAAACACTTTGTATCACATCCATTGGAATTGATACATACTGATCTATGTGGTCCTATGAGAAAAAAAGGCTTAGATGGAGAATTATATTTCATGTTAATGATAGATGACTACACCAGGATGAGAGCCATCAGTTTCCTAAAGAAAAAATCTGAAGCATTTGAGTTTTTTAAGATTTACAAGGAGTTGGTCGAAAATGACACTGATTTTGAAATAAAGTGTCTAAGATCAGATAATGGCGGAGAATTCACTTCCAAATTATATCAGCAATACTATGATGAAAATGGGAAAAAAGGACAATTTTGATCAACAACATGAACACCTCAACAAAATGGATTTGTTGAAAGAAAGAACAAAATCGTACAAGAAATGGGTAGAACAATGTTGAAGGACTCAAAATTGGATGAAAAATTCTGGGTTCAAGCAATTGATTGGACAGTCTTCATTATCAATCGAAGTCTTCTAAGAAATCATTGCAACAAGACCCCATATGAATTATGGAAAGGAAAAATAGCTAATGTAAAATAATTCAGAATCTTCGGAAGAAAATGTTATATTAAAAGAGAAGATCAAAATTTGGGTAAGTTTTAATCATGTGTTGACGAAGGTATCTTTGTTGGTTACTCACGCAAAAGAAAGGCCTATAAATGTTATAATCTAAGACGAAAACAGATAGTGGAGAGCATAAATGTTACATTTGACGAAGAAGGTGTTCTAACGAATAATGATGAGGACCTAGAATATTTGAAACTGGAGACAGAGGTTGAAAAAGGCACAGAGAAGATTCTAGAACAAGAAGCAATTGTCAAGCATGAAGAAGTAAATAATGATAATCAAGATATACAAGAACAACAACAAGAATCTCCTTCAAAGAGAAAAAATAATGGATTCAAAAGAACCATCCATCAAATCAAATCATTGGTGACATAAATGAAGGTCGACAACTTCGTTCATTACAACAAGCTCACATTGCTTTTCTAGCAACCTTTGAGCTTAGTAGTTTTGAGGAAGCCAGCCAGAATGAGCATTAGGTAGCAGCTATGAATGAAGAATTGGATCAAATCGAGAGGAATAACACTTGGGAATTAGTTTCACGGCCAATCGATAAAAATGTCATTGGGACTAAATGGGTGTTCAGGAAAAAATTGAATGAAGATGGAAAAGTTACCAGAACCAAATCAAGATTTGTTTGCAAAGGTTAGGCACAAGTGGAAGGAATTGATTTCAAAGAAAAATTTTCACCAGTTGCAAGAATGGAAGCCATTAAGATGTTTCTCGCCTATGCATGTTCAAGAAAAATCAAATTCTACTAAATGGATGTTAAGTCGGCATTCCTGAATGGTGAAATAGAAGAATAAGTTTACATCGAACAACATGAAGGTTTTCTACTATCAGAAAAAGAAGAGTATGTTTGTGGGTTAAATAAGGCTCTATATGCTGTCAAGCAGGCTCCCAGAGCATGGTATGCTCGTTTTGATGGATATCTATGTCAACAAGGGTTCAAGAAAGGTATTGCTGATGGCATTCTCTATGTACAAATAGAAAAATATAATTTAACAATCGTTGAGGTATATGTGGATGATATAATCTTTGGTAGCAATGATCATAGACTAAGTAAGAAATTTTCTACAAAGATGGAAAGTGAGTTCGAGATGTATTTACTTGGTGAGCTGACATACTTCTTAGGGCTTCAAATATCTCAGCAAGAGAAAGGAATATTTATATGTCAAGCCAAGTACATCAAGGAGATGCTCAATAAATTCAAAATGGAATATTGCAAACCAAGTACATAGATGACTCATCTAAGGATCTGGATCATAGGTTATAAAAATATATAATTGGTAGTCTTCTATATGTAACAGCCTCCCGGCCAGATGTTATGCAAGTAGTTGGACAAGTAGCAAGATTCCAATTAGCACCAAAAGAATCACATATCATTATTGTCAAAATAATTCTTCGATATCTAAAGGGCACAGTAGAATATGGCTTGTGGTATCCCAAGGGTAACAATCTCATTATTCAAGCCTTTACAGATGCAGATTGGGCAGGAAGCGTTGATGATTGTAAGAGTACTAGTGGAGAAACATTCTATCTAGGTGGTTGTCTCGTATCATGGTTGAGAAAAAAGCTAACCTCAATCTCGTTATCTACAACGGAAGAAGAATACATTGCAGCGGCAGCTTGTTGTACTCAAGTCCTTTGGATGAAACAAACTTTGCAATATCATGAAGGACAAATCAATGAGCCTATTCGCATCTTCTGTGATAACACTAGTGCCATCAACATCTCCAAGAATCATGTCATGTATTAAAAAACAAAACACATTCTGATCAAATATCATTTCATTAGAGAACAAGTCGCTGAAAAGAATATCAAACTTGAATATGTTTGTACAAAGAACAAATAGATGATATCTTCACTAAACCTTTACCTCATGAAGCATTTGAATATCTAATCCAGAAGCATGGGATTCTCCCAATTTGTCATTAGATTTTCCTTATTCAAAAAATAAAGGGGGAGTGGAAGTGTGTACAGGTCCACATGATGGCTGTGTGTCAGGGGAGTTACCCTTTTCCATTGATGTCAAAGGGGGAGAGAATGTTGTAGGAAAAGGTTTCATGATCGCATGGAGAGTACTTGTGTTGCCACCAATGCTGAAGGGGGATATTGTTGATCAGTGGTTGTCATTGATGTCAACCCGAGTAGTACTAGGGGCTACCCCGATCTTGCATGGGAGTTTTGACCTATCAAATTACTATATTTCGAGTCAAGGATATTTTTAATGGTTTCTACTTGTTGAGATGTTTCCATTGATATATGGCATGCCATGAAATTCTTCACAGTTTGAGAGATATTCATGTTTGAAGTTAGTAACCCCAGTTAGTGGGCTAAAACCCCATGGGGTTGTGGCATGACAGTAATAATTGGTTTTGGTCATTGAATAATCATTAATTAATAATTTTTAAGCTCCTAAAATCCCTCCCATGTTTACTTGTTGAAGACCCTCACAACCTAAGCATTTATATAAATTGTGATCCTCATATCCTCCTCATGCAGGGATTTCGCTACTTGAAACATGTCATTGTGGAATTTTTGTTATAACTTGTTTTCTTAAAAGGTTCAGAAGCTGAATTTTTTATCACGCGAATTAGAAATCCTGAGGAATCTCGTGTAAAAATTTTAGATCATGGTTCACAACAGTTTCGGAGATATGCTCTGTGGAAGTTAGGGTTTTTGCAGGCTCCTGAACTTCATCTCAAAGAGGTGACCTTGGGAAAATCGTCATAAATCTCTCTCTGAGCGTCGGATTCAAATTCTGTAAAAAGTGGTGAATAGCGCATAGACTTTATTTTTCTATATATATATTTTAGAGCCGAAGGAGGAAACAATGACACGTGGCACTCTGTACAATTTCTCTCTACTGAACTAGTCCATAATTAGGTCATTGTGAGAGATTGGGCATAAATTTGTCTTGAAAAATCAAAATTGGGTCATACCTGTGGCAATGGAAATAAGACTCAGAGGAATACTACAGGACCAAAAATAACATGTTGTGGATTTGAAATAACAAAGATACATCAGATTCAATATCAAACTCCTAGAAGGCAAGAAAAATCTAGATCATGTGTTGTCAAGGGCTACAAAGGACCAAACTTTCTAGGGCAGCAAAGCAAAGCAAGGTGTAGAAAAATGATGCAGCAGAGGTAATATCTAGGTAAGTATATTATGTATATGCATGTTCATCTCTTAATTGCATTAGGTTCTTTGTATTCTAATTTGTTTTTTTGTTTAGCACTGACATATGCTCTGCAGGATGAGGTAAGTTTTGCTATTATCATGTCATGGGTATTTCCTTGAAGACGTTTTGTAGGTATTATATATTCATCAAGATAAGACTCAATGCATGATCTAATGTTCTGAAGAGTGAGAAATGGTATCATTACAAGAGCAGCAATCAAGCTGCATACTAGCAACAAGAAGTTCACCACATGAAGTCTTCAAGTGACAAGCATTTCAGACAATCATTGTAAAGGTATCTTTGTACTGAGTCATTGTAAAAGCATCATTGTAAAATTTTTACAAGAGTCTATCTACCAAGAATTGAAGAGGCAGTGTCGGGAGGTCTAGGATCATCATTAGGTAGTTGTGTCATAGTTGGGGTTATGGTCTAGTATGTCTTCTTCTTCTACATCATTCTATATCATTGTAAAGTGGACCATTTTCCCTGGTACAGGAGTCCATTATTGTTGATCAACGGTTGTTATTGATGTCAACCCAAGTAGCACTAGGTGCTACCCCAATATTTCATGGGAATTTTGACCTACCAAATTAATATATTCTGGGTCAAGAATGCTTTTGATGGTTTCTACTTGTCGAGATGTTTCCGTTGATATATGGCATGCCACGTAATTATTCACGATTTGAGAGATATTCACGTTTGAAGTTTGTAACCCTAGTTAGTGGGCTAAAACCCCATGGGGTTGTGGCATGGGTCATTGAAAAGTCATAATTAATATTTTTTAAGCTCCTAAAATCCCTCCCACTTTCACTTGTTGAAGCCCCTCTCAACCTAAGCATTTATATAAATTGTGATCCTCATATCCTCCTTATGTGAGGGATTTCGCCATCTGAAACATGTCACCGTGGAATTTTTGCTCTAATGTTTTTGATACAAAGTTTTAGAAGCTAAAAGTTTTTTGAGGTGAAACTGAAATCCTAAGGAAGCACGTGTGAAAATTTCAGATCAAGGTGTGCAATATTTTCGGAGATATGATCTATGGAAGTCAGTGTTTTTGTAGGTTCCTGAAATTCATCTCAAAGAAGTGACCTTGGGAAAATCGTCATAACTCTCTCTCTGAGTATCGGATTGGAATTCTATAAAAATTGACAAATAGTGCACATACTTTAGTCTTCTCTCTATCAATTTCAGAGTTGAATGAAGAAACAGTGACACGTGGCACGCCGTACAAGTTCACTCTACTGAAACAATCCATAATTAGGGCATTGTGAGAAATTGGGCATAACTCTCTCTTGAAGAATCCAAATTGGGTCAAGACCTATAGCATTAGAAAGACGACTTAGAGGACTACTACAGGACCAAAAATCAGATATTTGGGATCTGAAATAACAAAGATACACTAGATTCAATATTGAGCTCCTAGAAGGCAAGAAAATGTTAAATCATGTGTTGTCAAGGGCTGCAAAGGAACAGACTTTCTAGGGCAGCAAAGAAAAGCAAGGTGCAATGAGGCATGACAAGCATGAAGTCTTCGCTATGGCAAGACTGCATACAGTCACTGTAAAGGTATCATTGTACTAAGTCATTATAAATACATTATTGTAAAAATTGTTGTAGTGTCTATCTGCCAAGAGTGGAAGAGGTAGTGTCAGGAGGTCTAGGATCATCATTAGGTGGTTGTGTCATAGTTGGGGTTATGGTCTAGTGTGTCTTCTTCTTCTACATCATTTTATATCATTGTAAAGTGGACCATTTTCCCTGGTATGGGAGTCCATTCTTCTTTTATTCTTCTATAGGGTGGTAATGTGGTGCTAGGGTGAGTTGTAGCTCATTGGGTGTTGTAGCATCCGTTCAATTGACTACTGAAGAATCTCGGGCATTGGAGCATGCATCCAGTGGGAGCTAGAGAAGAATGATTTTCTAGATTCTACGAATTTGGAGCTTTATTTTCAATTGGAGTTGAATATTTAAGATTTATTAGAAAAGCATTAGGTGGTTTTTGTCCCGGAGTGGGTTTCCAACTTAAAAAATGTGCGCATTTGTGTTCCTTTTGTTTGTTGCTATCATTGTACAAACACTAATAATAATCGAAGATTAACTAATGCTCTAATTGAAAGGAATATTGATTCAAACCCCCTCTCAGTATTTCCAACAATTGGTTTCAGAGCTTGGTTCCTTCAATAGCAGTTTAATAGCTAGAAGGAGGTCATGGAGCATACCAAGAATGGTGTACCTCTGTTCAATGAAAATAATTATGCACTATGGAAAGGAAGAATGGAGGTCTATCTCTTGGCACAAGGTTACGAAGTATGGGAAACAATTCAAAATGGATTTACATCAACCGCGGATGGACAAGGTAAGAAGAATTTGGTAAATGATGCCAAAGCAAAGAATATTATTATCAGTGGACTTATTGAATTTTCTTATCATAAGGTGTTGGGTTGTAAACTGCCAAAAATGTATGGGACAAGCTTGAGAATATATATGCAGGTGACTCAAATGTCAAAAAACCAAAGCTTCAAATCTATAGAGCAAAATTTTTGCAACTCAGAATGAAAGAAGATTGCAACATTGTTGCATACTTCTAATACCTTGATGAAATAACCAATACTCTGGAAGGATTGGGAGAGCCAATTGATGAAAATACTATTTTATGAAAGATTCTTAGAACGTTACCAGGGAGATTCAACCCAAAGGTATCGGTCTTAGAATACAGTGAAAATCTGGACAAACTCAGCAGAGAGGAATTACATGGAGTTCTCATAGCATATGAAATGAGACTTAATGAAGAAGAGGGTACTTTGCATCTAGAAACTACGTTCATTGCATCTAAGAAAACCCATAAGGACAAACAACCTTCAATTGAAAAGACATGCACCTGCAATTGTGAAGAAAAGGGAGATGATGAAGAAGGTCTTTCAGATGAAGAATATGCTTACTTTATGAGAAAACTAAAAATTGGTAAGGGAAAATTCAAAGATAAACTTCCATTGATATGTTTCGGCTGTAGTGAGGTTGGGCATTTCGCATCAAAATGTCTGAACATAAGTGATGGAAACTCGAAAGGAAAGAAAGGCTTTTATAAATTCAACAAGCAAGGATCCAAAATGAACTTTCTATCTAAAGAAGATAGCTCATCATCTGATGAAGACAATGACAGCGAAGAAGAAGCCAATGAGAGAGTATTGTTTATGGCCAAGCACAATAAACAAGAGGTATCAAACAACGAAGAAGAAGGACTGACCATAGAATAATTTTCTAAGGAAGCAATCAAACTTATAAAAGAGCTCAAGGCAGAGAAGATCCATTCCAATACTCTTGAAGAACAAGTTCAAGGTCTAAAAATTGAAGTTGAAGAACACAAATGCATTGAAGAGTCACTTCAAAAGAAGTTGGAAAAAGCAACCAAGAAAATGAATAATTAGAAGTGAATAAAGGAACAACTATCCAAAACTATGCCAACAGCTCAAGGGCATTGGAAGAACTCATCAACAATCAACGATCTTACAATGACAGAACTAGCATCAGTTACAAAGGAGAAGAAGCAGGACCTTCTACAACAAAATACAATGAACCTATGAGATATGTCATGCATGTAGACTTCATTGGACAAGATTCGCAAGAATGGCCTTCGAAGACAATTCCTCGATGAATATTTCCATCCAGGTACCAACATATTTTTTATGGCTACTGTTATTCATGTGGAAAATTTGGTCATAAAGTTGTATAATGTCGCACGTACCCCAGGAACGAATAAAATTCCAGGAGATCTGTCAAATATTAACCTCCTAGGGCTCAATGAAACATCAATAGATTTGAACATTTAATAAATAATATTGAATGTTACAAATGTCGAAACTTTGGACACATAGCCAGAGACTGCAGACTTGAAAATCCTCCAGAAGAAACTTCGAAGCCACAAAACGAACGAACATGGAAGAAGAAGAAGACTGATAATTGTGCTCTCGCTCTTAAGGCTCAAAACAACAAAGATGTGTGGTATGTTGATAGTGGTTGCTCAACGCATATGACTGGAGATAGAAATAAATATGTATCTCTGAAGGATAAGAAGGATGGAACCGTGTCCTTTGGAAAATATGGATCTTCAAATGTTATAGGATTAGGTACTGTCACTCTCAGAAGCAAAGATGCTCTAGCCAAGAATGTTCTATTGGTTGAAAACATGAATCACAATCTGCTCAGTGTTGGACAAATGTGTGATCAAGGACACACAATACTACTCAACTCCATAAAATGTGAAATTAGGAAAGGCAGGGATGGTGAAATTTTGGCTACAGCAAGTCGAGCTCCAAATGACATATATGTTCTAGATGAAGCAACTAAAGCATGTCTAATAGCTAAAGAGGATGATATAATATTTGGTAGTAATGATGATCGACTAAGTAAGAAGTTTGCTACAAATATGCAAAGTGATTTCGAGATGTCTTTACTTGGTGAGCTGACATACTTCTTAGGGCTTCAAACATCTCAGCAAGAGAAAGGAATATTTATATGTCAAGCCAAGTACATCAAGGAAACGCTTAAGAAATTTAAATGGAAGATTGAAAACCCATCCTTACTCCGATGGTAACAGGTTGCAAAATAAGCATAGATGACTCATATAACGATGTGGATCAAAGGTTGTACAGATCTATGATTGGTAGTCTTCTATATGTTACAGCTTTCCAACGAAATGTTATGCAAGCAGTTGGACAAGAAGTAAGATTCCAAGCAGCACCAAAAGAATCACATATTATTGCCACCAAAATAATTCTTCGATATCTAAAGGGAACAACAAAATATGGCTTGTGGTATCCCAAGGGTAACAATCTCATTATTCATTCCTTTACAAATGCAGATTGGGCAGTAAGTGTTGATGATCGTGAGAGTACTCGTGAAGCATTGGAATATCTTCGCCAGAATCTTGGGATTCTCCCAAGTTCTCATTATATTTTCCTTATTCAAAATATAAAGGGGGAGTGGAAGTGTGTACAAGTCCACATGATGGTTATATGTCAGGGGAGTGGAAGTGTGTACAAGTCTGCAAGATGGTTGTGTGTCAAGGCGAGTTACCCTTTGCCATTGATGTCAAAGTGGGAGAGAATGTTGTAGGAAGATGTTTCATGATCGCAGGGGGAGTACTTGTGTTGCCATCAATGCCAAAGGGGAGATTGTTGATCAGTGGTTGTCATTGATGTCAACCCAAGTAGTACCAGGGGCTACCCAAATATTGAATGGGAATTTTGGCTTACTAAATTACTATATTCTGGGTCAAGAATGATTTTGATGGTTTCTACTTGTCGAGATGTTTCCGTTGATATATGGCACACCATGTAATTCTTCATGGTTTGAGAGATATTCATGTTTGAAGTTTGTAACCTAGTTAGTGGGCTAAAACCCCATGGGGTTGTGGCATGGGTCATTGAAAATTCATAATTAATATTTTTTAAGCTCCTAAAATCCCTCCCATTTTCACTTGTTGAAGCCCCTCTCAACCTAAGAATTTATATAAATTGTGATCCTCATATCCTCTTTATGTGAGGGATTTCGCCATATGAAACATGTCATCGTGGAATTTTCGCTCTAACTTTTTTTCTACAAAGGTTCAGAAGCGGAAATTTTTATGAGGTGAAGATGAAGTTCTAAGGAAGCGCCTGTGAAAATTTCAGATCAAAGTGCACAATATTGTCGAAGATATGATCTGTGGAAGTCAATGTTTTTGCAGGCTCCTGAAATTCATATCAAAGAAGTGACCTTGGGAAAATTGTCATAACTCTCTCTCTGATTATCAGATTGGAATTTTGTAAAAATTAGTAGATATTGAACTGACTGTAGCTTTCTCTCTATCCATTTCAGATCTGAATGAAGAAAAAATGACACATGGCACACCGTACAAGTTCAATCTACTGAAACAATCCATAATTAGGGAATTCTGAGAAATTGGGCATAAATATCTCTTGAAGAATCCAAATTGGGTTAGACCTATGACATTGGAAATATGACTCAGAGGACTACTACAGAATCGAAAATTAGATATTGGGGATCTAAAATAATAGAGATACACCAGATTCATTATCGAGCTCCTAGAAGGCAAGAAAAAGCTAGATCATGTGTTGTCAAGGGCTGCAAAGGACCAGACTTTCTAGGGAAGCAAAGAAAATCAAGGTGCAGCAAAGGGTAGCATGACAAGAGCAACAAACCAAGGTGTAGAATAGTAGCAAGAAGTTCATCACATGAAGTCTTCAAGTGGGCAGCACTACATACAATCACTGTAAAGGTATCATTGTACTAAGTCATTGTAAATACATTATTTTAAAAATTGTTCTAGTGTCTATCTGCCAAGAGTTGAAGAGGCAGTGTCGAGAGGTATACGATCACCATTAGGTGGTTGTGTCATAGTTGGGGTTATGGTCTAGTGTGTCTTCTTCTTTTACATCATTCGATATCATTGTAAATTGGACCATTTTACCTGGTACGAGAGTCCATTCTTCTTTTATTATTCTATAGGGTGGTAGGGTGGTGCTAGGGTGAGTTGTAGCTCATTGGGTGTTGGGGCATCCATTCAGTTGACTACTAAAGAATCTCAGGTGTTGGAGCGTCCATCCAGTGGGAGCTAGAGAAGAATTCTTTTCTAGATTCTAGGAAGTTGGAGCTTTATTTTCAATTGGAGTTGAATATTAAAGAATTATTAGAAAAGCATTAGGTGGTTTTTGTCTCAAAGTGGGTTTCCACCTTCAAAAATGTGTGCATTTGTGTTCCTTTTGTTTGATGCTATCATTGTAAAAAAACTGATAATAATTAAAGATTAACTAATGCTCTAATTGAAAGGAATACTGATTCACCCCCCCTCTAAGTATTTCCAACAATTATTCTTTTATTCTTCTATAGGGTGGTAGGCTGGTGCTAGGTTGGTGCATGAAGTCACCAACAGGTTCAAACCTGTGAAAACGTCAGGGTGGTAGGTTGGTGCTAGGGTGAGTTGTAGCTCATTGGATGTTGGGGCATTCGTTCAGTTGACTACTAGAGAATCTCGGGTGTTGGAGCATCCATCCAGTGGGAGTTGGAGAAGAATTATTTTCTAGATTATAGGAATTTGGAGATTTCTTTTCAATTGGAGTTGAATATTAAAGAATAATTAGAAAAGCATTCAGGTGTTTTTTGTCTAGGGGGGGTTTTCCACCTTAAAAAAATAGTGTGCATTTTGTGTCCCTTTTGTTTACTTCTATCATTTTACAAACACTGATAATAATTGAATATTAAATAATGCTCTGAAATATTAATAATTATACTAATTGAAAGGAATATTTATTCACCCTCCCTCTCTGTATTTCCAACAGGATGTACAGATCTATGATTGGTAGTCTTCTATATGTAACAGCCTCCTGGCTAGATGTTATGCAAACATTTGGACAAGTAGCAAGATTCCAAGTAGCACCAAAAGAATCACATATTATTTCCATCAAAATAATTCTTTGATATGTAAAGGGCACAACAAAATATGACTTGTGGTATCCCAAGGGTAACAATCTCATTATTCAAGCCTTTACAGACGCAGATTGGGCAGGAAGCGTTGATGATCGTAAGAGTACTAGTAGAGAAAAATTCTATCTAGGTGGTTGTCTCGTATCATGGTTGAGAAAAAAACTAACCTTAATCTCGTTATCTACAGCGGAAGAAGAATACATTGCAGTGACAACTTGTTATACTCAAGTTCTTTGGATGAAACAAACTTTGCAATATCTTGAAAGACAAATCAATAAGCCTATTCGCATCTTCTGTGATAACACTAGTGCCATCAACATCTCCAAGAATCTGTTCATGCATTCAAAAACAAAACACATTCTGATCAAATATCATTTTGTTAGAGAAGAAGTCGCTGAAAATAATATCAAACTTGAATATGTTGGTACAAAATAACAAATCGTTGATATCTTCACTAAACCTTTACCTCGTGAAGCATTTGAATATCTTCACTAGAATCTTGGGATTCTCCAAAGTTCTCATTATATTTTCCTTATTCAGAAAATAATGGGGGAGTGGAAGTGTGTATAGGTCCACAGGATGGTTGTGTGTCAGGGGAGTTACCCTTTGCCATTGATGTCAAAATGGGAGAGAATGTTGTAGAAAGAGGTGTCATGATTGCAAGGGGAGTACTTGTGTTTCCATCAATGCCAAAGGGGGATATTGTTGATCAGTGGTTGTCATTGAAGTCAACCCAAGAAACACCAGCAACTACCCCAATATTGCATAGGAATTTTGACCTACAAAATTACTATATTCCAAGTCAAGGATATTTTTTATGGTTTATACTTGTCGAGATGTTTCTGTTGATATATGGCATGCCACATAATTCTTCACGGTTTGAGAGATATTCATGTTTTAAGTTAGTAACCACAATTAGTGGGCTAAAACCCCATGGGGTTGTGGCATGACACTAATCATTGGTTATGGTAATTGAAAAATAAATAATTAATAATTTTTAAGCTCCTAAAATCCCTCCCACATTCACTTGTTGAATCCCCTCTCAACCTAAGCATTTATATAAATTGTGATCCTCATATCCTCCTCATGTAGGGATTTCGCTACTTGAAACAGTTCATCGTGGAATTTTCGCTATAAATTGTTTTCTACAAAGGTTCAGAAGATGAAATTTTTATCACGCGAAGTTGAAATCCTAAGGAAGCACATGTAAAACTTTCAGATCATGGTTCACAATATTTTTGAAGATATGATATGTGGAAGTTAGCATTTATGCAGGCCCCTGAACTTCATCTCAAAGAGGTGACTTTGCGAAAATTGTCATAACTCTCTCTTTGATCATCAAATTGGAATTTTGTAACAAGCAGTGGATAGTGCACGAACTGTAGTTTTCTGTGTATCAATTTCAGAGCCTAAGGAGGAAACAGTGACACGTGGCATGTCGTAAAAGTTCTCTCTACTCAACTAGTCCATAATTAGGTCATTTTAAGGGATTGGGCATAACTTTGCCTTGAAGAATCCAAATTGGGTCAGACCTGTGTCATTGGAAATAAGACTCAGAGGGCTACTATAGGACCAAAAATCACATATTGGGGATCTGACATAACATATATACATCAAATTCAATATGGAGCTCCTAGAAGGCAAGAAAAATATAAATCATGTGTTGTCAAGGGCTACAAAGGACCAGACTTTCTAGGGTAGAAAAGCAAAGCAAGGTGTAGAAAAATGATGCAGCAGAGGTAAGCTCTAGGTAAGTATATTCTGTATATGCATGTTCATCTCTTAATTGCATTAGGTTCTTTGTATTATAATTTGTTTTTTTTGGTTAGCACTGACATATGCTCTGCAGGATGAGGTAAGTTTTGCTATTATCATGTCATGGGTATTTCCTTGAAGAATTTTTGCAGGTGTTATATATTCATGAATATAAGACTCAATGCATGATCTAATGTTATGAAGAGTGAGAAAGATTAGCATGATAAGAGCAACAATCAATGTGCATAACAGCAGCAAGAAGTTCAACACATGAAGTCTTCAAGTGTGCAGCACTGCATACAGTCATTGTAAAGGTATCATTGTATCGAGTCATTGTAAAAGAATCATTGTAAAATTTGCACAAGTGTATATCTACAAAAAATTGAATAGGCAGTGTTGGGAGGTCTAGGATCATCATTAGGTGGTTGTGTCATAGTTGGGGTTATGGTCTAGTGTATCTTATTCTTCTACATCATTCTATATCATTGTAAAGTGGACCATTTTCCCTAGTACGAGATTCCATTGTTATTTTATTCTTCTATAGGGTGGTAGAGTGGTGCTAGGTTGGTGCATGAAGTCACCAACAGGTTCAAGCCTGTGAAAAATTTAGGGTGGTAGGGTGGTGCTAGGGTGAGTTGTAGCTCATTGGGTGTTGGGGCATCTGTTCACTTGACTACTAAAGAATCTTGGGCGTTGGAGCGTCCATCTAGTGGTAGCTGGAGAAGAATGATTTTCTAGGTTTTAGGAATTTGGAGCTTTCCTTTCAATTGGAGTTTAATATTAAAGAATTATTAGAAAATAATTTAGGTGGTTTTTTTCCCAGAGGGGGTTTCCACCTTAAAAACTGTGTGCATTTGTGTTCCTTTTGTTTACTGCTATCATTGTACAAAAAATGATAATAATTGAAGATTAACTAATGCTCTGAAAGATTAATAATAATACTAATTGAAAGAAATATTGATTCACCCCCCTCTCAATATTTACAACAATGTTTTCATCTTTATTTTCTTTCTTGTTATGAATAAATTATTTTACATCTTGTACTGACACAAACTCTTTCCAATACATAGGCTTCTACCTGTAGGAGGCTACAACCTCTAGTTTCTCCAGCTCTGACTGGAAGGAAGCTACTACTCTCTGATCAATTTTACTGGCTCCTACTGGCAGGAAGTTGCTAATCCCTCAACAAGTTTACCAACTACCACCGGAAGGAAGCTCTTGCTCCCTCACTGAAGGCTACGACCGTCAACACCTCTATGAACCACATTTAAAAATTTTCATACTAGATCCACCTATCTCAAAATCAACACAAAACCTGTAGGCCACCACCCACACTAACCATATGCTCAAACTGAATACCAAGATACCAATCGCTGATCAAGTTGAATAAATAAATACCAATATAAAAATCACTAAATAACCAATTACACCTCTGCAATCATATAATTGATCAAACCAATATACCAATCCACAACCAAATCAATAATGTCAAATGTCAAGTCAACCAAGCCATAACATTGCCAAGCCATATCAAGAAAAATCTTATCAAGAACCATGTCATATGCCAAGCCAAGCCAATACTCATCTTATGCTCATCAAACCCTAACTGACCAACATTTTCAAGCCTTTTTATAATACCAATAGAAGTAATATCTAAGAATGGAGGCTTTTGTGATTCTTGATTATCAGGAAAAACTCTTCTGGATAGATCACATTAGTTTTTGGATCAATGCATTTTGAACCCCTATTGAGGTTCATCATCAAGAAAATGATGGAAAGTGAGATAAAAAAACCATATAAGATCATAAAATTATTCCTACTATATCACATTACCATCATGAAACATAAAGTGTCTAGCAATATAAAAGACACTTTAACAGAAGACAAACAACAAAATTAATTGTATTGGCCTCATAAAACTTTGTTCCATATCCTGCATCAATCACTTCCAAACCCTTGTCATAGTATTTGGAAAAAAAAATAAGTATATCAATCACTAACTTTGTCCCCAATCCAACATACAAGTTATGCAAATGATCCTTTTCCATATATATGTCATAAATATCCACTAATATTCATTCACTGTGGGATTCAGGTACATAAGTTAACAAACAATCTATTCTTAATAGGTATGATCTCTACAAACAATATATTCTTAAAAAAAACAGAAGCAAACTTAAGAAGTTCTCAGTAATAGGTATCCACATAAGCAATCTTGGAGGACAAACAACATTATCAACTTCACTAGTTTTAAGGCACAACCTATTGGAAATTAATTAACGGAGCAATGGAATACACAAAATATTGCAGAAACATAAATACAAAAATGCATAAAACAAGAGATACATAGATATACGTGGTTCAACTAATCTGGGCTACATCCACGGAGAAACAACTAGTCCTTCCTTTTATATTATCTAGAAAAATTAAGAGATATAACCTACAACAATTCCACTGTAATTTCCTCTTCAATCTCACATAGCCTCCTCCTCCTCCTCCTCCTCCTCCTCCTCTCTCTCTCTCTCTCTCTCTCTCTCTCGCTTAGAATAATAATACACATACGCAATACAATTCCCTCATATAAATCGATGGTTTATTTCTAGGGAAAAAACCCTCAATTAACAAAACTTCTACCACCATATCATCCACCTAATGAACGACCCAGATTGATTATGAAACTACAATATTTTACAAGGCAATTTTTCATCTATTTTTAGATTTGGGGGCGTTACCCTCGAACCCCTGTCGGGGGGGGGGGGGCTCATTAAAATTAGTCGTCGCCCCTTAGAACCCCTTGATGGATTTCATACGGGAAATGTTGCTGCCCCGTTTAGGAATTGGGGTCCAACGCATCTGAGACCTTTGAATCAAGAAGATAATCAGGCTCCATACCTAATGCAACCCTTAGCAACATGTAGAGCACTACTGTTATCAATACAAGTCTTGAATGTCAAGAATACCTAACCATATCTCTGTGAAATCAAGAATTAGTATATATGAATATCTTTGCCTCACTAATATCTACAAATTATTTTCATATTGATCTCTGCACATAATATGAACATCACTTCTCTTACTACATACATATGAGAAAAATCAATCATTTACCATCTATGAATTCAAACTGTCATTCTAATCTCTGCGTACTCTAGGCAAGGTCACTAATGCAAGGCATCAATAAAGTCACTCATTATATCCTCTTCACATAGATATTTTCCCTAGGTGAATGTAGGTATTTCTTTGAGAGATAGTCACACACATATAATCAACCAGTTATTTGTTAGTAATTGTAAGAAAGCCTCATGTTGATGGTGTTGGAAATACGTCAACTAAGGGGGTATCCCCAATGTGAAGTCCCAAATAAACCTCACACCATTTAGAGTAGGAGACCCATCTGGAAATACGTCCTGACTATCATTTACTTAAAGATATGCCTTAGCTTTAGCTATTAGCATGAGAGAGAAGTGAAAATTTCCTTTTGAATGAGCAAGCGAGTGCACCTGATGAATGTTCAATTGCAAATATATCGAGGTTCTCTTACTTCAAAGGGGAAATAAACTGAGCCTCTAAGAGAGAATTAATAATACTACCCTAATTGAGACACATAAGAATGATAAAGGCTTATATAACATCAAGAGAAATAGCTCACATAGATGTGATGATAATTATAAACATTACTACACACTTCCAATGAGTTAAGCATCGAAGTCACTGAAATAGTTCAATTACTCTAGTACAAGTGAAAGAATACGTTAACCATAAACATCCAACGATTAGTATTAGAAACTTCCACAATCCATGTGTGAAAAAGTGTTGGCCAGGAAGGCTTCTATATTAAGAAAAATTCCCAAGATACTTAAAACAATGAGCATCACTAGCTCCACTAGTGAAGTGTTAGAGCCACTAGTTGCTCTCAAAAGGTACTAACATTGTCTCTCTAATGCCTTGTGGGAAAATCCAAGGTTAAAAGTCATTTACATGAGATATGAGGATCTATTTATAACTTAAGGCATGACCTTTCATATCCTCATGAATCTTGAATTTCTAACTTCTAGTGACCTTTGGACTTCTACAACCTTTGTAATTCCAAATGAATTTTGGAATTCCATATTTCCATATTAATTTTGGTATTACATGTCCTTTGGACTTCCATTACTCTTTAGTTCATACATGACTCTTGGTCTTCCACTTATTTTTATTTACAATGATTACAACAATACATCATGACTTCCATGTCATCATGTGATGATAACATGACATGTCACTATCTTTGATGATTGGGACTAATAATTACTGATGACATGGACTTTCTCCAGTGGTGACATGGTTGCCACTTCTATATTTTTTCTTCAAGAAAATTCATTCATTAATGTCTTTACCCTCCAAAGGGTCTTTGATCAAATGGAGTCTTCAAGGTGCTTTGATCATCAATATTCAATTGTGTTCTTCGTTCTTTCCATGTTTCCTTTATTTTTTATCTTTGCCTGATCTTCCTTGTGCATGCCTTCCATGATGTTTCTAGAATATTTATATCTGTAATCACTCATGAAAAGGAACTATCAACCTCAAAATATCCCATTCTACCATGTTTTATGTATATTTTTTCGTTCGTGCCTTTTTTGTGTGCTCAAAGGAACAAAAGGGGCTTATGGGCACATGGGTGCACTTTGAAAGGCTGAAGGGCCGAAAAAGGAAGGCTTTGGATCTTCGGCATGAACTCATGCACTCAAGAGGGGGAGATAGTCAAGGTAAGCCAGATGGCTCAAGTCCAAAGGATGAAAGGAGGATTTGGAATTTGCAAATGCATCGTGCACTCAAGGGAGAGATGGAGGATGCAAGGCACAATCCTGAAGGTTGGAGGATGAAGGTTTCAGGCCTTCGGTGTGCACTCATGCACTCAATAGTCCTAGGAGGGTGCACGACACAAGTATGAAGGTTGAAAGGGAATATATTTGTGCCTTTGGAGTGAAATCATGTAATCAAAGGGTCAGGAGGGTGCATGGCGTATTGGGGAAGGCTGAAGGGTGGATCTTAAGGCCTTCAAGGTGTGCATATGCGCTCAACAAGGGTGCACTTATTTGAATCAAAGGATTTCTCTCAAGTAATATGCGGTATCTTGAAGGGTGTATTTCGAACTAAGGAAGGGGAAAGGGGCTTGAGAAATGTGCCTTGTGCCCTTGGAGGCTTCATGGCGCACTTCTAAACAACAAAGGGTTCCCTATCAATGCTTCATAGTATGTTGATGCACTCTAGGCCTTAATGGGTTTGTTTTGAAACCAAAGATTTGTCTAAGAATAGTGGTGGGGGTCCAGGTGGATATTGGTGGCCACTCACCTATTCCACTTGGACCCCCACCATTGTTTCTTTCATTTTTTCAGTTTCCTTTATTGTAGCAGAATTTACTATCTTTAGCAGTTTTTCAGGTCCTGAACTTCCAGAGTTGTTTTGAGGCCTAAACAAATTTTTTTGGGAAAATAACCTCCAAGTAAATATGAGTCTTTGACTCAATATTCACTGTTAGCAGTTGTAGTCCTTGGATATATCTTTCTAACGAGGTATAATGTGCGTCAAACAAAAATCATATGCCAAAGTTACGACCCTAGGAAATTGATGTACCAATTTACCCCAACAGGGCCCATAGTTTAGTGTTTCATCTCCTAGGGTTAGGTTTTTGGATTTTTATGGTTTTCCATTGTTTCTCAATAATAAATATGCCTTCGAGCCTCATTGTAACATAGTTCAGAGGCTTGTAACCACCACATCTCTTCTAAGAGATAAGCTACCAATGCCCTAGCTAGTTTATTTCCATTATGTCTGTAAGCATATTTCACTTATGTGATATTAATGAAATGACTTATTATTTATGCTACATCTATGAATTTATGTGTATTTCTGTATTTTATTGCGTTCCTGCATAATTATGGATCAATCTATATCTGTAATTCATGAAAAGGAACTATCAGCCTGAAAAATATCCTATTCTACAATGTTTTATGTATAATTTTTCATTCGTGCCTTTTTTGTGCGCTCAAAGGAACAAAAGGGGCTTCTAGGCACATGGGTGCACTTTGAAAGGCTCAAGGGTTGAAGAAGGAAGGCTTCGAGGCTTCGACATGCACTCATGCACTCAAGAGAGGGAGGCAATCAAGGTAAGGCACATGGTGCAAGTTTGAAGGATGAAAGGGAATGATTTGGACTTCCCAAATGCATTATGCACTCAAGGGAGAGATGGAGGGTGCAAGGCACACTCCTGAAGGCTGGAGGTTGAAGGCTTTAGGCCTTCAGGGTGTGCTCATGTGCTCAAGAGGCATGGGAGGGCGCATGATGCAAGTATGAAGGTTGAAAGGGAAGAGCTTCATGCCTTTGGAGTGCACTCATGCACTCAAAGGGTTAAGAGGCCGCATGGAGAATTGGAGAAGGATGATGTTTGGATCTTAAGGCCTTCAAGGTGCACATGTGCACCTAATAAGGGCACACTTATTTGAGTCAAAAGAGTGCTCTCAAGGAAGACTTGGTCTCTTAAAGGGTATAGTTAGGACTAAGGAAGGTGAAAGGGGCTTGAGAAATGTGCCTGTCATCCTTGGAGGCTTCATGGCACACTTCTAAACAACAAATGCATCTCCATCAAGGCTTCATAGTATGCTCATGCACTCTAGGCCTTTGAAACCAAATATTTGTCTAAGTCTAGAATATAGGGTGAGGGGTGAACATGATGAGTTTTGACAGAAAACCATGTTCCTACACATGAAAAATCATCAATAAAACTTAGAAAAACTTGAACAATGATAAATATACATCAGAACGCCACTTTATACGCATTCCCCAAGCACAACGAGTGAGGTGTGTGTGATTGCACCCCAAAAGTGTTGTTTTAGAACAATAAAGATGTTACAACCATGAAATGCACCTAAATATGTTCTAATAAATGTGACGACACTTGAAAGAAATAGAATAACATGGGATGACATTTGATGATCAAAGAAACACTAGGTATGAAGGTGGTAGTAGGCTCCAAAATTAAAATGTACTAAAATTTTTGAGGGTGTTGTAGCAGTGACAACACTTGGTGACACACTGGGTTGACTTCAACTTCTCTATCCAGGAATAGATTTTGGTTAAGGGTCATACCCTCAAGAAGTATTGATTGTCTAAATTTCCCCATTTTGACCCAATTTTAGAGATAGCATCTCACTTTTTCTCTACTCAGTTGAACACATACATAAGATACACCATATCAAAATTGTTTCAATCTGGAAAAGGGTAATTTTTGTTAGCGTGAATTCTAATCGCAAGTGTACAAAAAAAGCTCACTTTAGCTGTGCATAACAAACAACCCTAACATCAAATTTGGCTGCCAATTTCTTTAAATATGCAGTTAGTTGACCAAGACAAATGCTACAAAATCCAGATCTATGCAGTAAAAGACATTAAGCAGTGAATACAAGAAAGAGTTGCTCCATGCATCCAATAGACAAGACAAGAATATTTTTAAAGATTTTTTTTATTTATGACACCTGGGAAGGGAACATAGAAAGTTGTTACTAGTCCCCCTCAATGGGATGGGTTCTTATATGTCCTCAACACTTCATATCTAAGATCTCTCTCTCTCTTGATGGTGTAGAAAACCCAGACAAAAAATGGAACTCAAAGGGAGCTCACAAGAAAAATGGTAGCAAAATATGAAAATGATGGAGGATCAAAGTCAGACCAAAAGTATAGATCCAGAGTGATCTTTAGCAACAAAAGGTAGTGAGTGAATGGAAAAACACTTCTATTTATAAAAAAATATTGAGTTAGTCTAGATATTGGCGCATAATTACAATATTATTAACCAAATCTAGATCCAACTTTTATGGAATATTTTATTATATTTGTTGGAGGGAAAAATAATTTGAATTTGGTCAAATCCATTTATTTGTAAATAATAAATAAATAAATGATTTATTTATTAGTTTAAGAATGTGGTTGAGTAATAATTAAATAAATAGTGATTTGTTCAATTATTTATAAATGATTTAGTCAAATTTAACAAGGAATATTATTTAAATAATGTTTTAAATAATTATTCCTAGAAAATAATAAGATAAATAATGATTTATCTAATAATTTACCTGTTTTAGGTTAAATATGACCAGGAATATTAATTAAACTATTGTTTAACTAATTATTCCTTGAGGAAAATCGAACAAATAAGGATTTATTCAATTATTCCTCATAGGGTTTCCTGTTTAGACCATAAACAACTTAATAAATTATGGATTACTAAGTTATTTTTCATAGTGAAAGCAATTTTACTTAGGTTAAAATTGGTCTTACATGGTGTACTTTGGTCCATCTAACATCCAGCTCCCCCTTTGCTATGACACTGGTACCGAACTTTTGACCTCTTTCCGTCAATTGTCTGCGACCCGCCTATCCGATCATGTCCAGGAATGGCAGAGAAGAAAGAGACTATGGCGAGCCCCTACCTTCGAAGATCGTGTCTACATGGACTGGTTTCTTAGACCACTTTTTCCTACTATCGGAAAAGATGTCGCATCTCATTTCCCTCAGAACAAAGAATCCGCTCTCCAGATTGTGTTAAAATATGACCTGATCTACGCACAATCTGGTTATGTTTATATCGTCTTACCTGATCTCCCTAGACCCAGTGGTGCCAACACACCAGGGGCATCCCATGCCGCCGATGGTATCATTGGAGCCCTTTATCATCCATACACTCATCCTCCCATGAGTTATGGTTTCCCTCAGGGAGGCGCCAGATCGTCCAACACTTTTCCCCCTCCTAGTAGCATGTATCTAGGATACAACATGCCTCCTCCTTTTTCCCAACATGTTTACCACAATGTTTCCCAACCTCCTTATTATCCACATCCACAGCCCGGTGCTCCAGCTCCTCTAGCATTAGCACCCCCTCCTCCCTTTCCTTCTCAACCCTCACAATAGTAGCCACCACCCCCCTACGGGCAGGTGTATGCACAACAGGGTGCAACTAATCCTCCTACTTCCAAAAGGAAGAGGAAAGGCACCCAAAATCAATCTACTCTAGGTAATCCAGGACCTAATCCCCAAGGGAATGCACCTAACACTGCTAACCAGCAATAGGGAACTCAGCCCAAGTAGGATAGGCCTATTCGCACGAATAAGCCTTGTTCTTGTTGGGGTGTCTATGGTCACTACACCCACGATTGTCCTCTTTTACCTCAGATGTGTCAGATGTGGGAGACTCAAGCAGCATCACGAGGACAACAAGCCTCCCCTTCGGTTCCTCCCAATGCTGCACCTATCCAGCTGGTTGTGTTTACCAATCCTCCCCCCCAGTAAAGATTCATGGTTACCCAACCCCCTGAAGGTTAGGCGGCCACTTAACCTCCTCCATCTGGTACCTCTGATTACCACATTCTCATGATGAACTTTGACCAAAGCATTGCCGTTGAACTCAACCTTTAGACTCGGTCCCATCAGTACAACAAGCTTCTTGCTACGTCTGCCACCGAGCCCCCTTCTTCAGGTTCCACAGAGCCTCTTTCGACAACCAATGGTTCTTTACATATCCCTCAACCTAAGGTAGAGGTTCATACCAAGATCCCCAAGGGACCATTATGCTAAAACGCTACTAATGGAAAATCTTCCCATTCGTATAGTATAGTAGATGATTTGTTGCAATCTCCTGCAGCCATCTCAATGCTGGAACTCCTCTAGTTATGCACTTCACAATGAAAATCTCTACTAACTACCATGGGCATTGCGGATCCTTCAGATAATCATTTGATCGTCTTCAATGTTGACCGATTAGAACATCCTCCCCTTCCTGCTTCCGTCGCCTTCCAAATCCCTGTCAAGATCCGGAATGCCAATGTCTCCTGTTGTATCATTGATGAGGGGGAATCCACTTGTGTGATGTCCGCTTCGGTTTGGAAGAAATTCAGATCTCTTGAGTTGGCCCCTTCCACTATCACCCTTCGAGCATGGGATGGCCACTCTTCCCAGCCCATTGGCATGTTCCAAAATTGTCCTATTACTCTTGTGGGAAAAACTGTTTGTGTTGATGTAGAAGTCATTGATGCCCCCTTAGATTACAACATTGTATTGGGTCGTAGTTGCACTTATGCAATGTCTGCTTTCCTCACAACGGAAAGATTCGTCACCATCGACCTGTTGACATATTACGAACCGAAGTCTCAGACCTCCCCTAAGTCCAACATCTCTTCGATGGCCAATAAACAAACAGTCGAACCTCTGACCAGTGTTTCACCCAGAGTCTACAAAGACTCCTCTTTTCTTGGTTCTTTCCCTAGTATTTCTCCTCCTGTCTCTGATCCCAGCTGGTCGAACATTTGCATGATGCAATCATCTCGGGCTACCCTCAAGCGGCTTTCTTCGACTAGTCAACAGCCCCGCCCTCCGCAGCCTGCTCCTAGCACCTCGACTCAGCCTTCAGGACCCCCTCCTCAAGGCCCCTCATCTACAGCTAGTACCCATGAGCCTCTCTACCCTCTTGGAACAGTTCCTCTTGGCCTCAACCATCTCGGATCTGTCTCGCCTGGCCATTACTGCTCCGGTCAGATACCGTTCCTACCTCTCCCTCCTCGAATGTTTTCAGTACCTGTTATGGCTACCTTATCCCTTCCTAACCTGACCCTGGGGATCCCAGTATGGTACATCGATCCCGCATCCACTATCCCGCCTGGTCAGCCCAAACCTTATCTTTCTTTGACCCCGGTTCAACTGGTCGCCATGACCCCTCCCTCTGCTACTGTGCCTCAGGCACCTCAACAGGAACCTACTCCTGTTGCGACAGCTTCAGGTGAAAGGGGCAAAGCTCGAAAGAAGGAAAATAAAGACAAGGCTGCCCCAAAAAACCCTGCTCCTCCTCAGCCTCCAAAGCGTACCCCTCAGTGTGCTTTGTGTGATGTTGTCGGTCATGCCACCCATAATTGTCCTGAATTGCCTCATCTCAAGCCCATGGTAAATGAAGTGTTTCCTGAGGTTGATTTCCTAGAAGTCCATGTTACTTTACGTGATTCATCCAAGAAACTCAAGACTATGTGCACAAATCACCCCTGTGATTTGTGTGATTTCCATGGCCACTATACTTACCTTTGTCCCTACCTCAACGAGTACCACTCCTCTTTGGAAGCGGTTTTCCATTTCGAGGCCAAGCGCAAAGAGTCCATCACTCCCTTATTTGCGTGTTTTGCTTTAGCAAAACTAGAGGACACATTCACTCCCATTGACATTCCCCATCCGGATGTCGAAATGAAAAATTCTTCGGCCACTGTCCACAACATTCCATCATCTATGAGATCCTTGGTGGAATACCCCCCTAGGCCTTCCCCTTTTGTTTCACCTGACCTCCCTTCAGCGATCACCTTGGGCTCAACATTGGTATATCCTTTATCTACCTATTCTTCCGTCACCCTACGTGACGACGCACATGTGAACCTTTATTCTCATGATGATGAGTCAGGTAGCTTTGCCGCACCAAATGGTCTTTCTTCCACCAGTCACCCCATCTTCTATTTTGATGAAAAAATTATGGAAATAGTCACCGCCCCTGAATTTATCTATCCCTCCTTACATCTAACCCATGCATTCGATCCACATACACCTTCTGGTCATTACACTGACACTCAATGTTTTGGTAAGGGGGCACCCATATTTGAGAGTCCAGGAGAAGCTATTATCCACAAATCTCCTACTGTATTTGGTCGTGTCGACCCTAGTACCATTATTATTCCCCATTTAGAAGAACCTCTAGAGTCCCATATCACTTTAGATCACTCTAGGGATGATACCCCTCATCATTCCTTCATCTTACATCAGCAACCCAGTCCCCTAGACATTTTTGTTGACCAACTTGCGTGTTTTCTAGGTGAGCACCAATTCATTATATCAAAATCCACTCTTTGGGATAGTGACACCATGCATGCCAACCCAAAAAATTAGTCCATTTGCTTCATATATGCAGTACCAAAATATATTGGTAATCCTCCATTCCCTTTCTCGAACTGCATAACCATAACAAAAACAAATGGCACACCACATCATTAAAAATGTGTTTGGATCCCCCTTTTCTAAATACATTTGGCATGACCATAACATGCTTGGGGGACCCTATACCCCTCAACCATAAAAATCCTAGCTCTCAGCCAAAGACAACATCAAAACTCCTTTCTCTGACAGGTCACACTTTTCAAGTCATTTCCTGGGACAAGTCGTAGTTTTCTGCCCAGAACCTGCTACCCAGGTTGCAGAACAGACCCCAAAAAAGTGCGACCTGGCCTGTTCATGAGCTCTGGGTGCCTAAACTAAAATTTTGATCCCATTTATTGAAAGAATATATTTAGGCCTCTTACCTGCAACTGACGGATCTCGATTCCAACGGCCAGTTTGTCCGCTACGATTGCTGCAAGATTTAGGGCCTTTTCTCCTCTCTACATTCACCACAGCTACACTTGCAAGTGAGTGATTTTGAAGGGACAATGCCTTATTAAAAGTGAAACCCCAGATTTTTCTTTCGCCCTCTGCGGCCAAACCGTACCTCAGTTTGACAAACCGTCCACACCATTGGAAAGATCTCACTGAGCTCTAAAATGAGAACACCTTAGTTTTTCGTGATTTGAAACTTCACCTGGACACATTTTTTCCAAAAAGGGTCACTTCACCACTCGTCAAAATAGAATTTCTTCACTTGCAACACTTGTACTTGGGGCACCACTTTGCCTCCATACTTGTCCGCGCTCGTGTCGATTTTCGTCGTGAGTACCCACCTTGTACTCATGTTTTTATGGTCCCCACTGGGCCTATTCTATGTGGCAGCATCATCGAGTCGCCCTTGTTTAGAGCATCTGAGTTGAGTCATCATAACATTCATGGAGTCTATACCGAGTCCCTTTGTATCCTGCTATAGTCCTCCATCCTTCATTGCTTGGTTCCTCTCTCGTGTCACACATTGTGGCCTTCAGTCCTACTATCCCCTTTAATATTGTGTTAGTTGCTACCAGGTCATCCATGCCCTTCATGCTCTAACAAGGGAAGGCGTCAGCCCGCTACTCAGTACCCCCATTCCACCATCATCCCTGGAGTCAGTCTACCAGTCATTCTATTATTATCTCTTGTGCCTTAGTTGAGGACCCTTTATTGCCTCACCTATGGTGGACCTCCTTCTGTTGACATCAGATCTTTCATTCCAGAAGACAGTTCTAGAGGGCGGTGTACTTTGGTTCTAGCTTCCACTCTTGTTCGGTGCCTCGGATCAGAAAAAGGGAATCTTTATTTCCCTTTGACTTGATTTTTTCTTAGCTCCAACTCCTTACAACATGATCGAGATCTGTATACTCGATGGTTCAATGATGCAGTAGATTGTATCGGTGATTCCCGGGTATGTGTGAGATGTTTCAGACCTCATGAGGGGGTGGCCCTTCAGGTAGCCCCCCACATGCCCAGATGACCTCTCTATTACAGCCTTGGATGCAAATCCATAGATTTTATGGTGTCGGCCTCACCCACTTGCAACTCCTCTTTAGTTTGCATGCATCACTCAGATTTTTAGATCCCTCTCCTATTTTACAGGGCCTCTTTGGTTGTACTTATGTCTCATGTACTCAGATATTATTGTATAAGTCTTAGCTGTTATCCCAGACACAGTATGTATGTGGGATTCATTATCATTTTTTTATCTGGCTCATGTTCATGCCAACATGTACTGTATAGTTCAGTCCCTTGTTTACTGGATGCATTATTCTTTGTACTTTGTCTCGGCAGGCATAAGTATGCCTCCCCTGCCTCTTGTAGCACAAGTACTCACTCATAAAAGAGACTTGTCGCACCTGTAAGTCTCACCTCCTCAGGGTCTTGTCCTCTAGCACTTTAGTCTACCTTATATTTCTCTCTCTCTGACTTACCCGTCGGTGTCTAGTGATTGAGTTGTTACAACGTACTTCGGTCATACGATTATCTTCTAATGCTTGCACTCTAGGGGGCAATTTGTTACACCAATTTTTGGTCATCTAACCTGTTACTATTAGATGGACCAAAGTACACCATGTAAGACCAATTTTACCGTAAGTAAAATTTCTTTCACTATGAAAAATAACTTAGTAATCCATAATTTATTAATTTGTTTATGGTCTAAATAGGAAACCCCATGAGGAATAATTGAATAAATCCTTATTTGTTTGATTTTCCTCAAGGAATAATTAGTTAAACATCATTTTGATTAATATTCCTGGTCATATTTAACCCAAACAAGAAAATTATTAGATAAATCATTATTTATCTTTTAATTTTCTAGGAATAATTATTTAAAACATTATTTAAATAATATTCCTTGTTAAATTTGACTAAATAATTTATAAATAATTCAATAAATAACTATTTATTTAATATTGCTCAACCACATTCTTAAAATAATAAATAAATAATTTATTTATTTATTATTTACAAACAAAGGGGGATTTGACCAAATAATTCAAACTCTTTTCCACTCCCACAAATATAATAAAATATTCCATGAAAGTTGGATCTAGATTTGGTTAATAATATTTTAATTATGCACCAATATCTAGACTAACTCAATATTTTGTTATAAATAGAAGGGTTTTTCCATTCACTCACTACCTTTTTTTGCCTAAAGATCACTTCGGATCTATACTATTGGTCTGAATTTGATCCTCCATCGTCATATTTTGCTACCATTTTTCTTGTGAGCTCCCTTTGAGTTCCATTTTTTGTTTGGGTTTTCTACGCCATCAAGAGAGAGAGATATTAGATCTAAAGTGCTAAGGACATACAAGAAACCATCCCATTGAGGGCGACTGGTAACATCTTTCTATGTTCCCTTCCCAGGTGTCATAAATACAAAAATGCTTTAAAAATATTCTTGTCTTGTCTATTGGATGCATGGAGCAACTCTTGCTTTTATTCACTGCTTGCTTTCTTTTACTGCATAGATCTGGATTTTGTAGCATTTATCTTGGTCAACTAATTGCAGATCTAAAGAAATTGGCAGCCATCTTTGATGTTAGGGCTGTCTGTTATGCACAGCTAAAGTGAGCTTTTTTTGTACACTTGCGATTAGAATTCACACTAACAGTTTTCATGGCGAGTTTATGATATTTATAGTATGAGTTTTCATCTCTGGTGTTGATCTGCTGCCAGTAGGTATAGAAAGTACCTCGAAGGAGTCACTTCAAGAGCACAAACATTGCTTCACTATCTGCAAGCCTAGATAGTACCCCGAAAAATTCACTTGCTTCACCTCCCTGCACAAGAAGCCTTTCTCTTATTTCACCCTTTATTTACTTATTGAATAGGATTGTACATCTACACTTATTATTTTTGACAGGAATAAGAGGGATCCTGACTTATTGAGAGTCGAGGAGGCTTCCCCTTCGGAGAAATATTTTAAGACCTATGATATTGGTTTGCTCGCTTTAAATTTTCCCCTTATCCCTTCTCTAATATATTGGGAAAGTGTTAACACACAAGTAGATTTACACCAAGTTTAGTAGTTTATATACTAGCATAGGCATAGATCTAATAGGTTCCCTGAAGGTTCTCCTTTTGGAAAAATCTTATTTTCCATTTGAACTTAGCTCAACCTATGGAATTTTCCCAAACAAAGAAGAGGAACTAACTGATAACCAAGTGTTGTGGTAGTCACATTTTCTATTTATTTCAGCAAAAATCCTTTCCAAGTCATGCACTTTTCACACTAGGTCCTATTTATGAGACATGACACGACTTGACATGATACACATATAACTGACACAAACTAAAAAGGAATGAAAACGAATTAAAAGACTGTAAAGGAAAATAAAATGGAGACTGTACCCAAAAGCATAATGTAAGACAAAATATGAAACAAAATATATGAAAATACTAGATGGAGAGTAGGAAAAAAGGTGGATGTAATGCAAAGGAAACTAAATGTAAAAAATCCTACTCCTAACCTAACCAGCTAAATGGCAAGGGCTAAGTGTAATGATATTTATTGTGACGCCAATGTAATTCATCTCGACCTACAATCACAAAGATACAAGCAATGAAAATCAACGTACTACAATGTGCAACATAAAAGAAAAGATAATAAATTTAATATATTGCATAAAAAATAGAAGGTCTTTGTTAGATGTAGAAATATGTTTCATGACAACCAACCTTAGCCAACATGCCACCTTACCTTTTTGATGAGAAGAATAATAAAACAAACCTAAAAAACTTCTCGTGGATGTATTTTCATTTTTATTTTCCTTCTTAAAAATCATGAGAAAAGATTGAAACTTGTTATTATAAAAAAGACTTGCTAAGTAAGAGGCCTACAACTAATCATAAATTAGATCATAAAATTGAAAACAATTCTCTTGAAAAACCCGAAACCTTTGAGAACATAAGTTCTTGATTAAATGCATGGAATCAAGATGAGATTCTTGTAAGGGAAAGTGAATTTGGCCATGTTCATTAAGCTTGTCAAGATAGTGAGGACCTGAGATAACCATCATTGAAGGCTAAGTGCCTAAATTGCTTGGAAAGTATCTAAGTTTTGAGATAATAAACCATAAATATCAAATGATGTAAAACAACTGTCATGAGATATAATGATGCGAAAATGAAAAATTGAATAACAATTATCATGATTAGATAGACTAGTTAAATCACAATACTCTTGATCGGTAAATAACAAATATAGATAAGCTTGAATAGCTTTGCAAATGGTTTGAACAAAAGAATCATCTTCTTCAAACTAGTGACAAACTTGACTGACATCATAATCATCAAAATAATTAAAAATGAATGCAAGTATTGCAAACACATGAAACCAATCAATATGTCATGGGTGAAAAATATGAACTTGAATCAACAAATAACATAAGCATCTACTTACACTCAAGAGGAGATTTTGTGCCATGAAGAAAATAATTAACATTATAACATTCACAAGAAGGAATAGGAGCTAAATTTTTTCAAAAGTATATGATACGTATGTATATTTCAGTCAATGATAATATTTAAAATTATCAGCTTCATGTATTGGCATACTCATGGAAGGTATACACTCCAAACACAAGTTAGATTCAAGAGATTTGCATGAATATAATTTAACTGAAACAAAATTTTCAATCTGATCAGAAAATGAAACTTGAAAGTTCGAGGCAATATGTCTAGAATACCATAATTATTTCAAGAAGCAATTTACATCCAATGAAACCATGCAAATGAGAGAATTTTGCAAGAATATCCAAATTTGATTTAGTTCGGGGGCCTTGTGTAATATCCCAAAAGGGAGAATGTAGTAATACAAAAACACAATAGATGAACTGCAACTAAGCAATAAATCTAAATACAACACCGGAATGTACAAAATAGCTAAGCCATTTTATTATGAGGGAGGTGGATAAACATTACAACAGTGCTCAAAATATGAGACACTCAAGCCAAAGAGATGGCCTAGAATGACCCTGAAATGATCCCACAAGAGGGGTTGCATAATTGCTAGACTGTTGGAAGGAAAATTGCATTGTCCCTGCTACAATTGTTGGGACTGCAACTTCCGGAAAAATGTAAAGTTAGATCTAGGCAGTTTGGGAGCTCCAATGATGTTGAAACTTTATATCCGGGCTCTATGATGGATACCCAAGATAACCCAGAAAGGGATTTCCAGATATATCAATCTAAGAAAATCACCCTCTTAGGGCTTTCACATATAACTGTTGGCTATGTAGATCTGAAGCAAGATCTAACAAACATATGGCTGAAATATGTCATACAATCAGATCTATGCAAGAAGGGTTGATCCCTTCACTAGATACTCAAGCTAGAAGCTCAAGATTTGGCTCCTCTGTCCTCCTCCACTGATTGTAGTTGCTGCTACACAACTGCTGCCAAAAACTGTGTTTTCAAGGATGGAGGCTCTCTAGCCTGATGTTGGATTCTGCAATGTAGCTCAAGAATGATGGAAATAATATGCCCAAGGTGAAGGAATGATCCGTCACAAAATTTCTAGCTGAAATGCTGAAAACTTCCCTACTCCAGTGGATCTACAAGACTGGATTGCGCAATCCTTGAGGGGACTGCTACTGCATGGAGGTATGATACAATGGCCTGAATGTCGGATATGAATATATAACTCCTGGAAGGTTGAACATGAAGCACAAGGTGAAAGGATGAATCCTCCACCGGTTTCCTGGCTGAAATGCTAGAAACAACCACCACCTCTCAAACCCTTAAACATGAATTGTGTTATTCCTATAGTCGGAAACACATATGAGTGTAGTTGAAGATGGATCCAATTCCTAATGATGAATAAATTTTAATAGAAAACTTCCCAGAGTAGGCACTCGAATTCCCCCGTGGGTAAGGGTGGGATTTCCGCTCGGAAACACCCTGTGCTAAACGGTATAAGCGTGCATAGAAATGTCAACCAACAAATCTAGATCTAAAAAAATCATAAATAATAATCTAAAATCTGCCTTATATTGTTCCTTCATCTTCATTATATAGATTATGAGCCTTCCATAGCCTATGCCCACCTAATAACTGCCCTGCCTATGTGGCCACTAGCCTCAATGAAGGCTGTGATGTCTCTCCATGATCTCCATCATGTTCTGGATTTAATTCCCACTCTCTCCATCATGTGTGCATTAGATGAACCACTTCCTCCACTATCTCATCATATGTAAGTGCTTTATGATCTTACTTTGAATGAACTATGATCATAGTTGACCTCCTCCAATATCGTCATGATTTTACATTTAAGATCCATGATCTCCACTCTTCCTTCATTTAAGAAGCTGCTCCCCTACTCCATAATGTAGATCTAGATCTAAAATATCCACACACACATGTCAAAAGTGGATTTTATTCATCAATGGTTTTTGTGGGTCCCTCCACCCTCTTATTTACTTAATTAATTATGAAAATTAAGAACTCTAATATTCCAATTATCTTATGAAAATTAATTGGGAATATTACACCTTGCCAGAGTCACGAGAACCTAACATAACCATTAATAGAAGTTGAAGTGTCTCAACTCCCTAATAATTCCTAGAACTTTCATGGACTATGGAATCACGTTTGGAATATTGGATCAGATCATGCATGGTGTGTGGAAATATACCACCAATAATCTTAACTAGATCGCTACTATATTGCTAGTAAACACCTACATTACTAATTTGATCAAAATTTACATCTTCGACAAACATATTACCCAAGTTAAAATATTCTTACAATTGCACATCTAAATGTTGAAATATCTTGTCATTGATGGCAACAGGGTGTTGGAATAAGTTGTCATTGATGTAAATAGGTGTCACCTAAAGGAACAAGTGTCAAAGAAATACCTCAGAGAGTAGGTTCTAGGCACACAAGAAAGGAAATTGATCATAATCATTGCAGTGGATTTGGATCCAATTTTGGAGAAGAAGATCATCTCAGGAGTAGATAGAAAACATTGATATGGATAGAGATTTGGATGATGTTTCTAGTGGTATGAATTTTTTTGAAAATGGCCTCCTGGTTTGAAATATATATCAAGAAAAGCTCTATGACCCCAAGTCCAAATAAGCAGATATAGAAGGAGTGTGGAGGAGGCTTTGTGCATAGCCAAGTTTGGCACATTGCCAGAGTATAGAGAAAAAATTAGTGGAGCCTCTACATGAAGCTTGCGACTGAATTGGAGAGACAACATAGAAATGGAAAGTGTTAGCCATCAGTAAATTTTTGTCATGGAAAATGATGGATAAAACAGGTCTTAAGCCTTCAAGAGATTATTTTCATAGAAAATTTCTCATTCTTGAAGCCTTCTGATGCTTTCAAATTCAAAGGATGATCTTCATTGCTGTTTCATTCATAAATTCACCAAGAAACCCTGTTGATATCCAAAAGAAACTGTTCTTAGGCCTAAATTTCCACCATTTAATGCCTCCAAAAAACCCTTCATTTCATTCACTATTACTCATTTCAAGATGACCTTTTTCCTCTGCTAAAATTCCCTTTTTCCCTTTGAATTAACCTTCATTTCATTAAAAATCCCATTTTAGACCGAGAAAACCCCTTTCTATGGTTTGAAAACCCTTCCTTTTAACTATTGGAACTTGAAAAAACCAAGAAAACCCAACAAAAAATGCATAAAACCTTTTAAAAACCTCTTCCGCCCATTTTTAGGCCTTAAGCCCCTAAGTGCTTAACCTTCTGCTCCTTTTTTTCATGTGACTAACACCTGTGACCTGATGCTAGCGCTCATCGCATCGCAAGCTTTATATCGCATCAGCGTTATCATATTGTTATCCCCTCATCCTGTTCCCCCGCTGATGCGACTAGCCCCTTCTGGCTTAGCCCCCAGCTTTTTCTCCGCCATAAGACCTGGCGCCCGCGACCAAGCCCTTAGCCCCATCGCATCGACGCTGTTACGTTTTCATTACCTCACTCCCCCATTCCCTCGCTGATGCGATAATCCCCTTCTTCCTTGGCCCTTGGTCACATATTCCTCCACAGGACCATGCCCCAGTGCCTATGTTTAAGCTCCCATCGCATTGGTATTTCCTTTAAAACCCGCATCTTTCCTTGTAATTTTCTTGCCCCGATGGCGATGCCCCGATGAAATCTATACCGTGGATCCATAGGATCCAACGGTCCTCGTTTGATCCCACCTCTAACCCATCGTTCCTCCTCTCCCAACCATTGCTTGACACCTGGCTTCTACTTTCTTTATTCGCCGCATACCTTTCCCATCGCGCTCTTTCCCCCATCGTTGGATCTGCCCCGCTTGATCTAATGGTCTACGATCCATTTCGCGCCCATTTCCCAAAATAACCAGTCGAACGTTAACTGTGCGAGACCGCTGGTTTCTTAAGGGACACGTGTCGCAAAATAATTGGATCGTGTTCATTTTACAATAAACCATTTACCGCCCGAATCGAATATGAAAACCATTCGCGGTTTTCGTAAAACCACTTCGCCTATTTTTGTGCCTATATTCAAATTCGACCCTGTTTTCACAGGTTTTTCACCCCTCCGCTAATGAAAGCTCTTCTTTTGCCTGCACGTCCACCTCCTCCGCTTCTGCCAGCCTTCGAAGCAACATTTTCCGACCCCGCAGGATTTTATATAACATGTTTTGTGGTTTTTTGCAGGTTTTATTGGTGGTTTTAAGGCCGAAAGCCACCTATAGTCCATAAAATATAGGCACAGAAGGTGATGACCTTCACGGTCCAAACAGAGGCCGAATGATGAAAAAAGGGACTGACGAGTTCCATTTCATGGATGATCAATGTTTTATGGGCACAGTTTACACCATAAAACCCTCCAGCGCAGACCATCTGTGAACAATTTAAGTTAATAAAGATCAGTAAAGAGTATCAGGATTTAAGATAAAGGATTATGCAAGTCATCAAATATTCAAGGATAAAGGGTTAAATATATAAAGGTAGAAGATTAAGGAGCTTAACCTGACAATGAAGACCAAAAGCCAAAGAAAAAGGATAGTTGACAGTGAATACAGTCAGCATAAAGTTTTAAGACTCCGAAGATGATTACAAAGGCTTTAAAGAAAGTTCAAGGCCTAAAATAGTGTTTAAAGCCGCATAAGTTGACAAATCAACCAAGACAGCCTCCAAATGCCACATCATTGAGGCAATTACTCCTCCAAAGATCGGAAATTCCACCTACAAACTTATTTCCTCAAAAGAATACACACTAAATGCACAGTTAGAGATATTTTTCCAAAGACAGCTCATAATTTATTGCCAGGCTACCAAAAGCCTCCAAAGTCAACAGAAGTGACTAAAGTTGATGAAATTTAATGTAATAATCAATTAGCAGAGTTAAAATTTTTGGAAAACTTGTCCATTTATCCCTTCAAAAGACGAGAAGCACTTACTCTGTATTAATTGAACAGATAGACCTTTATTTCACTCCACCTCCTCAAATTCTCCTATAAATACTTCTCTAGAAGACAGTATACAGGTTGGTCTTTGAATACTCATTGAGCATAAATAGCTTTGAAGTTGTTGAATTTTGTTTTGTAATAGAAGAAAGATAGGCTGAGATGAGAAGTCTGAAGCTGTAAAGACCCACTGGACTTGAAGATTGTAACTGGTTTGAACATCAAATACAAGTTGATTTATGGGATCCTGGTCTATGTCAATGGTGATGTTTTTCTTATTGTAAATTGTTATTTTTCTCATGTTTTCCATACTTTCCATTTTCTCTGACAAAGAACAACAAATATAGATTAGGATTTACTGTCAAGTACCCTAAATCTCACTAATAAATCTTTATCTTTATGTTTTCTGCTAATTGTGTAATTGAGGATAATTCAATAGAGTGTGATCAGTCAAGGAATGTTGGTGAGCCCTTGTCTTGCTGAGTAAAACTTGAGATTTTTTCCTTGAATGTTCTTACAAAGTTTTCTAACTAAATTTGAATTAGAGAAGTTTATGGTTAGCCCTGTCCTCTAATTTCTTCTCCAATAGTTGCTTTGAAAAGATCTCTTGAAAGTATGTCAAAAGCAGGCTAGGTTAAAAGTCTTTACTTGATCTTAGACTACTTTTTATGTTAATCTTGAATGTTTTCCTTTGAATATGCTGAAAGCGGGCTAGGTTAAAATTCCTTACTTGATCTTAAGATATTCTTTGTTTATCTTGAATGTTTTCCTTGGGGATATGCTGAAAGCAGACTACGTTAAAAGTCCTTATTTGATCTTAAGCTATTCTTTGTTTTCCTTTCAGTATGCCGAAAGCAGACTAGGTTAAAATTCCTTACTTGATCTTAAGCTGCTCTTTGTCTTCTTATATGTTTGCTTATTTCATCACTTCTTAATGTTTCATACCATAAATCAACTTAAAGAGATCTATTGACATAGATGACTTGCCCCATAGACCACTCTTGAAACTTGCTATCCAATTAAATATTTTATGACTCCATAGCCCAATGGATTGGCACTGTTTCTTACTTATCCTATCAGTTGAACCATTTTCAACCTACTCACAACTTTACCCTTCAAAATACTTCCTTCATTTTAATGATATTCATCCCAACCAAACAAACAAAAACCTTGTGCTTTATAGCTAGCCTAATATCATATCATAAGCATTAAAGATCATATCTTTGAAAACACTTATAAAGAGAGATCCCTCTCTGAATCCAGGAGGGCTAGATCCTAGGATTCCAAAGTGGTTTTGATGTTGGCTCTGCAGCATTTTTTCTTACCAATATTGCAAACTATAGAGGCCTAATAGGAAGTATTCCCATTGGTTAGTGGAGCCCACTTGGTGGTAATACCCTGATGGTATGTTAATGGTGCAAAATTCTAAGCAACCGGGAAGATTTGGAAAACAATGTGTAGGTATTAGTGAATAGGCATACATATAAGCCACAACAATAGCAGAGAGGTTTCCCATAGGCTGGAGGTGGAGCCCACAATACAGGTTGCCCTGGTGGAAAAAGCCCGATGGGTGCACCCTAGAATATTGTGTATGGAACAAACAACTAAGAACATATCTACATGGCATATTTCTGATGGCATTGGAGAAAACCCTTTAGACAAAATTTGTGGTCACGGGAGGTGGTTTCCCACATAGTTGATCATGTAGATCAATGATGAAGAGTTACTCCAAAGATACTCATCCCAAAACCACAATCTTCTCAGGACTGGTGTCAAGGAAAAAAGGTTTAATCTTAATGTTTTTTGATAAAAAAAAATTATAAAGGAAAATGGTCGCAAAACAGGCCTTGGAGGAAACTCTCACTCCTCTCTGACAATAGGACGAGTCGAAACATATAATTGGCCCAGGAGGTAGAAAATGATGGCGTTAGCATGGACACGTGGAAGGTGGATTCAATATTATTGGGAACTCAAGTGGCCATTTTATGGGTGACACATGTCACCAATCATAGGTTGAGACGTGGAAGGAGTAACATCATCCCAGTGGGATGAGCCCAAAAGATTTAAAATGGTGTGTAAGAGGTATTGTCAGGTGATAGGCATCGAGACATGTCGACAGATAGCAGAGAGCAGCGACCAATCAAATAAGTGTGGGAGGACCTCACGAGACAACTCAACCCATAGGAAAAGAGCCTAAAATATACAATTTTGTGCATTTAGTGATGACGCTGGGTAGAAGGCACCAGGTCACGGTGGCACGACGGAAGCCAATCAGAGAATCATCGAGTGATCCCCATGGAAACGTTAACCTAAAGGTTAGAGCTCAATAGGTTTATTGTGGTGTGAAAACTCAATCGCGTTGGGATTTTGGGGGCTACGGTGTAAGCGTCCACACATGGCCCTATGCCACAGGTAGACCAAGGGCACTGAGGAAATAAAGAGTCGTGAAGGCTCCGATATAAGCTAAGCACTAGCTTTGTGGATTGTTTTGCGTAGAAACAAAGGGGTTGGGAGATAGGAAGCTTAGGTCGTTGTGCTAATAGGTGGTTTCTTTGTGTATAAGCATGACCAATGATGTTGTAGTAGTGTGTTTTCTAATATGGGGTACCAAAGACACCTTCTTTGCAGTTGGTTGTTCCCTGCAAAGAAAATACAAGAATTTGTTGTTGTTAGTGGAAAAACTTGGGTAAACAAAGCATTCTAAATGGTGAATACAATGCATACATAAAAGTAAACTAAAACTAAGAAATAAACACATAAACAATGCTTGATGAAGTAGACACATCAAAAAATTAAGGGAAAATTGTTCCCTTTATTGATTTTTGAATGTAGAATAGATACAATGGATGAAAAATAAAACACTTGGAGAGAATAGTTTGAGCAATGGTTCTAAAAAATCCTCAACAAGGAAGTTCCTTTCCTCAATATCCTTGTAAGATTATTCTGCCTCTGAAAGAAGTATTAAGACTCTCTCAATGGTGAAATCCTATACCCACTAGAATGTATGATTGCTTAGGAGTAATTTTTCCAGCATAAAAATGCTTTAATTCTTCTTGTTTTTGGTTCTCCAATGGCCTGTTTATATAGAATTTTGAATTCCTCTTCCCTCTCTTGGTTCATTAATGAGAAAATGAGTTAGGACAAGATGATACCTTGGGGGCTATATATCTCCAAGTCGACTCAAAATCGATTGTCCTTGACTAGTACATGCCAGGGAATCCCATCTCCCAAGTATGTGAAGTGGTCCCGGACTACTAACTTAGACTATCACATGACTGCGCGACTATCGTAGGAAAATTCGTGCAGTTTTTGATTTATGCCTTTGCATGGGTTTTGTAGGTATACTTTATAATTAAAACCTTTGGATAATTTTTTATTTTTGTATTTCATGATGTTTTCAGTTAGAAATTCTTCACCTATATGTTCTGGTGGATGAATTTGGGTGTCATATGGATTGTACAAATGTGTGTACGCTTTTTCTTTGTTAAAATTTTCCCGCTGATGCATGAATTTAGGAGAAAACATATAGTTAAAATACATCATATTTTTATGTTCGGACTGAAAGCTTGATCAATGCTGTAATATCCCAAAATGGGAATGCAACAATAAATTAACGCAAATATGGAATATAAATGAGAAATAACTCATTAAATGTGTTAAAAACACATAGCCATCAAATTTATGCTGCAGCAACAAAATTTTTATCCATTACATTAGCCAAAAGTGGGGAAAAGTAGCAATTTATGCCCTAAAAATGTTATATTCAGAAATTTGTGTTTTAATAGGGGAAAATAATGTTGGGATCCCTTATCATATGTAATTTGGGACTCACACCCATAAAATTTTCCAAAACAAATCACTTTTTCTTATTTAAACAGATCTCCCGGTCTCGATATGGCTTAAAAAGGCCCAAATCCCATGACTTGACTAAACATAAGTTTTCTGAAGCATGCACAACGTCTTTTAAAGAGTTTCTCTGATAAAATATGATTAAAACATCAGATATGGAGTTTTATTGCTCAGAACATGAAGAAAATTGGAGATCTAGCTCCTTTTACACATCAGAAAAATGACCCGGCAAGGGTTTCATGAAGCACAAGTACAAGATGCATAAATCTGCAGATCTGGATCAGAAAATAACGCAGTCTGCTGAAGAACTATATCTAAATATCTAAATAATACAAAAATGAAGGAGGATCCTTTTTACAATACTTTCCGGGAGAAGGGTTGGCCCTTTCCCTGAGAAAGCAAGACAAGCTTGAGGGAATTGATCCTCTCACTGCTACACTGCAAAGAATGACGCAGGTCCTGCAAGGGATTGCACTTTAGCTGATGGAAGTGCTTTGGCCAAGTGCCAAGATATGGAAATATGCTCCAAGATCTTCCTTACTGATCTCCCAAAGGAATGGAGACTCCCTCCTTTGAAAAATGAGTGTAGGAAGTGGTGTTGTGAACCCTCACTGCAACACCCTGCAAAAAAACGTTATACTACTGCAGAAATAACATTGTAGTTGAAGGAGGATGCTTGGCCTCAAGCTTGGATGTGAGGAAAATCAATAAAAACTCCTTCAAGAGGCCTCTCAAGAAAGGAGAAGGATTCCTAAACATGAAATCCTTGTGCTAAGCAGCACAACAACTCTATTAAACAACAAGAGAATGCAGAAAAGTATAAGTAGAAAAATCAAATATCATTCCAAATATGGCTTTCTATGGCTGCCTTGCCCTCCTTTTATCCATGTGTGAGCCTTCTTGCCTTGGGCCCCACTCAATTAGGGTTTCCTCCACCAAGGAATCTTCCTCCCACTATCTCTGCGCTATCTCACAAGATGCTTTCCACCTCCTATTCCAGCGCTATTGACTTGGTCAAACTAGACCTTGTCCACATGCAAAAGTTCCTGTTCGCACATGAAGGTGTGAAATCCAGCCTTTATGTTGATCCCTTTTCACATTATGAGGGATTTTATTTAGATTTTTATTATGCATGGGCCTCCTTACCCATTTATTCATCTCCTAAGTGAAATCAGCAAAATTTAATATTCCAATTTTCTGCATGCAAATTTTGGAATATTACAAATTCCTTGAGAGAGAAAATAACTTGTTGTGGAGATGAGTAGCAAAAAAAATTGAGTGAGGATGAAAGATAACCATGCTCTAAAGGAATGCTGATAAAAAAGTGTCTATACAAGGTGAGAAAGTCTCATGTTCGTTATGATGAATAATGACTAACTATTAAAATAATAGGGGAAATATTCATGTCAAGTCAGCATTGCAGTGACTAAGATGATGATGGTTGATGATGATAACCGCATACACCGTCAAGGGCGCTTTAGAAAAATAGAATGAACTAGGTGCCCCCATGCATTAAAAGTGAAGCACTGCTAAGTGAGGTTCTCATGGAAGCATGGGTCTTCGACTCTGAGTATCTCCCATGCATCAAAATTTAAGCACTATTGACTAAGTGTTAAGAGATGCATGGGTCTTTGACTAAATGGGAGAGTTGCAACAATCACAACATATGATAATACCCTGAAATGAAAAAATTATGTTGGTTTCGAATGTCATGGAGATCGATGACATCAATGGCTGATATTAATTCCCATAGTGCCACCCAAGAATGCCCCCTAAGGGGTAGATCACCCAAGGTATTGCTTCGATCCTGGAAGATGGGTGTTGAAGTCGATAGGAAAGAAGCACTAACCTCCCGAAATGTTGATTCGGGGAATCAATATGAAGGATAAAGATGATTGTAATATGGTGGGTCAACAAGTCATGATAATGAGAGTTGACAATATGAATGGATACAGAAAACTTATTGATGTTGGAGCTACAATGCAAGTGGAGGAAGTCAAAACAATTCCTCTAGGGGGGAATGTCCTTGGAGTCGGTAGGACATCCAAGATCAGTATAAGCATGTTCTAGTTGGCATAATGAATGATCAATGAATGGTGTGGTGATAACCGAGCTCCAACCAAGGGAACTATGGACTATCGCCAGGTACAAGACATGAAAATATGGGTGGGAACCCTTTTATTAAGAAAATTTACACACTTTCCAAAATAATGTAAATTTTTTTTGGGATGTACATACACAGAGACGGGTGCCCCAAGAAAAATGGTGACCTGAGTGATGATGTAGGTAAGGTTTTTTTTTTTCCTGAGGGCATGGACCCCATTGGTTGGTTTTCATGTGAGGTTGATGAGGTGGATGAAGTGACACAAATGAGCTATTCCATATGGCGGATGATAGGAAAAATGTAGAACATGGGAGTGCATTCAACTTTATCCGAAAAAAATAAATGAGGCGGCCCGAGAGTAGGGTTGGTAAGGAATAAGTAAAGAGTAGAATGAGGCTAATATTCAAGACATGTGAATGAGATGAATCACATGCCTGGGTGAATGGTCAGGGATCCTAATAGTGTGTGGGGATCTATAAAATGGGATGATCCAGGAAGGGGAAGGTACTATAGACCGACATGGATGTTTACTCGATGCAAGGAAAGGTCATGGTAAACATGGTCAAGATGATGGACCCTATGGTAAATTTAAGAGAAATGATGTTAGGATGTGAATATTTGTAGGATTCCTATCATGATGGGTGGATAATGATACCTTCACTATCATCGACCAGCAAGGGACTGATTCTGATGGCAAACTATCAGTAGACCTACAACTTCAACAAATAATACCCCAAGTAAAAACATATATACGGTGAAATATGCTAAATAATATGAGTCGAAGAACATGGGAAGGCACAGTTGGAGGGGTACTATGAAAGTGAGACGGGCCCAAAAATGATTCTGAGATCGAAATGAAATGGAGGGTACCATGATGAATATGATTTCATCCTAATCCTTGTGTTGCTGACGGTTCTGAAAATGGAGGTCGTGAGCTCTTGAATATGGCTCTAGAAGATGACAAAGAGGACGATATATAGGGCAAAGTGGGCCATATGCCAACTCATTTGTACTTGCTAACTTGGAGTGCAGAGCTAGGTTTGGGATTTATTTTCTGTTGTAGCGGTTAGCCTATGCACCAAGGAAGCGTGCGAGGATAGATATGCAAGAGGAATTTACCTAAGCTTTGTAGTTTTGGTAGGCTAGGGTAGGTAGGTCATACAAGATGGCCTGTATAGACCTATTTTTAGGAAAAATATATAACCTGCACTAGAAATTGTGAAACGGTCACATGGTTCTTGCAGGTTAAGGGAATGCATCCATGAAAATACCATGGTTACAGGAAAAATAGTCATGGGATCCTTAGGTTAACAACCCCATGGATTTTGGGGTTACAGAATTGCAAATAATGTGACTGTTCGAGAAACAATCATGCGTCTTATGTGTCTATGAGAAAAACAAACACGTGACGGTTGGGTTGATGTCCCCACGAGTAAAGGACTATCAGGAAAATAAATTGCGCGTTTGTATGGGCTGAAATCAAAACTATACAGTGCATCTTTGAGAGACAGACACGCAGTTAGACACTAGTTATTATATATGCGTGCGGGATGAAAAAATGATAATTTTTAAGCCTATGAGGCTAATTTTTTTTTCTACATCCTGCTTAGCGGGATGGGTATGACATGGATGGAGCTTGATTTGGAGCACATTTGGATAGCGGTGGCTAGATATGCTCAGGTGAGTGTAACGCTAGCTAGATGGGGGTTTTTGAAGTTCCTTCAAAGCCCCTAGCTCAAGTCGTAGGAGGATTTCCTGTGTTTTGTGATAGCAAGGTGGGAGCCAGATCAAGAGGCAATTAGGATCTAGGCTCATTATTTGAAATTCACTATTGTAGTGGATGTTTATTTTGTTACAGGACTGGTGCCTCGTGGAGAGGTAATACTGATGTCGTTTTCGCATGGTTGAGTGGACCTGTAAGCATGGGTAGGTCACCATTGCAGTCGTGATGCCATTGATCGAGGTTTCCTCCGTATTGACATAATTTTGGATTTAGCTGAGCAAGTTGATTTCGCGATGATTGTGTGCCTCAATGGGATATCATCCCCTCACCATGTTTCTAGACGACATATTTCCTTCCTTCAGAGACTTCAGAGGGACATATCCTATGACTGGAAAAGTTTTGTGCACGAAGGGATGACATCACATCTTACGCAGGTGTGGAGGGGAAATTCACAGAGTTTGTTTTACGCCATCATACTTTGCAGTATCCTATATGAGAGGATCATTATGATGAGTTCTATACTGGAAGTGTCACCAAGGCCTTCGAGAGAACCACATATATGGAGGTGGGCCCCTATGATGCCTCGAGTTGGTGGGGATGAGGTAGGGAAACACTAGATGCCCATAGTAGAGGGTTAGGTTATGTCCAAACCTTAGATGATTATGGAGCGCCCATATGCTGGTGTGAATTTCAAGGGAGATCCAAATATGGGCTTACCCCCAGTGACGCTTAGGGTATAGAAGGTATGTAATTTGTGTGTTATTCATTTTTTCTTAATTTCATGTATTTATGATGTATATTTATGACTATACTGATACCATTTATGTTTTCTTGCAAATGGGGGTACACATGTACATTCGTTGGCCTACTTGGTGTGCAACGATCCTCATTGTTTGGGTATAGCTAGTGCAGTGAACGTGCCATGATGGTGGAGAGATATTTACAGGGTCCAGGAGGACCCTGAGAGACCAGCTTAGCACCGCCACTTTGAGATAGGTGGGCCCTCGAGAGAGGGGGGAAATTCCTCTGCCCAATCTAAGGTGGCGAGGCTATGGGAGAGTGCATTGGTTGTAGAGGCATAGGTGGATGTTGTAGAGGCTCAGGAGGATGATGCATAAGTAGTAGTGAGGGAGGTCGAGGATGCATGGAATCATGAGACCACCCTAGTTTGGGGATGCCTGAGAAAGTTTGGGCGATGTTATGGGAGGACACGGCGGAGAGGGTTATGGCTCATGATAGAGCACAACATCCTATCCTTCATCTTCTTTCGATAGTAGTGTCGACTTCTCATCCTATCTTGGCTCCAACACTAGATGAGGCTTGGGGGACTCAGGCGAGGGGTGTAGGGGGTTACAGGCCTTTTCCTTAGATGTATTTTGATGTATGGACCAGGGAAAACACTGGTTATGAGGATGCTCCCATTTTTTATGATTTATTTTTCTATCTCATGCCAAAATATGTATTTTTGTACACATATATTTTTTGATATATATATATATATACGAGATGGTGATTTTTTGTCTCTCTCATGATGTGCTTTATGTGTATGCTTCTAGACATGTGATGTAATTTTGAATTTATTTGATGGGTATGATGTTCATGATTTATGTGTCTTGATGATGATATGTATGTGATACATGCCAGTCTAGGATTTTATTAGTGATGCGATCAAATATACGATTTTGATGTCTTGGTATATGTGAAAATGTGATATGACCAAAATCATGAGCTAACCTTTGTGCATGTAGATATTTCCCAAAAAGGAAAGGGTCGCGTACTTTGAAGGTTTTGTTCAAATGCAATACAACAAGCTGGGAATCAAGGAACACATGTAGGTGACTGATACCTAGGTGGGAGGCATCGATTAAGAGGCCTATGAAGAAAATTATTATTGGTGGTTGAAACGATACATAGCCCATTCTAGTGGAGGGGTGTCAGGTCAAGAGAGTATATGGCCCAGTTCACTGCAACGAGGTTTTTTGACCCTTCAGAAGCACCATTAGTGAACCTGTGATGATATGATGGCGAATGATCCATCTGTGACACATGATGAGAGAGTGATTCTTAGAATACATCTATGGTGAGGTGATCATCATAAAAAAAATCATGGTACACAAATTTATACTCTAGGGCTATTTTGAGTGTTATAGATATAATTTTTTGAGGTAGAGCCCATTGAAGGGATCATTAAGGCAAGTCCCATTTGGCTCTGTTAACATGTATGCCCCCTAGAGGAGACAATGTTTAATAATATATGGTCCCTTCTATAATGTCTCGAACTTCCTTAGTCCTAAATCTTCTTTGGAAACACTATAGTGAAGGACTAACTCTCCTTCGGTGAATGGTTGATCGGTGACATTGCAGTCAAAAGAGGCTTCATTCCTATTTTTTTGTGCTTCGTTATGTTGGAGAGACTCTCACCAAATTGCATCGACGTGTTCTAGCTGCACCAAATTTTTCTCTAAAGGTGTTGTATCAGAGAGAAGTTCAATGGCTGAGTGTAAGGTAGGTATCTCACACTCGATGGGGGGAATAAATTCAACCCCATATACTAATTGGAAGTGTGTGAATCTAGTGGATGCTTTGACCGTAGTGTGGTATGCCCATAAGGCATAAAAAACCATGTGGTGCCAATTGTTTTTATGGTTGTTCACCATATTTTGCAACATTTTTTTGAAAATTTTATTAACCGCTTCTACCTCGCTGTTGGAATGAGAGTAGTATGGAGAAGAAAATTCATGAGAAAACCCACGGTGTTGGGATAATTCTTTAAATATATTGTTCTCAAAATATTTTCCATGATCTGAGAACAATTCCTTAGGAACACCAAACCATGTTATGACATGATTGAAAAAAAATTGCACAACAACTTTTGCGGTGTTATTATATATGGGCATGGATTCAACCCATTTTTTGAAGTAGTCGACAACGACCACAATATACTTATGGTCGCTTAAAGATGGAGGGTTTCAAGTCATGAAGTCTATGCCCCATTTATAGAATGGGACAGCGACAATGACTGGTTGTAGCGGAGTTGGTGGAGCTTGTGCCTTATGAGCATATATTTGGTACCACTCACATATCTCGAATGAAATCACAGAACAAGGTGGGCTAGAAATAACTAGCACGAAGGAGTTTTTGAGTAGTAGCCATACCTAACAAGTGTTTGTCACAAGCTTCATTGTGGAAATCATTTAGTACTTGCTTATCTTGTTCAAGGGTAAGGCATTAGTGAAGGATGGTGTTGATGCCTTAACGATAGAGGACGTCCCCCATAAGGAGGTAATGGGGGGATTGATGGTGAATGTGCCTTCGGTCGTCAAGAGGAAGCTAATGGTTGAACATTTGAGTTCAAAGAAAGAGGAGGATTTCGTTGTACCAGGGGTCATTTGTCGATACAACAACATATGTTCGTCGGGGAATGCATCATTGGCAGGGAACCCTTGGGAATCTGCAGGGATATCTTTGATGAGTCATTGAAAGGATAAGGTCCTTCTTGCTTTTGGGGGAAGCAAACTATAGATCGAATTCCTATAAGATAACTACTCATCAAGCTTATATGTGGTTCATCATAAGACGAGTGAGAAAATATCTCATGGGGTTGATATTTTCTATTATGATGGTGGTACATAATATTATATAATGTTGAAGATTTTATATTAAGTGGACAAGGGATAATGTGGTTTTCTCAATTGGTTCATACTTCAAGGAAGGCCTAGAGAGGTTCTTGTTGATATAAAAAATAACATGTTCTCTATTATCTTATTCTTCTTGGACTAGTACCCCCACAATGGCTACTTCATATTCTGATATGTAAAGGGTATAATCCTTAGTATGGTTAAGGGGACTAAGTAACGGAGCTTTAGAAAATGCATATTTTAGGGCTTCAAATTATTTTTGAGCTTTCTCATCCCAATGGAATGGAATATTCTAACAAAAAAGGCACAAGAAGCCATGCGCACAAGTGGCGTAGTCGGGAAAAAATATACATAAGAAGTTGGCCTTACCCTGCAATATTTGAAACTGCATTAAAGTTTTTGGAGGTGGTATTTCTCAGACGTACTAGACCTTGAGAGGGTCGACTCTAATAATATAACAACCCTAGTGAAAATTCCATGTAAAAACAAATAATAAAGGAAAAATAATAGCCATGGTCATGCAACATGTATTCCAAGATTAATGTTGGGAAAAAAAATCCTAGTGTGGGTGTTCATATGGTTTTGAATTAGGGTCTATCATTCCCTATCATTTCAGTTGCTAATTTCCTTAAGACAAGAACAAACCATTCATGACTTCTATTGCAAGGTGTCTAAGGTTTGAAGTATATATTATATCACTTATGTGCTCATCAAAGCTACCACTCAAGGGACTAACTGCATTGCATATGCAACTCCCTCCATTCAAGGGTGCACTGCAATGCACTTCCCGACATTCAAGAGTGCACTGCAATGCACTTCCCGACATTCAAGAGTGCATTGGGCAAATGGGAGCGAAATTCTCATTGTTCTGGAATCTCCACATGGGCAGTGCCTTCTAGAAGAGTCCATATGTGTCAAACTTCGAATCCATGTGTCCATCTAACACCTCTGAGCTTGGGAACATGTCTTGCCTATTATTAGAATGTCATTGATTGAGAAAATACCTTCAGTTGCCCTATAAATTGAGCACAGATACTAGTGCTAGACAAGGAAAAAATTTGGTAAAGAATTGATGTTGGATTCTCAATTGAGAGAGTGATAGAAGTGATATGTTGATTTTGATGAGGCTATGGCTATGGAAATTGGCAAAGGCAATTAAAAATTCTTTGGAAAGGAAAAGTGGCAATTATTGGCATTTATTTATGAAAATAATAAAAATAGGAGAAAAGGGAGGTGAAAGGTCACAGGTTTCATGTGAGGAGGAAAATGAAGGAAAATATTGGGAAATTGAATAAATTATAGGGCTCATTAATAAAAAGGCTTCTAAGGTTCAGTTCACAGAATTTTGTTGGTTCTGTTTTGGAGCTCTCATTCTATTCTCTCTCTCATACCCTTGGAAACTTATATTTTTCTTGGAGGAGTGTGATGCACTTGGGCTTTGGAGTAAGAAGGAAAAGGAAGAGTAGGAAAGCATAATATTTCATTGGGATCAACATCTATAATGGGTTTTTCTTGCATGTAATGAGTTGTATGTATGGTTTCCTCACTAGTTTCGACATGCATGGCATATGCATGTGGTTTCTTGGTCATAATATTTCATTGGCATGGAGGATTTCCTAGATTGATAGTATCCTTGAGAGGAAATTATCTCGCGGAAGAGTTTCATTGCTTCCTTGTAATATTCCTTCTATCGATTGGTTTCGTATGATATCCTTGGGGAGACGGGATTTATAATAGCTAGTTAATTAGTGATTCCAACATCAGCTCCCGTTCTTTCCCCCCTCTTGTAACAATGTTGATATTGGACTTTATTTAAGAATCAATATCTTTGGGTTCTGCACAGATTAATTTGGCTCAATGAGCTCAGGACAGTCCTCAGTTACATGCATATTTACACAATAATACAAAAACCAAGGTCGACTTGGATGAGGACATTCTCTCACAACATGACCCTCTTGATCACATTTATAGCATCTGATTGGACCCACTCCCCCTGTCCTTCCACCCCTTGGAGCTCCACCTCCTCGACCTCGATAAGTTTCATTTACCTAAAAGTAAATCTGATCCAATCGATCCGCTAGTGCATACAAGGATCGACATTGGCCCGTATAGTGATTTTGGGATCCACTGAATTCAAAAAACAAGTTATTCAGAACATTTGAATACTTGTATAAAATAGGACATGACCGAGGTTGGTGCCCAAAGTTGCGACATATTTCACAATAATTTTTTGCATTCATACTTGGTAGACTAGGGAATGAATGGAACTGAGTATGACCTTAATAAGGGAAGGCATAATATGCCTGCGCAACTCCTGCAGGCGATGGATGTGGAGGAACCATGGATGTCATGTAGTCTCCTAGGTCCCGTAATCACGGGAATTTTGTGACATGGTGTCCTTCGACCTGATAATGGGTACAACATACCTAAGGTCTTGTTGGTCGAGTTGGTGCTAAATCCTTCAATATTTAAATTAAGGTAGCAATTTGAGTTTGTAGCCCCATAATGCAGGATCAGATGATGATCTGCCTGCTCTATACTCCAACAGATATCCTACCATAGCTTTGATTTGCGTAGCTTGCTCCAGAGCATCTTGGATCGTATTTATATTCTGTTGCGAAAGTGGAATCCTAGTCATGGGCGACAAAGATTTGATAAAAATTCCCTCTAATGATGAGGATCAATAGGATATGATCATTTAATCATGGTATCCTTGAATCATTACATACACATCAAGGTTTATTACCCCTCCCTTTGGCGGATGTCCAATAATTCTGCTATTCCTTGTGGGTTTAATTGGGGAAATTTAAACTCCTGAATATTTTTTTTTTCATCAAATCTATACTAGGTTTTATATTGGAAACAATCCAATTTATAAACCATCTCAATGGTCTGTCCCTCGATATGGTTTGAAACTCAATAAGTTTGTTAGCATCAGGCATCTGGCAGGCTTTCCAAATAGCCTCACATAAGCACCAATGTTTCTCAACATCTTCACCCCGCCTTCCTGCAAACTTGAGGTACCTTTAAAAGAGACCCAACTATAACACCAACCATGGTCCATCACGGTGTGGAAACAAGTACAAATCCTCTTGAACCAGGTTGTAATAAACTAACTGAACTTGCTTGACTAACACTACCAGAACTGCTTGCACCTTGAAGTAATGACTGAACCTTAAGAAATTTTCGTACCTTTCAAGAGAGAAAATATGGAATTTGATAGAGTACCAGGGGAAGGTTAGAGGGAGGAGTAGGTATGCTTCTGTGTTGTGGGGTGTTATTTTCTGGTATCGAATCATCTTCAAAGAAAATTTGCCTCATCATGAAATGTGGATCATCATCCACTTTATCTTCATATGATCTTTTAACTACCCAACTACCCATCTCACACGTCTGAAATCCTTCTCCTATTTCATGCATCAAAGTAACCGCTTCCAAACCCTTCGTACTAGTTCCGCTTTGAATTTCGTTGGCACCCCCTACTGTACCAGAGAAATAACTTCCTCCTTCACTTCCTCTTCGAAACTCTAGGTTCTCCATTTCCTATGTCTGCTCTACTGAACTCCTAACAGTGTTGCCTATGCACTGTAAATATCTTCTTCTCACCCTCAGTTCCCACAACTTCTTCTCACGCCACTCTTCATCTATCATATCTCTCCGGAACACTCAAAAATATCTTGTTTGTCGCAACCCTTCTTGATTCATTATGAGACTTCATTCATCCTCCCACATCAATGCAACATTACTTGCCCCCTAGTCCATTCCCCCGGTACAATTGGCTTACACTACCATTTGACCTAGTTTAAATTCCAACAGGTGGTCTTCTACTAGTAGTACCTTAATCCAAAGAGGAATTTCCTTCAATAGTCATCCTCTCATGCCAAATTTAAATATTGATTCTACACAGAAAAATGAATGGTATTTTTCAGCTGCAAATTCAATAATGTAGGCTTCAAGAGTTGCGTCAACCCATAAATCAATGGTCTTTTTCAGCTCTAAATCTAACCAATGAAGATCAAATATATTTGTTGTAGTCCAAGTCTTTTGTAACGTCGACTACTGTGAACCTGCTTTATTATTGAACTAGGTAAGCCAATTCTCTAGATTCTCGGTAAACTTGCACCAAAATATCTCATATTGATCAAAACGGGTTCTCCATATAGTATTTCCTCTCTAACCCAGTCTAAATTATTTTCCCTGAGTTGTGCCTGATGTAAGACAAAGTGATCTACCTCCTTATGCCACCAATTTTGTAGATTGCAACGACTATACAACGACTGCATGATCTAGAACCCCTGTGGTAAAACTTGAGGTCCCAACAATGGAACCATTTGTTGGAAAGAAAATTTTAATTCAGTTTGAACCTAGGTTCGATCAAGGGTTCCAACAAAGAGCTTGTGTAATCTATCACTTTTCCAACATTTTCACTCCTCCCAAATCGTAGGAGAGTCTCACCCGAGGTGAGCCAAAACCATAAATTATTACAGGGAGTTTAGATATGAAAAATCATGAGCTACAACCATTAATATTCTCATTCTCGATTAAAAAACTTAGAACATTTAATCATATATTAGATGCACTCATAAAAATTTAAAGGGGTGCACAAATTCTCAGATTAATACAATTCCCATCTTCTGTTACTGATCAAAACGAGTCAGTTACATCCAACATGAAAACATAGCTTGCGGAATTCATAGAATTATGTGCGGATTTAGAAATAGAGCAATATAATCACATAATACATTCAGTTTGGGAAATATAGACTCAGAGAATTACAACAATTACACAACTACAACATTCCCAAGAACCCAAGAATACTTCAGCCAAGAAGCTCTTAATTCGTTGTCTAATTTTCCTTTTATCCTTGTGCTCGCTTGATCCAATGCCTCACTCACTGTATCCTGGTTTTCAATACCTCAAGTTAATACCTTGATTCTTTCTTGACGGGATCAAACTCGATCCCTGATTTCCCGGCACACTCCCTTGTTTTCTGTTGCTTGCATTCCAAAATGAAAATTTTTCCATTTTTACTTTTCGAGCACTCTGTTTGCTACATATTCAACCAAAACATCCTTTGCGACTTATTTTATTTCCAAAAACTAAGGACCCAACACCCCTTTCATGTGTTTTTCCCACACATTTTATACAAAGAGGAAAGTGGGAAAATTGAAACCAATTCCCCAAATTTGGACTATCAAACTATAAATAAATTGGAAAATATTTTATTTGTGTGTTTTTGGTAGATTTGTGTTGGAAAATGGCTCAAGATATTATTACATAGGTAATCTAACATGAAACCATCTAAGAATAGTTTGGTTTTATTTTTTTCTAATTGGTTGTTTTATTTGGGATGCAGTTTGGGAACAACCACAACTATAAATATACCCTTGAGGCAACCGTGTGTATCTCCCAATCCATACACTTTTTGAAAATTTTTCTTAACTTCCACCTAATTGGGGATGTTTTGAACAAAGCCCATGTCACGAATTTTCTATATTCTTCCTTGTTTCTTTAGAAATAACATTTGGAGTTTGTTACTCAATTTTTTGTTTCACAAGTTTAGTGAAATGTGGATCATAACCTTGAGGATTATGGAATAATCCTGAGTGCAATGAAATAAATCCATGTCATTATCCCTAGGAACAAAACTCATGTTGAAAAGTCCCCCCTGGATCTATATAGATATGCTAACCTGAGAGGCTAGTTACAAGAAGTACATAGGAGCTACAAGAATAGAGCTAGACAAAACCTTCATTAGTCAAACCAAGCATAATCCTCTCTAATTTGTTAAAAATAAAGGAAAATAATGATAATTAACTATGTTAATAATTAAAATATTGTTGTAGTATATTCATGAAAAAAACATGTTAAGAAGGACAGTGAGTGGGTGACAGGATGTGGTGAAATAATCAAGAAAAGATGTTCGAATGGTGAAAAGATGACAAATTGATGACCCAACATCTCCCCCACATCTTCACTTTTACATGTTCTCATGCAAACAAGGTATATTTGACAGTAGAGAATCACCCCTCTTTTCAAATACAACCAACCTGCATGGTTGTAACAAGCATTTCATCGATAATGAGTGTAGTGGAATGCAATTTTCCATCCTCACTTTTATGGCCATCTTGGTAAATTTATGAACATTGTCTCCATTGATAGCATTCTCACCATTTTCAACTATACACCTAGCAAATATTTGTGTTTCATTTTTTCCTTAAGTCTTTTTAATGTCATAGAGAAGGGATACTTGACCATGGATAATATAATGTTTTCCATCCCTATATATAAACTCTCTGTTAACCATAATGCCCCAATTTTTTATAAGTTCCATGGGCACTTGCACAATTAAACTTACATCCCTTTTCTACATTATCTTTCCTATTAATTTTCCTATCTTCTCTATTTTCCCCTTCAACATTTCTATTTCATTTGACCAAATCAACATTTTGGGTCAAAAACCTTGGAAACTACATTCTTAAGAGTTTCTTAGAGAATTCCTCCTTTTTCTCTATTTCCCCCCTCAACATTTCTATTTCATTTGACCAAATCAACATTTGGGTCAAAACCCTTGGAAACTACATTTTTTAGAATTTCTTAAAGAATTCCTCCTTTGTTCTGCTAGATACATCAAGCTCACCATTAAGGATATAATCATATATATATTTTAACCCTATAATTCCCTTTACAATAGTATAAGTTGTTGTAAAAGAAGAAGTTGCAATGGTTTCTTTGTGAGAACATAAAACATGTGCATCTCATTTAGTAAACACCACTAGATTGGTAGTGTAAAATTTCCAAGTGCTTCATGTCATACAAACTTATTATTGACCTTTTACCTCCAAATATCCTATCCATGGTTACTCCTTATGTTTCTTGTTCTAAAAAACTTATCTTCATATCTATTGTACTCAAAGAAACTTCAGATGAAAGAGAGTGAAAGTTGGAGCCAAAAATTTGAATGAACCTACATAATTTTTTTTTGATAAAATGGCTCAAAGAACCCACCTAGGCCCTTTCCTTTCGAATCAATTTTGTTGTTGTCTAACGGTTTCAAAATCATACAAGTATTCTCTCTAGTGATGGCTCTTGAGATATGACTAATACAAAAAGGAACCATATGGTGCTTTCTCTAGAAATTATATAGATGTTGAGTAAGTCAAGACAAAACTCCAATATAATGCAACTTCTCAAGGGGTCACTCATGAAGTCCAACAAGTAAATGTGGAAGGTTAGAATAAGGTCTGATTTGTTCTTCTTGTAAAGAAATATTTTCTACAGCTTTTTTTATCCTTCCACATTAATTTTTCTTTCTCTTTAGCATATACCTCAATAAGATCTATCAATTTTCCTTCATCATACCTTGTGAGCAAATCCACAACGATTAATCCATATCTAACCCTAATGACATTTGGGTGAAAATTTATATGAACAATTTGAGCCCCTCAAATACTTGGGAAATTTATATCCCGGGACTACTTTGAAACCCTCCATAGTATTTTATCTCCAGAAGATTGATATCCATCTCTCAAAATTTTTAACACTGAAGCCTTTGATATTTTTCCCTCTAAGAAAACCTGAATGATGTGGAATATATTCGATATATGAATTTTTGTCTCATCAATGGGACCAAGAAGCACAAAAAGGTGATGTGTAGGAGCATCTAACATTAACTGCAAATCATTTGGATAAAATTTTATAGTGGAACACTATATAAAGTGCCATCATATGCTACAAAAACTTCACTAACTTTGTGATTAGAAAAAAATGAGTGTCATGATTAACATAGTAACGTTGGAATTCACTTGGGTGTCGAATTCTTCCATCGATGTTTGGAATATAATTTGTAGCATCTAACCATAGAAATTTGTGAAGCCAAAATTCAATAGGATCACCAACAACATATATTTTGGGTTCATCTAGATTCACTTACCTAGTACTCTCCCTGATACTGACCCATCGTCATTATTGGAAGGATTTTGAATTTGTTCTTATAATTGCTGCATAAATGTCAAAGAAAATAAAGTGACCACCTAGTTCCTTCATACCCATGTATAGTAGATAACATAAACACTAAATATGGCCCAAGTAAAGATTTTACAATGGAATTGTAACATTTCTAAGATCCTCATCTACTAAAACAATGTGAGAATGCATTTCCACCTCTTGCAAACGTGGTAAGGTTGATTCCACCTCCTTTCTTGTGGCTCTATGAAATTTCCCATACAAAATTTAATAATCCTACTAAATAATGTTAAGATATTTTATCTACCAAAATATTTTAGTTGGGCCTCCACATGGCCAATGCCATGATTCTCCAAACCCATAGCCAACAAAATTTCATCTTGACTGCAGGACAATGTGACATTGGTAATATCTCCTTGATATATATATAAGCAAGAGAAGGAACAAGATCTAGGGTTAGATGGTAATCCTCAGTGAGAATATTTTCTCTTGATATTTCCACTACATGAAAAAAGATATATAAAACCAATAATATTCTAGATGGTGTTAATGTTCCCAAACATATAATATGCATGTTGAAATAGGGATCGATTTTGAAGCATCAGATATTGATTTTTAATTTTCCACTTGTCCACTAACATTTTTCCTTCATTTTAGTAAAGGAAATTCTTGGAGATTGACTCTAACTGGAAATTTATTAAATAACCATCTACAAAATCCCACTTATATATTTTTCTACAAATGTTTGTATAAATTTTCATAGGGTCATAAGGTTTTGGAAAAACATGGGTCATTTTGTTTGAAGTCTGCCTTTTCATACTCATAAAAGATCATAGGTGTTCAACATACATCAACACCACTAGTTCATCATTTAAATATTGGATGGTTGGGAACAATACATAATGAAGAGAATTATTGTTGGTGGTTACAAAAAAAAGGTTCTAAATAGTTAAAACGCAAACAAGCATGCTTATGGAAATGATGAGAAAGAGTTGAATCTAAGTGTCTATTGAGCGATGTAGACCAATGGTTTATGAGAATGATGGGTGGTAAGGACTTGAACATATTTGAAAAAATATGAAGACAAATGAGATAGTAGAATATGAATACCAAGCTTACAGTAGTTCTAATATCATCATTCTCTAAATTTTCCAAAAATAAATAAGTTTGAAGCTAACTTTTAACTCATGTTTTACCTTTTGGAGTTACCATGTGTGTTGGTGAAGAGAATTGGTCCTAATATTTATGTGTGATTGAGATGGTCTTAAATAGAGTAATATTGATGTATGTTGATTGCACGAAGTTTAATGTTGTGACCAAGAAATATGATTGCGAACCATTTTTTGTATAAGGATACTGATGAAATTCTCATTTTTACGGAAGATTTGAATAGGCACACTACTGGTTGTTTTGTAATAGTGATATCTAGACTACATAATGGTTGCATGAACATGGTTGTTGATGCTTCTAAAATGATGAAGACTAAGTATGTTGTTGCCCTAGTTTCCCAACGATCAATATGCCCCACTTATTTGAAAACTTTGAAAGGCTACAAATGTTGTTTAATGCTTCACAAAATATTCAACGAAACTGAACCCTTGGTACAACTCTATCCATGTGAATGGATGAGCTAGAGTTGAGTATGGAAAGGGATCATTGGATTACCAACCATAAATGTATGTCGTTAACCAATGCAAGATAGTTCACCATTGATATCAATGAGTTCCAAGGTACATTAGTACATATTACTATGTATGAATGAATGTGTGGAATTTGATTTACCTACAATATATGCCAATCAAGGACATTGATGCATTCTCATTTTCGCCAGTAAGAGAACTTTCCATTGTTGTATGCAAGCCTCAAGGTATTGAAAGAAGTCTTTAGTCTTGAACCCATATAATGTGTTGAAGTTAATGGGTCAATATTCATCAGTAAGATGGCCTTACTGCATCCCACATCAGCTAACATGAGCATATATATAAAAATTGAAGGATTTTGAGAGGATCAACAAAACGATGCATATATTATTGAGAACTTTGCTAGCTACTAACCCAATTTTCAAGAAAGTTCCTTGTCTAACTGCACCAGTCACATGGTTTTCACAATTAGACTTTATTTTATCTTTACTATTTTATTTATTTATTCTCCTACACTATCCTAATTTACTTGAAAATGGAAGCATATTATCAAGTGTAGGAATATTTCCAATGAATCCATGTGCACACAGAATTGTAATAATTTTACTCATATTTAAATTCAAGATATATGTTTTAACGAGTACCAAAATATGAGGAGTTTACTACTTAGTCTAATATGGTTCCAAGAGCTATCTAATCATGGAGGAATGCTGTGTATTTAAAATTGAAATGAACCAATATTTAATATGATTTATGTATCGTTGTTTCATTGGTTCATTAAAAGTTGTTGGAATGTCCTCCATCGTTAGATCGTGTAGATATTCTAGAATTTGTTGATTTCTCTCTTTATTACAAGAAATATATGATTATAGGAAAGAAATAAATTCGACATCAATTTCATGCTCCAATATATGCTCTCCATTTATTGTTTCATGTGACTCTATGGTTTCTTCTATAGTTTGGCAAGGATGATCAAGGAAAACTTCCAGGTTTTCCCTTTGATGTTTCTCATGAGGCTATAGATCTACTTCTTGACACTTCTCATGAACCCATTTATGTTCTCTTCCTCCTCGATATGTAGTTATGTTCTTGATTTTTACCAGGAATTTTTATTCTTGAGATGCATATATGCCTTCAATCAAGGTTCAAGAGAATTCTTGGAGTAGCATTTCCTAACAAGATTTTTGGCATCCTTCTTTTGTTGGCTAGTAGGTCCTGTCTTGCATAGGGATTAGCATAAGGGGTGTTCTTACATCACCTTGAAAAAAAATAAAGAATAAATGAAATATGATAAAAGAAAAGGAAACAATTTCAAATCAAAATTTATCATGTACTCATAAATCCTCACGCTACTAATATCTATTGTCACCAAGTTTTTTGTTCACATGAGTTCACTTTTTCCCCTCCATGAATCAAACTAAAATAAAACACACTTTCACAAAAGAAACACATTGTGCCAAAAAAAGGGATTCATAGAGACTCACCAAATTGGTCTTGTTCATTCTGACCTTCCATCTTACCTTCTCACTCCTCCAAGTCTTTAAGTTTTGGGGAAATTGAGAGAAATTATTTACAAGAAAAACTAGGCTACTAATGCCCTAACCCTTTTAGAACCTCTTCAATAAAGGTGCCAAAATGTTGGTCAATTTAATTGATTAATAATTCCAACACAAATATCAATCAATATTTTGTAGATTTTGGATGCTACACTATATGTGTAGAGTTCAGGGAATGACTAGTCTTCCTAACCCATTATTGCAGAATGGAAACAAAATTAGAAAAAATATAAACCAATATTATAGGGGGATTATTTACTAGATAAAAATGTAGATACATTGATCTCAGGCCCTAACTTCAATGAAACCTAGCCCATAATAGAAACTATCAAAGGAAGAGCATTCATGAGGGAATTAAATCTATGAGATGTGTGTTAACTGGAGTGTTCGCATGGAGCCCCTTAACCAAAAATTGAAATATTTCACAGTGACTTAACAAAGTGTTCATGAAGCCAAGGAAGAATTATAATGCAAATATTTCCATTCATAAAGAAATCATATTTATACCAAAAAAATAATTTAAATGCAAGTAGGGAAAGGGAGAAGCAACGAGATATGGTGATCAATGGGGTTGCATACAAAGTCTTTGCTTAATAGGACACAAGTTTGTCACACTAATTAAACCAAATGATTTTGAAAATAGGAGGTTGCAATGTGTATTATTTCCAGCCAATGATCAATTATCATGCTCCTACAACTAAGCAACAATTTTAGGAAACAAAAAAAAAATGAATAATAAAGAAATAATACATTCAAGCAAGCTACAAGATATCTATCAAAAAAAGAGAAAAGCAATCGAGTTATACTACATTACAAAAAATAAGGAATGGGGTAGCGTGAGCCAAGTTGATGGGCCCTCCCAACCAGTGTCGTGCTTCCTATGAAGTTATATAATCAAACTTTATTTACACCACATGTTGTCACTCCTAGAGATAGCCTTGAGTTGCAGAAGACCAGTGCCTAGGACATCTTAAAATCAGAGGTTAAATGTGGACAATTGTATAAAATGCCTCTGACAAAATATGGAATAATATAACAATGGTTTTGGTGGTTCATGGATGGAGAAAAACTTGGAGTCGATTCATGTGAATTCCCCAAATTGTGAGAGTGCTCAAGAGGTTGCATGGCTAGATGGACTTTAAATGGGCGAGTATAAAACAATGAGCATAAATCTTAAAAATATGTAGAGGTTGTTATCACTCAGGTTTTCCTTGAAGTTGTAAGAAAAGGAAAGTATACCCGAGGTAACCACAAACCAACCTTCAGATGCAGAATCTAGCCAATCTGCATCCAGAGAGGGCTCTCTCTTTATGATTTATCTTTGTTCTTGGAAAGTTTTAGGCTAGTTATAGATTTCAAGAGTTTGTTTTGGGAAAATGGTGGAATCCACAAACTAAGGGCAAGGTTGAGAGCTTTCAGTCCATTGGGCTATGGAGTCAAAGGATGGCTTTACTGGATTTCTATTCTAAACACAAGATGGTATTACAGGGCAAGATAGCTAGACAGAGAACAATCCTTTAAATTTAAAGTGGATGGGATGATCTTGAAGGGATGAAAGGCAGCTAAGAATCTTTCACCGGAGAAGGAACCCACGAGAGACAAGCTTAAGAGATTTAAGAATTTTTCCCCTATGAACTCAGAGGAAACAAATATGAATGAGGTATGGAAAACAACAGAGGTTCATGGAGTGCAAATTAATGGAGTGCAACAAGCTTAATACATGAGCATTAACACCTGACTGTTATACAGACAAAAATTCATGAATAAAATTGTAGACCACCGGTAGCTACATTACACAAAACCTTCAAAGTAGCATAGCATGAAAGATGATTACACATAAAAAAGGAGATTACTAATAATAGAAAGAAACAGATACATACTACTCATTTCTCCATTTGGAATCCAAATAACAACTCTGTATCATATTAAGTTTAAACATCTCTCCAAAATATGTGTCTTAGAGCACAAGGAGCACAATCATACAAAACTACAACAAATTTCTTCAAAATTCTAGAACCTTTCTTTCATCTTAGAACTGACTACATATAGAGTTCTCCTTGGGGGTTTACGATCAAATATTTTTTTCATGATCGGCGTACACTGGTGAAACCAAAATATCCTAACAAAAAATTAGAGCGCGCATCAATCAAGCAATCCAACAACAGAAAAATCATAACAGAATTGGCTAAAATCGGGATTTTACCAGAAAAAAATCATTGTCTAAATAGTAAAAAGAAACAAAGCAGTTAGCCAGGGAGGCCAAACTCGAGAATATTCAAAGGAGTGGCGAGAAGTGGCTAAGAACAGGTAAGTGGTCCAGACTTCATCATGTAATTCCATCAGTTGTTCGGCATCCTCCAATCGCTAACTCTCATGATTTCAACTTCCCATTGCGGAATGATCAGTTGTGATGTGCATGCTGAATTCTTTAGTGGGGAGCTCTTGGAGGGACTGAAAAAACCATAACCGCATTCTCTACCAAAAAATATTGCTGTATTTGAAAACCTGAAATTGGATTTCGGAGGGGGTCTTAAGTGGTAAGAAGTATCGGAGAAGGGGGGTGCAAAATGGTGAGAGGAATACATGTGGAGGAGTGAGTGGTAATGGATACTGCCTATTTCAGACCCCCCCCCCCCCCAATAGTAAAATTTTGAAGGTCGGGGGGGTCTGAAATGTGTTAAGGACTGTCAAACGCATTGGGGTGAAGTGGAGGTGACGGAGAGTTGCGGAGGGCTTAGCGGTGATGGGATGTGCGAAGAACAGATGGAAATGGAGGAAGGCATGGTGGGACCAAACCGCATCACAAGTCGCAAGCTTTAAGTTTTTTTATAAGTGAGGAGGTGGTAAACACCAAAAAATGTGAAGCGTGAAGTGTGGTGGGGAGGTAAGTGATGTGGAGGGAAGGTGGGACCCGACTGCATCGCAAATCATAAACTTTAACATGAAGAAGTAGAGATAAACTCTAAACAGTGCAAAGTGCGAAGCATAGGAAGGAGGGAAGTGACGTGGAGGGGAAGTGGGACTCGACCGCAGCCCGCAGATCACAAACTTTAAGTTTTAGTTTATAAGCGTGGAGGTAAAATCTTAAATCTACGAAGTACGAAGAGCGGGGAGAAAGGAGGTGATGTGGAGGGTGGAGCCCACTGAATTGGCGGAGTTATAATGTGATGAATGATTATGTCGTAAGTATATAATGTTTCATATTATACGACATGTATTGCAAGCGACTAGAAATGGGGGGGGGGAGCTGCTATGGTGGGGCCAACCACATCGCAACTTACACAAAATACTTTGCGGGCACTTAAGTGGTCAGTTATAAATTGTGAGAAATGTGATATGAGACGCGTTAAACGCTACAAAGTGCGAAGAGGAAAAAGGTAAGGAAAATGTGGAATACAAGGATTTTCATGCCGATTTGGGTGATGTATAAAGGTTGGATGGGTCCTGCTTCATCACATTGGCGAAAAATAAGGTTTGGCATAAGTCTTAAGAGGTAAGGTTAAAAACCTACGGGCTGCGAAGTGCAGGCAATAGGCAAGGCTTATATGTGTGCCACAGGTGAATGGGTCCCACCTCACCGCAAATCACATTTCGATCATTTTAAAATTTACCCTTGCGCCCATCCTGAAAAACTTGTGATCTGCGATTTGAATCTCCATTATTGATCGTTGCTTAGATCCAACGGTCCTCAACGCTCCCTTGTAGTGGTTTTCCGACCTTGTCTCTTTGGGTGCGCCCAGTCATTTCTTATTTGTTCGTGGAAAACTTTCCCTGTGTTCATGACTTGACCTGCTTTAGCGTTCACGACTCAATCCAATATCATTCATGACTTTTCCCTATGTTTTCTTTATAGGGACCACGTCTCCATGTTATGTGAGGTCACATGCCAACACCACCAATGGTATCGAACACCAACAATAAACAATTTCATTAATACAACAATAATTCCAAAGTTACATAATTGTTATCAGCATTTTCCGAAATGGTCAAAATTTGAACTACAAGGATTTTGTAGCCTAATTATTCTCTCCATAATCCTCCCTCTTATCCTCCCCATTTCCTATGCTCTTCCCATACATTTTATACAAATAGGAAAGGGGGGAATTGAAACCAATTCCCCCAAATCTGGACTTTCAAATTATTGAAATATTATAAAATATTTTCTTTGTGTGTTTTTGGTATATCTTGGATGGAAAATGACTCAAGTTATTATTACATGTGATTCATATAACATGAAACTATCTAAGAATAGATTGGTTTGGTTTATTTTTCTAATTGGTTTCTTTATTTGGGACACAATTTGGGAACGAGCACAATTGAAAATATACCCTTGAAGGGATTGTGTTTATCTCCAAATCCATGCACTTTTTGGAAACTCTGTTAGTGAGTCACTTAATTGGGGATGTTTTGAAAAAAACCCATGTCACATATTTTCCATATTCTTCTTCATTTCTCTAACAATTGTGCCTAAATTTTTTTACTTGATTTTTCTTGGCACAAATTGACTGAAATGTGGATCATAACCTAGAGCCTTATGGAATCAAGCTTGGTGCAATGTTGATAACATGAAACAATGTCATAATGCCTAAGAACAAAGCCCATGTTGCTAAATTTCCCTTATAGCTATGTAGATATGCCAACCTTGGAGGTTGGTGTTGACACCTAATATTTAGGATTAGAAAAACCTATGTAAATATCCTAAATAGAAAAATAAATGAAGTTGGAAGATGAAGAGACATTTGGAGATGAAACCCAATAGTCTCCTTCTCCTTGTATATACAATATACTCCCTTAATGAAAAACACAATTCCATTCATGGAGTTACTCCTGGCCTAACATGGTATCAGAGTTAGCTCCCAAAATTAGATTTTTTTTTTGTTGTAACTTGTGCCACTGTCCTCATTTTTTTCCCTGCCATTATTTCTTTGTCCCTCTACTAGGATTTGGAGCCTTGGAGTTGTGTTGAACATCCTTAGTGAGCGTTAGCTCATTAGTTTTGTTGTGCATTGAAGGTGTATGGTAATACCAGCTTGTAAAAGGAGCATTGATGTCGCTATGCATTGAACACTTTTTAAAAGGTTGAGTTTGAAGATTGTGCTTTGCAAATTCCATTACTTATGGCCTAAAATCCGTGAAGAATACATGAGTTGAGCACTATGTTTACTATGTTTTGAATATTGTATGCTTATTATGTGTGGGATTGTTATCTTCAAATGTTGTTGATCGTGCTCAATTACTGTTGCATTCAAATGAGTATGGGCTGCATATAAGAAGTTTTCCATAAGAGAATAGGTCATTTTATATGTGTGTTGAGTTGGAGACTCTTCATCGGGACACAGGTGAACATTAGTCGAAACTCCTGAATGTTGGTAAAAACTCTGGTTGACCCGTATGGTATATGTTTCAATAGGTTTGAGGTATGTTGACTTTTTTGAAGACATACATATGTTGGAAACTACATTATGTGATTGAACTCGTTGTCTGAGGGCTGAAAATCGAGAATGTTGTGTATGAAAGTAGATGTTTGTTCACCATTAAAAAATTGTTTTCTTTGTTTAAGTTTTAATTAAAAGTTTTTTTTCATATGAGCACTTTTTGAGTTGTTGGCATATGTTTATGTGTGATTTTATAATCATCATGAATGAAGTTTGTATACATTTATGAAGGTGGCCCAACATTTATGAATACATATATGGTGCACATGAAAGATGAAAGTGGGTTATATGTTATGAAAATATAATGGGTATGATATGGAAGGCGATTACTTTGAGTCATTTATAATGATAATCTACTATACATAATTCTTTTTTATGTTCAAGCCATACGTTTAGTTCTCTTCTTATGAAGTACATATGTATGCTGTAAATATATTATGGAGATTTTTAGTATATGGTGTGAGTAGTAGTGAGCATTGGACCATATTTTTTTACCTTTTGAGTTGAGTTTTTTTTGGTACAAAATGCACTCCTTAATATCTCTAGTGGGAGTAGTTCTCACTAGAAAACAGAACTACCATAAGTGGTCGAGGAAGATAAAGCACACCTTGATATTTAATTATTTTTGGAAAGGAATTTGTGAAGGATAAGGAGACAATGCACTTGAAAATACAACTTTAGAAAAGGAACTTTCCATTTGGAAAAATAAGAACAACGAGGCATATTTCTATATTACAGCATTAGTAAATGAGGAGATGAGTTGACCTATTTCGCCATTTTTAAATGCCTTTGAAGCCTTTAATGTAACACCCTCCCCCCACATCTACCCAAGTAACTGTCCAATTGGGGTAAACATGTGACGAAGAGTTAATATGATCTAATTCAACCTCCCAGGTAACCTTAAGGAAGTGGAACCAACACCGCACTACACAGACCTTATACACCTTCTATATGACACCCAATATGAAGGATAGCCCCCGCATTAAACTAACCTTTTCAAGAATCAACCCCCTAAACGCTCCCTTGACATGGGAAAGAGTGTGACTGGGACCCTCCAGTCGCAAACACAACATGGCATGCATGCGACTGGGGACTTTTCCCATAGTTCTAAGCCAGTGACCCCAATTTTTGTGCCACTTTTTCAGGCCCAAACCCCAAATCACTGCCAAGAACACCATCACACTTTCATAAATGAAATATAATAGCGTAATAACGATGTAAACACAAACACTTGAACAATGACTTGATTGGACCCCTACTATCCATGACAGGTATTTCATCAAACATGTCGTACTTATTTGAGAATCGCTAAGAAGCATTGTTTCCTCATCACATTAACTGCATTATCATCTATTTGGGAATATATACATTGTTCATTCATTTACAAATCAAAAAATGATGAGAGCCATACATCATTCACTATCATAAAACACATTCATAGCCAGCATATAAACAACATAAATGAAAAGCATAGAACAACCATATAGACCACATAATAACAAGCATATTTAGCCATCAATACAAGGGTAAAATAGCTCTTATTTCCATAAGAAAAATGCAACCAAGTCTGGGACTTCCACGTTCCACTCGACCATAGACATGGTTGAGCCAAATCTCTCTTCAGACAATAACCCTTGTGTCATATTCCAAGCATGAATGGGGGATCTCATAAAACTCGTCAATAAAAACCAAACCATGTCTTCAAAGGCCAAACTAACTTAACCCTAAACTAGTGATTCTACCTCACAGTCATACAGCACAACCATCACCAGATTGGTCTCCACCCAAGTTGTTCAGGGCTTCAAAGCATTTGTTCCAACCAGGGATTCTAGGACTAGTAACTCAATCCACATTTGTCATCGGGCTTCCAGATTTTTTGTCCAACTAGGGATTCGAGGACTAGTAACTCAACCCACCAAGGGATTCTAGAGTATTTTTCCAACTAAGTATTCCAGGACTAATAACTCAACCTAAGTTTTTATAGGGCTTCCAGAGCGTTTTTCCAACCAAGGCTTCAAGGAACTAATAACTCAACCCACAACTAAAGGAACATGAAAATCAACAAGAAAAATAAAATAAAACCCACAACACCATGGCTATTTAGGAAATGGAAAGGCTAGGAAAATTCACTATCAATCTAGCCAATCATCCATGCCAATGAAAGTTCATGACCAAGAAATCACATGCATATTCCATGCATGCCAAAACTAGTGAAGAAAACATACATCCAACTCGGTTCCTGCCAACAGATTCCATTGTAGTTGTTTATCCTGATGTCCTCTTGTGCTTCATTCTCTTCCTTTTCCTTCTTGCTCCAAATATCCAAGTATGTTGTGTTAGTGTTTTGTGGAAATCGAGTACCAAATAACACCTCCTTAATAGTTGGTTATTCCCTGAAAAGGATCACAGAGATAATTGGTGTTGTTAATGGACAAACTTAAAAAAAACAAAGCATTGAAAATATTGGAACAATTAATCTACAAACATGCTTAAAAACAATTAATACAAACAATACTCAATGGAGCAAAAATTCAACGCAATAATGGAAAAATACTTCCTTTGCTGACTTTTGGTGGTAGAATAATACAATAGAAAAGTAAAAACAGTTGCAGATAATCCTTTGAGCTATGGTGCTCAAATATCCTCAACAAGGAGGTCGCTTTCATCAGTCTCTTTGAAATTTTCTCCTCTCTCTCAAAAGAAGTGTGAAGACTCTCCAATGGTGGATTCTTATGTTCTCACTAAGATGTTGTATTTATTAGAAGAAATATGGTGAACATGATAGTGCTCTCACTTCCTTTGCTTCAACAATGAATTGTGGTGTTTCTCTGATAGCAATTTGGCCAGCATAAAAATATCCCATGGTTTTCTCTTCCCATAGATTGTTTATATATAAAATTTGAACCCATCTTCCCTTCCTTGGTTAAGGAGTGATAGTGACCCAAGAGTAGGACAAGATGTTTTCATTGAGGGTTGCATATCTTCAAGGTGGCCTCAATTCAGTTGTCCTTGAATGGCCATGCCAGTGAATCCCCTCCCTAAGTGTGGGAAGTGGTCTTGGAATGTTGAGTTCTACCTTCCTTCGACTGTGTGAATTTCGAAGGAAAAGTTGCACAGTCATGCATTTCTACCTTTCTTCAGGTGCGCTGTCAAAAATTTCCTCTTATGACCTTAGGAAAAGTTAAATTTTTTTTATTTCCATGATGTCTTCGGCTAGAAAATATTGATTTGTACCTTTTTTTGGACAATCTCTAATGTTTTTTGTAGTGTATGATTTTATAGTGTTAACAGTATCCCCTAGATGTATGAGGTCTAGGAGTAGGCGTATAGCCTAAATACATCACCTTTTCTGTTCTAATTGAGAGTCTGCATAACATATTTGAGAGAGAGAGAGAGAGAGTAACTTGATGCGAAGATGAGTAGAGGGACCCCTTGACTGAGGAGAAAGTATAATCATGCTCTGTAGGAAACCTGAGTGATAAAATAAGAAATGTTTCTACGAGGCGAGCATGTCCAATTCTCATTTTGATGACTAGTTAATACAATCTGACATATATTGGTTCTATCAAGTCACACTGTGGTAGGCGACATGTTGTTGGTTGGTGATGATAGTTGTTGACACCCTCAAGGGAATTTTACTTTGAAAAAAAAGACTAAATTTGGTGCCCCGATGCATCGTCTAGGGAAGAAATTTTTGAGTGAGGTGGTAATGTATGCACGGGTCTTTGACTTTAGGAACCTCCCATGCATTGTGGCTTAAGAATTTCTGAAATGTATTCTTAGTAATGCACGTTCTTCAACTAAATGGCAGAATGGAAATGGTTATGAAGTAAGATACCACCTTGACATAAAAATTGGTGTTGATTTCAAATGTCAGGTGGATCAATGACATCAATGTGAAATGTTGATTCCCATTGTGCCACTCGAGGATGTTCATTAAAGGGGGAATCTATCCAAGGTACTACCTCAATCCTGGAATATTATTGGTGAAGTCAACAGGAAAGAAGCATCAATGGTCCAAAAAGAGTTGATACAAGGAATCAAGGTTTATGGTGAAGCAAATTGTAACATGGTGGGTTAACAAGGCATGATAACTAGAGTTGGCTATAAGTAATGGTTATGAACAACTGGCCTAAGGTTGGAACTGTAGTGCAAGTCACAACGGTCAAAACAATTTCTGATAGGGTTAGCCCTGGATTCATTAGGACATACATGGTGTGTGTAAGTATGATCTGACTGACGTGATAAGAATTGGTGAAAAATTTGCAAGCCCCAACCAAGGCTGACAAGAAACTGTCACCGAGTATAAAACATAAAAATATGGGTGGGATTCTTTTTCCTAAAAGATATTTGTACACTTGCCAAAAGAATGCAAAATTTGTTTGTATGTACAAACACAGATACGAGTGCCACAATATCAGGTGTGGGTCTTGCATAATGATGTGAGGATGGTATTTTTTTGCTGAGGGTGGGGGCCCCATTGGTTGGTCTATGTGTGGGGGTGATGAGGCAGATGAAGTGACATAAATGGGCTATATTAATGGGGGTGTGATTATAAAAATGTGGAATGTGGTAATGTGTCCTGCTTGATCTATTGTAAAATATTATTGTTGGCCTGGGAGTGGGTTTTAATCGAAGATGAGTGAAGCGAAATGAGGTTGATCGTCAAGGCGTATAAATGAGGTGGATCCCGGACCGGAGTGGGTGGTCATGGATCCCAATAATATATGAGGGTCTATGAATATGAAGGGAGCCATGAGTGGGAAGGCCATATCAACTGACGTGGGTGTTTATCATATTCAAGATTAGGTGATCATAAACATGATCGAGATAATGGACCCTAGGCCCGTGCACTTTAGAGAAATGATGTTAGGATATGAAAAGCTTAAAAGGAAGCCTATCATGTTGAGTGGTGAATGATACCTGCAGTTTTATTTTTCTATGGGGGTGTTCGTTGAACCATGGTGTTTTTGATGTGCTTGCAATATATGTGGCCAATACCCCAAGTGAAGTTATATTTTTAAAACATATGAATAATCGGTGTTGATATGAGTTAAAAATAAGAGAAGGAATGCTTGAAACAACGTTTTGGGCGTGCAATAGGTCAAAAATAAGTTTGGGTAATAAATGGAATGAATAGTTCCATGATGAAGATGATGTGGTATCGATCCTTGCGTCTCTCACTGTTTTGGAAAGGAGGTCCTAAGCTTCGGTTATGGGCTCTGTTATCATATGGTTAACATTAGTCATTTTTAAGATAACTTTGAGTAGCCAAGTCCTTGTGCCTTTGTCCTTTGGGAAATCATCACTGACGTTTCCATTATAAAGTCTCCCTATTCGTGAAGAAAATGCCCAAGAGGCCTCCCTTTTCGTAGTTTCTCATCCCCTTTAAACCTCTGTTTCTTCACCTTATTCCCCTCGTAACCTCACAAATACCATTTGTTTGGCTGAAACCCCCTTATTCTCTCTATCGATCCCCTCTTTAGCCTTAAAAACCCTCTTTTTCGACTAAGAAAACCCATCTTGCTTCATTTATCAGGCATAGCCCCTTTCGGCCCAGCCCTAACCACTTCCCCACCATGTAACCGAGCACCGGAACCAAGAATCTAAGCTCCGGGTGCTTATCACAATCGGAAGAGTGGGTGAACGCTTTCCCTTTGTCACTCCAAAATCTCTGATGCGATTGACTTCCTCCTTTGTGTTCCTACTGCGATACCAGTCGTGGATCTGTACAGATCTGACGGCTCAGCACTAATCGCAATTGTTCCATCGCACCACCGTTCCAATCGCAATCGAAAATTTTTGTTGTGCCGCCCTTCCGTTTCCTCCGATTGCGATTCCCCGATTTGATCTGAGCTGTTGATCTCTTGTGATCCAACGGTCCGGATCTCATCGCTCGTCGCTCCGTCGTCCCTCTCTATCTCCTTCCGATTGAATGTGGGCCATTGATCTGGTCCCAGATTTGACGGCCGACACTCAATAGCGCGTCACTCCAAATCGCAATCGCAAGTTCTCAAATGTATCCCCTGATTGCGATCCCCAGATTGAATCAGAGCCATCTGTCCCGAGAGATCCAACAGCCTAGATTTAATTGCTTCCACCATCCCTTGGTTTTTATAATAAGTTTAGTTCATTGTGTAGGGTTTCAAAGAGAGGCCTTGGTGACCGAGACCAATATATCAACAAAGAGGATTAAAGGGGGTTTAAGCCTAGTATTGAATAATTAAAGCTTAACCCCGCATTCAAAGGAAGAAAGCACGGTTTGAAGACCCAAAAAGTACACGTAACAGCTATAGCTGTGTTTGAATACCTACAGGAAATTTTCCTCCAGGCAGTACATCTTTCAATTAAAGCTTCCATGTCTCCTCGAGCCTAGAAATAGTCAATTATGCTGACAGAAGCCTCTTAAAGACTGTCAGAACCAGCAGTTATGGAGTATGGAAGCCTGCGGACTTTCTACCCAGTTCACCAATTTCAGAAGGCAGAACAGAGAGCTTTACAACTAGAAAGGACTTAAAAAGCACATCCAAGGTCAATCTCAACCTGACAGAAATCTCTGAACCAGACTACAAAGTACATCACAAAGTTATGGAGCAGTATCGGCGTGGACGCTTCCTCCATGCCATCTTAATGAATCAATTTAATGTTCACCATCCAATCCTGTGAGGAGTTTTTCTCCTATAAAAACCCCCAGGAACGGATTATCAGGGGTTCCAGATTTTCAGAAAATTAGGCAGTAAGAGAATTTTGTATGCATTTTTGTCGAAATTTTATATGAATGCACAGAGCCCATTGGGTTTAAGTGAGGAGGAGTTCCATCTTTAATGAGGATTCTGGTCTTTGGTGTCTCACAGTTTGTAACTTCTCCCTTTATGTGTTAGTTTAATTGTTCATTTCGTTTCATCTGCCTTTCTTGTATCATGTTCTGGAATGCGAATGGCTCACTGGTTTTTGGTATGGATTTATCCTAGTTGATACCCATGCTTGAACTAGTCAAGCGCTTTAAATATGGCTCAGGCATGATATACTGTTTCACTTTTCACTTCAACCATATTTCTTCTATATTAGCTTCTTTGGGAGGTTATTTTTAAAATGCTATTGTCATGTATGGATTCTTAAATTGGTAATCCCATTACATGGTGATATTGTGTATCTGGATATCATCTCAATGACATTTAGTATTATCTCAATCTTTCATACACAGTAATCACCTTCTGATTATTTATTTCTGTGAGGTATTTTCGAACCGACCCTCTTTACAGTAAGTTGCCTCTGAATTTTCTGATGCATTTGTATTAGAATTCCACACCTTGCCTCTACAGTATTGCTTTCCCTGCATCCCTTTTCTGAAGGTTTTGGTCCCATTCAAGTTAACCTCCCTATTTACAGGAGATAGCGTGAGAGCCTTTTGTTGATAACTCCCCCTGTTATATCACACACTCCTTGCTATATAATATGTCCTAGGCATTGGTCTTTCAAAACTCAAGGATATCTCTAGGGTCGACAACATCTTTTTGGCACCGTTGCCAGGGAATGAAGTTAAGAAAAGTTAAAACCCTGGGCCTCGACAAAATCCTTATTCACTCTCCAAATAGGTGAGCATGGAGAGTTGGGAGTTGTAGATCCCTCACCTTGGCGACTCCACATTCATTTGTTAGAAAAAATTTCTTGCAGATCTGGCTCCTCGTAAGCCACACCTGCGGTCAGATACGTCTCAGCAAAAGACACCTTCTGTGTTTGACCCAGAGAAGATCATACATAGAAGAAGTAGGAAAGAAAGGCCATCGGTCCATACCGAGATCCCTGAATCTTCTTTACAATACTTTTCATCCTCCTCCACTGTGGGAGATACCGACTACTACTCAGATAGTTCACCCCGCGGAAGTGTCGAAATTAGAGACGATTTTCACCCTAATCCTGAGGTCGAAGAGGTCAAGGAAGTCACCGAATTATCTGCTATTAACATAATGTTTTTCTCGTCAACACCTCAAGCTGCAGTCTAATACATTCCTATTGTCATTCATACTCCACTTCCACCTTAGCCTCCTCCTTTTACACATCAAACTCGTGCACTACCTCCACCTCCTCCAATGGCTAATGTTCCCGGCTTCTTGTTGAATAAATATGCCCCCCTTACATTACCCCAAGTGCTGAATGACATGCCGCAGGACTATCTGAATATTTTGCCCAGATTCAATGGGGAAGATGAGATTGAAGCTCAAAAACATCTTGAGGTCTTCTTCTCTTTTGCAGAGAACTTTAATGTGGAACACCTAGATGTAGTCCTAAGACTGTTCATGAAATCTCTTAATGGAGAAGCCAGAAAATGGTTTAAGACATTAGGAGACCGTTCCATAACCACTTGGGAGGGAATGGAAAACACTTTTCTCAGAAAATGGGGAGAGAAGCAAGATCATGGGCACTGTCTTACTGAGTTTAACACACTCAAGAAAGGACATAATGAAGGGGTGTCAGAATTTATCAAGAGATTTAATAAGTTGTATTTAATCCTTCTGGTTGATATGAAACCTCATCAAACTGCTGCTAAGGTTATCTTCATGGCAGCTTTTGACTCAGAATTTGGCTTCTCTCTGAGAGAAGGAAAACCTGCCACCATCGATGATGCTCAGATAGATGCGCTAGAGTTGGAGGCAAATTTCGCCTCCATTGGTAAATCAAAGGGTAAGCCAGACCAAGATGCTAGAGGGAAAGGCAAGGAGGAGGTGTCTACTTCTAGTCAAGATAGAGACTCCAGTACTAACAAAATCGAAGAAATGAACAAAATGATTAAGAACCTTACTAATAAGGTGGTCAAACTCGAACTGGAGGCCAAGAATTCAACCTCCAAGAATTTCCAGAATGCTCCAAACATAGGTTACAATCCTCAGTATAGGAAACCACCTCTGCAATTACTGAAAATGGAACGGAAGGAGCAACAAGATCAGGTACCACACCCTTTGTACTTGGAAGGTCCGGTAGAGGATCCCACCGAAGAAACCACTTACGAGCAAGAGGGAGCATACCTTTCTTTTTCAAATAATGATGAAGTAGAATCTCCCCTGCAAGGAAGCGATGGAATTGAGACCTCATTACAAGAAGAAGAGAAGGCTAGAAGCACAGAAGACCCAGAGATTTATTACTATTGTAAGCAATTTGTTGATTTCATGCAAGCACAGTTCAATAGAAAATACGATCTCAGGTCTTCAAGTCCCAGACAAAGGTAAGAGGCCTCTAAACAAACCTTTGCAGTCTGATGATCAAATTCCTTCCTCTTCAAAAGTAGTCATTCCCCCTAATACCAAGTTTGAGTCAAAAGAAGCCAAACCCTTGGCCGAAAATAAAGAGTCAAAAGAGGTTGTAACAGAAAAGTACCCTCCTACCTTTAGTCTAAAAAAGGAGCTTGAGAAGATCAAAATCCCAGTCCCCTTGACTGAATTATTAAAGCAACCAGCCTACCAGTCCCAGGTCTCCTCTTTCATGCTCCCTCCAGAAGCATCACATATTCCAGATAGTCTGAACCTTCAATAAGAAAGACCTATGGTTGTATTTAGCCCACATGTCGAGGAATTAGATGCTTCTACTCCTCCTTTCTATGTGTCTCTAGTGATTCATGACCTGCTGTTACATAACTGTATGTTAGATTCTGGAGCTTCCCATAATCTATTACCTCTGTCAGTCATGGAACAACTAGGATTACAAGTTGTTAGCCCCCCTATGAAATTTTTGACAAGCGAACAGGGGGCTAAATTGTTGTTGAGTCTTCAAGGAGTGCATTTCCCCTGAAAACACAGTCTCCTTGAAGCCTCCTTGTGTCTTTTTCCCTTTGATGGAATCCCTCTGCTGATTTCCATTATTAAGCCTCTCCGTTGTGAAGAAGAATGCATGAAATGCCCTTTTCCCTCTTTTTTCCCCCACACTTAGCTTCTATTTTCTCTCCCTTTCTATCCCCCTTCTTACCTTTTCAAATCCCTTTTATACCCTCCCCCCACCCCTTTGTGGGTGCCCTTCACCCTTATTCCCTCTATCGTTACTCTTCCTTGGCCTTGAAATGCATTAAAAAGGGCCAAAACCCACTTTCCGACCTTGTAATAAGGCTTAGACCTTAGCCCCTTTTCTTCCATGCGCCCGCACCCTGGAACCAAGTTTTAAACCCTTTGACGCCTAGCGCAAAGCGCAGATCGCAGTTTTCGGTTCTTATTTTAATGCCCATCGCGTTTTTCATTTTTGCGATCTGCGCTCATCGCACTTTCCAACTCTGCGATCTGCGCTCATCGCAGGTCTGCCCCGTCGCAATATCGCAAAGCGCAGTCTTGTTTGGTGCTGCCCTCCGCCATCGCATTTTCTCCATTTGCGATTTTGCGATGCGCACCTCGGCTCCACCTCATATGCATTTCCGTTCATTTCATACATTCGTGTTGTGTTTCTCCAAAGCCTAAAGTTACACCATTTATCCATCAAAGAGTATAATATATTTTCCGCCCCCTTTCACATCAGCCCCCCGTTCCACTCCCTCCCGATGAGACCAAGTGCCGTGACCATCTCTTAATCCTCCGGGCGCTTAGATCTTCCCAAACCGTTTCCGCGCCAGAAAATCATTCAGAAAGCTTTGGAAGCGCACATTTTTGGGTTTTGTACACAATATTGGGTCGATGGATCTCCGTCATCCGATCAAAAGCCAAATCTAACGACGTGGAGCGCGCTCGGAATGGTTGACCCCACCTGCATATGTCATCCGCCCAAACCCGCCGGTAATTCCCACACCGCCCATCTGCATTTGGCGGTTTTCTCCGAAACCCAGTGATCCCATTCATCCTTTGCCACGCGTCCTCCGGTACTGTTTCTGAAAACCACTTTCCCGCGCGTTATTCCCCGGAAGGAAGCCGGGCAGCGGAATCCGCGATCGCCGTTGGATCCTGGCCCCTCCATCCAACGGCTGCCGTCTTTCGAAGCTGCGCACCGTTTAGCCTGGTACATCGTACTTCCGGTCCCATCGTCCAGCCTTCCCCGCCGTTGATCTATCAGCGATCAACGGTCCAGATCCGTCCATCTGTGGTTGGCCTTTTCTGTCGCCCCGGGACCTCCGCGTCATCCCGTATCGCCACGTCAACGCCACGTGTTCCATCCGTACTTCTTCCCAGTCCATTACATAAAACCAGTCTCTTTACGTGTTTTTTATGCATTTTTCATTCTGCAGCGTCCACACATCCCACCCGAATCATTTTTCACCGTTTTTCTGCGTGTTCGTTCGCCATGTCACCAATGGCGCGCCCTTTCCTCCCATCTGTGCAAACCACCTCCATCATTCACATCTATGGTTTTCTTCACAGTTCATTGTTTTGTAAGGTTTATAAAGGGCGAAGACCGCCATTGTTCAATATGGCAAGCTGTGCGGAAGGAATTTACTCCAAAATATGGTACTACTGCGAAATGGTCAAAGAAGGCGGCTGGCTGGATCCGCATTAAAGAAAAAGCAGATTGCTAGCACTGAAAACCTTTCCACACCATTAAATCCGAGCTACCCTGTCAGAAGCAAAATGGAACGGCAAGGGGTTTCAGTACAGAGCAGAGGAAGTAGAATGCAAAATAACATTTGAAGACCCCAAGGATAGATACGAAGATCCTGAGCACGGTAAAAGGTACAATCAGGGTTATTTTTCAGTAGAATGTTTCTCTTCATCGGATGCAGGATGCCCATGCTGTTTTATTTACACACCCTGTCCCTGAAGAGTTTTCCCACCAAACTACAGCTCAAAGACAGTCAGACATTCATGAGACAGACCTTCATACAGTTTATCTTACTTTCTGTTCACGACACCAGGAGTACTTGGTCCAGAAATTTCGAAATCATATCCAAGGAGATCATTCTTTTCCGAGGAAGGTGACAGAGAGTAAATACACAGCACGCCAAGAAGAATGGGCTTTGGCCCTGCATTCATTGTTGTGATTAATGATAAATTTAGAATTCACCTACCTCCTCAGTCAAGCTTCTGAGTCTCTTCTGCTATAAAACTCAGAGAGAAATATTGTAATGGTTGTTGGTGAGTTATCAGAGAAATGCAAGAATTTTCCTCTTGAGACAAGTTCTCTGTGTAATATTGTAAGATAGGCTGAGCATTGATGTATTCAGACTGAATGTTCAATCTGTGGGAAGTGATGTACCTGATTGGCGTTGTTTTTAATATGACAAGCATGTTTCTTTGGATCCTGATCTAAAGCTGCGGTGATGTTTTCCTATCTCTGTGTTTATTTCATTTCATTTCAGTTCTTCTGGCTCGCATCAGAAATTTGGCATAAGATTCACCCATGTTAGGTGCCTTATGTTGCTGCTCTCCCAGCCCTATATGTTTTCTACTTATATGTGTATCTGAATATTGATTTCAATGGATTTAACCAATGTAGTGGATGTTATTGCCTGCTCTATGATGTATGAATTAAGGAAATCCATGTTTAGATGTTCTTGTTGGGATTTGATCGAATGTGTTGAGAACACTGGGAGGTCTAGAGCTTTGTCCCTACCTCACTAGGATCTTTCCATTCCATTAAGCCTTTCTAAGATCCCTCGTGCTGCCCCTGATTGTGTTCAAGCAGGTCTGGAGTTAAATGACCTCTGACCTGATCTATATACAGAATTGGACGGTTCTTCTCCTTTCATCTTCAGTCCTTAATGTTTCATTCGTACTGTCATCTTTAGGATCCAAGGCTTTAGATGACTAGCCCAACTGAAAGCTTGCACATTGAACACAAGTAAATCCTTTCTTTACTCCATTGCCCAATGGCCTTGATGTTCTCTGAGTTATCTATCTTTGCCTAAATTCCTCTTTGCTCATCCTTGTCTTATACTGGACCTTCCTTTCCCGATGCCCAACAACCAAACACAAACAATCAAGCAAACAACCCTGAGCCTATAACTAGCCTAAAATCATAACTTAGAACTTCGAAGACACACACTTTGAAAATCATAGAGAGATCCCTCTCTGGACCTAGGAGGGCTAGATCCTAAGGTCTGAAAGTGGTTCTATGTTGTCTCATCTTTTGGTCTTGTCAACCTGGCCAAAACATGGGAACCCCAACATAATGGCGACTCCACTGGGGACTCTGAGTGCTTTTCATTTCAACATCCTTGGAAGCTTAGAACTCTGGTCAGGTTGACAGTGAGCCACCCCTTCCTTGAATCAACCTCCATTATTGCATATCCACCATACTCTTAGACAGAGCCTAGAAAGGGCCAGGTATCCTCCAGATCTCATCCTCTTTTCAGAGGTGACATATCTGGTAAATTCCTTCCCAGTCAATCTCTGGTTGGAGCTTGTTGCTTTAGAGGAGATTCCTGAAAGGTGATAGTGCCTGAGCACTGTGGTGGACAGTGTATCCCCTTAGAAACATCCTAAACCCTCCACCTGGCGACTCCATTGTTCCTAAACTTTAGAAGACTCCACTGGTGATCAGTAGGCCTGCTGATTATCTTGGTTTCACATTAGACTCCACTGGGAAACCAGACCCAAAACATAATGAAGACTCCACTAGGAGGCCAGCCCTTGAGACAACATTAACCGCAGTAGAAGTAACAAGTAGGGTTAAGCTGCTTAGTGCAGGAACAACATTCTGGCTCGCAGAACCATTCATACGAGAGCTTGCCCTGATCCAAACCCGCCTAAAATAGTTGATAATCTTGAGAAAATCCTCAAAAGGACACCTGTAAACAGGAGATCAGCTATTTCCGCCAGCATTCATAGAGCTAGTTCTGCACTAGAAGATCTTGCAGCTCTATTAGACCCTTTCTTTGACCTAGACCTTCAAAACAGATTACCTAGAACTAGGTCCTTCAGTGTTTCAGACCAGCCAAACACTAGGAACAGTGAAACCCCTCCTTCCACACCTCCTGACCTTCACTTCCTTCAAAACTTGGGGCTCTCTCACCCTAGATCCTCTCAACATACTTCTGCTGGCCTTAATATCCCTATCATTCAAATACCAACTACTCAAATTAACCCTTTGCCTCACCAGAATACCATCATGGCAGCTTGGTATGCACCTTTAGTTCTACCCCAACCTTTGTTACCCTTACCAAATGATTATCAATCAAAAATCCCGCACTTCACTGCTAAAGAATCCATAACAGCTCAACAACATGTAGATAAAATGGAGGATTCTTTTGATTACATGGAGATTGATGATGAAACAATCAAAATGAGGATCTTTGCCCAAAGCTTAGGGGGTGAGGTGAAAAAGTGGTTCAAAAATATACCTCCTGGTAGTATTCAAGATCTCCCCGCACTATACCAGACCTTCATAAACAAATGGGAGGTTAGAGCCAACCCTCGCCAGCTCCTAGCAGAATACATGTCCCTTAAGAGGAATGTAGGAGAGAGTGTTCATGATTACACCACTAGATTCAACAACATTTACAATGCTCTCCCTCCACACATGAAACCTCCACAAGGCATGGCCCAAGCAAAATATCCAGATGGATTTGATGCTGACATGGCCTATGAGCTTAGAGATAAAGAGTACACCACCCTAGAAGACATGCAGAAAGGAGCCATAACCATAGAAGCAAACCTAGTGGAGAAAAGGGCAAGATTAAAAGCTGAAAAAAGGGTAACCTATAGGTATGACAGCATAGCTTCCACATCTGATCCCAAATATGACAGACTGTCCAAAAATTTAGAAGAATTACATCAAATGATTAAAAGGATGGTTGTCCAGAACAATAACCAAAACAGAAACCAAAACCAGAACATTAGAAGAAACAATATTGCCCCCAACAGACAAAGAGAGTCAGATCAACAGATCATTCCCCCTTTTCAAGAAAACTTCTTAGATTAAGACGTGGGAATCATTGAAGAGTCTGAAGGGAATACCATAAATATGTTTGAAGCAGAGGACTCGGTCCTTAACTGTGATTCAGAAGAAGACCAACCCTCACCTTCACATTGGAATGAGGAATGGTTAGGAACTGAAGATTACAGATTAGGATTTGAAGATGCCATGCTACAGGTCAGGGAACAATATGAACTTAGGAGCAAGAAAAGCCAAGATACTTCCAAAACAAATACTCTTGAGGTGACCATCAAGAAAAGACCTGACAAAACTTCTAAAACAGCCTCTGTAAATAACAAGACAACAACTGAAAGTTCTGGTAGTCATAAGGAAAAGGACAATCAAGACAATGAAAAACCGAGCCAACCAACCAGCAGTGCTAGCACTTTGGTTAGTTCTCCTGATAAAACTGTTCATACGCATGTACATAATGGGAGTCAGCAAGCTGATTCAGCCACCAAAACAGTGGCAAATAAAACAGAACCTAGTGCTTCCAGGATACAGTCCGCTTTCAATTTAGAGAGTGAGATCGCGAAAATCAAGATCTCTGTACCATTATCTGAGCTGGCCACTCAGGATGTATATAAAGGCCAAATTTTGAAAGCATTAAATCTGGGAGAAATGAATGATTCTGTGAATTTGAATGATGATCAACCAGCCCTGCTTTTTGGTCCAAAAATTGAGGGAAAATTTCAGGAAGGGGTAGTTCCACCTTTTTATATTAGTCTCAACATTCATGACAAGATCCTCCATAATGCCATGCATGACTCCGGTGCATCTCACAACTTAATGCCCAAGGTAGTGATGGAGAGGTTAGGCTTAGAAATTACCAGACCTTACAAAGACTTATACTCATTTGACTCTAGTAGAGTAAAATGCCTAGGCCTCATCAAAGACTTATGTGTGAGTTTAACCCAGATTCCTGCCAAATGTATGGTCATGGATGTTGTGGTGGAAAATGTACCACCAAAGTATGGCATGCTGTTGTCAAGATCATGGGGAGCCAAACTGCAAGGAACAATGCAGATGGACAGCTCATATGCCGCTATTCCCATATTTGGCCAACTTAGAAGACTATATAGAGAATCTCAGATGAAATTTTTTGTCAGTAGCCCCGAGAAGCCTGAAAATTCACCATTGTATTCCGTGCACACAGACTTGGATTCTTTCATCCTTCACAATGAACAATCCTCAGAAGAATCAATCTCAGAGAACAGTAACATACAGCCCATGGATTTCAACATAATGGCTACTCTGGAAGAATACCAAGAAGAAGACCATGGGCAAATGGCTGAAAATACAACTCTGAATGAAACAGGGTCAGAACGCAGTCAGCTGATCAGTCACCCTTTTCAAACTGATACACCACATGAAGAGAAAAATAACCCCTCTCCTAGCACAGACCTCACAACTCGACATAATGGCGAACCCAGCTGTAGGGGATGGAATGAAGACGAAGCAGACAAAGAACCCCTGTGGGAAATGAATTTCGATGGGTCCTGTACTAGGAAAAGTGCTGGAGTAGGGGTGTGGCTACGTAACACAGAAAATGACCACGCAGAGAGCCATGCTGTGAATCTGCATTTCAAATGCACAAATAATATTGCAGAGTATGAGGCTCTCATCCTGGGTCTGAATTTATTGAAGAAATTAGGAGCCCGCAGGATAACTGTCCTAGGAGACTCTGAGTTAGTGATCAAACAGGTGAATGGTGAATACGCAGCCAAACACCCTAGATTGAGGGCATATAGGAATGATGCCATGGATATATTGAAAACCTTCATGGAATACGAATTGGTGTTTGTTCCTAGGGGTCAAAACGCTATTGCCAACGGATTAGCTTGTCTGGCTAGTTCATATCCCAAGACCCCAGCTGACCAACAGATCATCATTCAGGCCAAATTCAGACCTGCAGTGCCAGACAATGAAAAATATTGGCAGGTCTTCGAAGGAGACAAACAGATTGAGGATTTCTTAATAGGCAGAAATGAGTTTGAATTTTCTGGTTCAGACTCTAAATCTGAAGACAGCTGCCTTAGTGAGGAATCCTCTGATGAAGAATCCCCACCTCGTAGCATAGAAATAAATTCTTTTTCTGAAGAAACTGGAAATTCAACCATAAAATGTGAAAACGCAGATAGTGAAGAAATGGAGGTGCTGCAAGCCAAAGATAAGAGCATACCAAGAGGCTTAGCACCCTTAGAGGATCTGTTTGACTTTGACGATGTAGCAAAGAAGCCCACCATAGAACATGCAGAATCAGATATAGAAAGATGCAACATAGGCACTGAAAATAAGCCCAAAATGATAAAATTGGCTAAGTCTATACCTGTAAACATGAAGAAAAAATATATTTACCTGTTTAAGGAATTCATTGATGTGTTTGCATGGAGCTATGAAGACTTAAAGGCCTATGACACCAACATCATACAACACAGGATACCAGTAAAGGAAAACCAGAAACCTTTCAGACAGAAACTTCGAAGAATCAATCCGAGACAATTGCCTGCAGTAGAGAAAGAAATTAAAAAGATGTATGAGGCAGGCATAATAGTCCCTGCAAGGTTTTCTGATTGGGTGTCAAACTTAGTGGCTGTAAGGAAGAAAACAGGTGAGATTAGACTATGCGTAGACTTCAGAAACCTGAACAGAGCCTCCCTGAAAGATAACTACCCTTTGCCTAGAATGGAACATATCCTACAGAAGGTAGTGGGCTCTAAGAGAATCTCCCTGCTTGATGGTTTTTCAGGCTACAACCAAGTTCTGGTACTCCCATAAGATCAACTCAAAACAACTTTTACCACTCCATGGGGCACCTTCATGTATGTGAAAATGCCCTTTGGATTGATGAATGCTGGAGCTACCTTCCAGAGAGCAATGGAAATTGCTTTCTCAGATGATATTGGACACTTTATAGTTATCTATTTGGATGACTTGACTGTCTTTTCTAAAACTGAGGAAGAACATCTGAAACATCTGAGAAAAGTTTTTGAAAAATGTAGAAGGTATGGTCTGTCCCTAAATCCTAAGAAGACTGTTTTCGGGCTGCAAGAAGGTAAGCTTCTTGGCCACATTATATCCGAGAAAGGGATTAGGATAGACCCCCAGAGAGTTGAGGGAATACTCCAGATTACACATCCAAGAAACATCAAGGAGCTACGTTGATCACTTCATTGGGAAAATCAATTCCTTAGAAGATTTATCCCTAGCCTTGCAGAACTCTCTTAGAAAATAGTGAAATGCTAAAGAAAGAATCAGAATCAGTGGTACAATGAAGCCAAAGAAATCTTTTGAGTCGGTGAAGCTTAGCTCTTAGGGCCCTGTCATATCCTTTGACTATAAAAGATTTTAAGTCTTTCATTTTAACTACACACAATAGCGCAGTTTTACCCTGCTACGGAAAAATTCGAAGGTAATGAACAACCTAGCCTTCTTCGGTAAAACAGCAAAGTCTGCCTTCAAGTACAACATCTCATGGAAAGCGAGGCCTCTAGTTAAGGCCTTAAAGACTTTGGGGTGTACATACTTTAGGGTGTACATTCTGCATTCTCACACCATTGCCTATGTGCCAAATACTGTGGTCAAATATATCTTGTCCCAAGACCCAGATGGGAAAAGAGGCAAGTGGATTGCTACCATATTAGAGTATGACCTTGAAATAAAACCCACCAAGCTGATTAAAGGTCAAGGCCTGGCCCAATTAATGGTTGAATCTAACCTGCAGGCCTTGGACATTAACATGATGAATGCCTTGGATGAACAGGAAGACTTATCCGATCCCACTATAGAAGAGAAGTTCTGAAACTCCCCATGGTATTCTGATATCCTTTATGTCCTCGCCAACCTCAATGCTCCTCCAGAAATGTCAAAAACTAAGGCCAGATTCGTAAAACTCAAAGCTAGAAATTACTGCATTATGAACGAGAATCTATATTGGAAAAATCCAAATGGCCTTTTACTGAAATGTCTGTCTGAAACTGAAGCTGAAAACATTAAACAATAATTCCATGCTGGAGAATGTGGGGGCCACCTGAGTTGGAAAGCCACTGCAAATAAGATACTCAGGGCTGGTTATTATTGGCCCACACTGTTCAGTGATGTCCATAGAATGATACTTTCCTGCCATAAGTGCCAAATCTTTGAAGGCAGAAGAAAACTCCTTCCCCTCCCTCTGCAACCAATCACCATAGAAGGTCCCTTCATGCAATGGGGCCTAGACTTTATAGGGGAAATTCACCCCTATTCCTCTGGACAACATAAATGGATCTTGACTGCCACAGATTACTTCACCAAATGGATAGAAGCTATACCCACTAGGAACGCCACTGACTCTGTCATCATTAGGTTCCTAGAAGACTCCATCCTATCTCGGTTTGGTTGTCCAAGGAAAATAATCACTGATAACGCTACTGCTTTCGGATCCAAAAGGATGATCGATTTCTGTCACAGGTACGGAATAACACTTGGACATTCAACTGCCTATTACCCCCAGGGTAATGGCCTAGCTGAATCATCGAATAAAAGCCTGGTTACAATCATCAAGAAGCTGCTGGAAGAGAATAAAATATCATGGCATAAAAAGTTGATACATGCCTTGTGGGCAGACATGCTCACCACAAAGAAATCTATTGGCATGTCACCCTTTCAGCTGGTTTATGGGACCGAAGCAGTATTTCCTACTAGTTTGGGAGTTCCAGTGATCAAGCTTGTTCAGGAGATTCAATCAGAAGAAGATAGCATGATAAGGAGAATAAACGAAACAGTACACCTTCAGCAGACAAGGGAGCAGGTCTATAACAGAGCTATCAGAATTCAGGAAGCTACAAAGAGACAGTTCGACAAAAGAACCAAAGCTTCAGACTTCAAGGTTGGAGACAAAGTTCTGAGATGGGATTTGAGAAGGGAGGACAAAGGCAAACATGGCAAATTTGACAGCTTGTGGCAAGGTCCATATATCATACAAGCCACTGTGGGTCCTAATGCATTTTTTCTGCAAGAACTTGATGGTGCAGAGCTGTTTGGGGGTCCTATCAATGGCAGGATGCTCAAAAACTATTTCTGCTAATTTTCCATTTCCAGTTTCATCTCCATTGTATATATCGTTGTAGATTTTCATTTTCAGCAAAGGAGAAACAATGTTCCAAAAAATAGAATGAAAAGGGAGGTTCAGACGTGCTCAAAACATGAACCTCTGAGGTAAAAAGATTGGCTCTAATTAACTCAAAATCTGAGCCAAAAGGAAGCAGAATAGCTGGTCCTAACAAGCTCAAAATCTAGACCAGCAGTGAAAAGGAAAATCAACTCTAATCTGCCTAAAACCAGAGCTGAAGCAAAGAAAAGAGATGACTCAAACATGCTCAAAACCTGGGTCACAAGAAAGAAAGAAGGATGTTTCACAGTTGCAGAACCCCATGCTTTCACAGTTTTGTTTTCTACAAGTTTCTGCCAAGCAAGTCAGACAGTCTAATCCTGGCTTGGCTGTATTTAAATTTCATGTCTTAGAATGTAGGTGAAGAAACCTGTTGGACAGTTTAATCCCAGCAGGTAGTAGATTAGGTAAAGAAATAGATGAGGTCAACAGCCTAATCTGGCCTCATGGAGCAATAAGGGTAGAATTAGAATAGGTTTGTTTTTGTTTCAAAAAAAAATAAATGATGTGAAGGGTCTGCAAGTCCAAATGCACCCAAGAAGAAAAAATGTTAGGACTATAGTATGGGTAGGTAGCTGAATGGGAGAATTTTACTGCTGATATGTTGACTTCGTAGCTTGTGGCAGCTGATCAAAGAAAGAAATGGATGGTTCAAGCAGCAGGCACCTGGCGTACACCAAGAGATCATTTCTGAATTCTTGACTCCTTCAAGAAGAAGCCATCCCCATGTGGAGCCACTGTTAGCCCCCCTATGAAATTTTTGACAAGCGAACAGGGGGCTAAATTGTTGTTGAGTCTTCAAGGAATGCATTTCCCCTGAAAACACAGTCTCCTTGAAGCCTCCTTGTGTCTTTTTCCCTTTGATGGAATCCCCTCTGCTGATTTCCATTATTAAGCCTCTCCGTTGTGAAGAAGAATGCATGAAAGGCACTTTTCTCTCTTTTTTCCCCCACACTTAGCTTCTATTTTCTCTCCCCTTCTATCCCCCTTCTTACCTTTTCAAATCCCTTTTATACCCTCCCCCCACCCCTTTGTGGGCGCCCTTCACCCTTATTCCCTCTATCGTTACTCTTCATTGGCCTTGAAATGCATTAAAAAGGGCCAAAACCCACTTTCCGACCTTGTAATAAGGCTTAGCCCTTAGCCCCTTTTCTTCCATGCGCCCGCACCCTGGAACCAAGTTTTAAACCCTTTGACGCCTAGCGCAAAGCGCAGATCGCAGTTTTCGGTTCTTATTTTAATGCCCATCGCGTTTTTCATTTTTGCGATCTGCGCTCATCACACTTTCCAACTCTGCGATCTGCGCTCATCGCAGGTCTGCCCCATCGCAATATCGCAAAGCGCAGTTTTTTTTGGTGCTGCCCTCTGCCATCGCATTTTCTCCATTTGCGATTTTGCGATGCGCGCCCCGGCTCCACCTCATATGCATTTCCGTTCATTTCATACATTCGCGTTGTGTTTCTCCAAAGCCTAAAGTTACACCATTTATCCATCAAAGAGTATAATATATTTTCCGCCCTTTCACACGCCCCCGTTCACTCCTCCCCCCGATGAGACCAAGTGTTGTGACCATCTCTTAATCCTCCGGCGCTTAGATCTTCCCAAACCGTTTCCGCGCCAGAAAATCATTCGTAAAGCTTTGGAAGCGCACATTTTTGGGTTTTGTACACAATATTGGGTCGATGGATCTCCGCCGTCCGATCGAAAGCCAAATCTAACGACGCGGAGCGCTCCCGGAACGGTGGACCCCACCTGCATATGTCACCCGCCCAAACCCGCCGGTAATTCCCGCACCGCCCATCTGCATCTGGCAGTTTTTTTCGAAACCCAGCGATCCCATTCATCCTTTGCCACGCGTCCTCCGGTACTGTTTCTGAAAACCACTTTCCCTCGCGTTATTCCCCGGACGGAAGCCGGGCAGCGGAATCCGCGATCGCCTTTGGATCCTGGCCCCTCCATCCAATGGTTGTCGTCTTCCGAAGCTGCGCACCGTTTAGCCCGGTACATCGTACTTGCGGTCCCATCGTCCAGCCTTCCTCGCCGTTGATCTATCAGCGATCAACGGTCCAGAACCGTCCGTCTGTGGTTGGCCTTTTTCGTCGCCCCGAGACCTCCGCGTCATCCCGTCTCGCCACGTCAGCGCCACGTGTTCCATCCGTACTTCTCCCCAGTCCATTACATAAAAACAGTCTCTTTACGTGTTTTCTATGCATTTTTCATTCTGTAGCATCCACACATCCCACCCGAATCATTTTTCACCGTTTTTCTGCGTGTTCGTTCGCCATGTCACCAATGGCGCGCCCTTTCCTCCCATCTGTGCAAACCACCTCCATCATTCACATCTATGGTTTTCTTCACAGTTCATTGTTTTGCAGGGTTTCTAAAGGACGAAGACCGCCATTGTTCAATATGGCAAGCTGTGCAAAAGGAATTTACTCCAAAAGATGGTACTGCTGCGAAATGGTCAAAGAAGGCGGCTGGCTGGATCCGCATTAAAGAAAAAGCAGATTGCTAGCACTGAAAACCTTTCCACAACACAACCCAAGCTACCCCCGTCGAAGCAAATGGAATGGTAAGGGGTTTCAAAGATGAAAGGCAGGAAGTAGAATGCAAAAATACATTTGAAGACCCCGAGGATAGATACGAAGATCCCTGAGCATGGTAAAAGGTACAATCGTGGTTATTTTTCGCCAGAATGTTTCTCTTCATCGGTGCAACGTGCCCATGTCGTCTTATTTACACACCTCGTCCCTGAAAAATTTTTCCCACCAAACTACAAACAAAAGACAAATAGACATTCATGAGACAAACACCTTCACATAAACTTTATCTTACTTTTCGTTCACTTACACCAGGAGTACTTGGTCCAAAAATAGAATGTCGAATTATATCCAAAGAGATCATTCTTTTTCCGAGAAAAGGTGTGGGGACAGAGAGTAAATACATAAATACGTACAAAGATACAACCCTATGGGCTTCGGCCCTCGTATCCATTGTTGTGATTAATGATACATTTAGAATTCACCTACCTCCTCAGTCGAGCTTCTGAGTCTCTTCTGCTATAAAACTCAGAGAGAAATATTGTAATGGTTATTGGTGAGCGCACGAGAATGTATCCTTCTTAGGACACCGTGTGAATATTGAAGATAAAAATACATTGATGGCCTGCATCGAATGTTGCCGGGGACATGTTGTACCTGATTGGTGTTGATATTTAATATAATGAGCACATTCCTTTGGATCCTGATCTAAATCTGCGGTGATGTTTTTCTATCTCTGTGTTTATTTCATTTCATTTCAGTTCTTCTGGCTCGCATCAGAAATTTGGCGTAAGATTCACCCATGTTAGGTGCCTTATGTTGCTGCTCTCCCAGCCCTATATTTTTTCTACTTATATGTGTATCTAAATATTGATTTCAATGGATTTAACCAGTGTAGTGGATGCTATTTCCTGCTCTCTGATGTATGAATTAAGGAAATCCATGTTTAGATGTTCTTGTTGGGATTTGATCGAATGTGTTGAGAACACTGGGAGGTCTAGAGCTTTGTCCCTGCCTCACTAGGATCTTTCCATTCCATTAAGCCTTTCTAAGATCCCTCGTGCTGCCCCTGATTGTGTTCAAGCAGGTCTGGAGTTAAATGACCTCTGACCTGATCTATAGACAGAATTGGATGGTTCTTCTCCTTTCATCTTCAGTCCTTAATGTTTCATTCCTACTGTCATCTTTAGGATCCAAGGCTTTAGATGACTAGCCCAACTGAAATCTTGCACATTGAACACAAGTAAATCCTTTCTTGACTCCATTGCCCAATGGCCTTGATGTTCTCTGAGTTATCTATCTTTGCCTAAATTCTTCTTTTCTCATCCTTGTCTTATACTGGACCTTCCTTTCCTGATGCCCAACAACCAAACACAAACAATCAAGCAAACAACCCTGAGCCTATAACTAGCCTAAAATCATAACGTAGAACTTCGAAGACACACACTTTGACAATCATAAAGAGATCCCTCTCTGGACCTAGGAGGGCTAGATCCTAAGGTCTGAAAGTGGTTCTATGTTGTATCATCTTTTGGTCTTGTCAACTTGGCCAAAACATGGGAATCCGAACACAAATCACCCATCCATACAAGGACCTCTATTCATTTGATTCCAAAAGACTTAAATGCCTGGGGATGATCAAGGATTTGGTGGTCAATTTGGCCCAAATCCCAGAAAAAAGTGTGGTAATGGACATCATGGTGGCTGACATCCCAGCTCGCTTTGGCATGTTGCTGTCAAGGTCCTGGGGGACAAAAATTGGTGGGTCAATCAAGTTGGACTTAACATATGCTTCTATCCCAGTTTTTGGTGGCCAGGAAAGGAGGTTGTACAGGGAAACCATATTTTTCAAGATGGTTACTAAGGCTGATAACTCGGTTAATTCACCAGTCTACAGTAAAGAAGGTGATTTCTCATGTTTAATGCTGGAGGAAGACCAGGATTATGCTCAAGAACCATCATTCTGCCAGATCAAGAACGAGCAGCCCTCAAGGAGCCGTGAAGTAGGAATCTCGATAGTTCACTTTGATGGAGCAAACTCCAAAGAAGGTAATGGGGCTGGAGTATTATTGATTTCTCCTACCGGCCAATGGGTCCCGCTGTCTTTCAAGCTAGAATATGAAGCCACTAATAATGTGGCCGAGTACGAAGCACTTCTGTTAGGATTACAGACAGCCAGGAGTATGAACATACAGAGTTTGAAGGTTCTGGGAGATTCAGAACTGGTGGTTAGACAAGTGAAGAATCAGTGCCAAACCAATCATCCTAGGCTAAGGGCTTATAGGAACAAAGTGTGGGACCTGGTGGAGAATTTTTTCTTGGCATTTAATATTCAGTTCATGCCCCGGGAGCATAATAGGATGACTCTCTTACAGTGGCTGTCGGTACCTTCCATCCACCTCAAAACCCTCTCTTAAGATATGAAATCGAGGTACGTTATCGGCCATCAATCCCAGACAACATCAAGCATTGGCAGGTTTTTGAGCATGAAGAGAAAGTGAAAAGATTTATGGAAACAATCGGAGAATTCTCAAATATGGAGATTGATGCTTGTGAGGAAGAAGAGGCTGAAGATATTTCAGAAAACAGATGGGAGGAAAGAATGGCAGGTCACAAAGTGTTGCAATTGAAGGGAAACGTTATACCCAGAGGGCTGGTGCCTCTAGAAAGATTGTTTGACAAGAACAATGTCCCACTGCAGCCAAATAGAGTCACAGAAGAAAACCAGGTAGAAGACCTTAACCTTGGTACTGATGCTGACCCCAAAATTGTGAAATTATCCAAGAAGGTCCCAGAAGAATATAAGGAGCTATACCTGAAATTATTTCAGTCTTAGAAAGAAGTGTTTGCATGGTCCTATCAGGACCTGAAAACTTTTGATATTAGCATCATGTAGCACAAAATTCCCCTAAAGGAATATGCGAAGCCGCATAAGCAGAAGCTCAGATAGATAAATCCCCTGCTGCTTCCCTCTATTGAGAAGGAAATTAAGAAACTGTTGAAGGCCAAAATAATTGTGCCATTAAGGTACTCCGAATGGGTGGAAAACCTAGTCCCTGTCCGAAAGAAGAATGGATAAATAAGGCTATGTGTTGATTTCCAAAATTTGAACCGAGCATCCTTAAAGGATAATTATCCACTGCCCAAGATGGATCACATCCTGCAGAAAGTGGTAGGAGCTTCTCGGATGTCAATGATGGATGGATTCTCTGGTTATAATCAGGTGGCTATACTTCCATAAGATCAGAAGAAGGCTGCTTTCACCACACCATGGGGTACATTTATGTATGCCAGGATGCCTTTTGGGTTGATCAACGCAGGGGCCACTTTTCAGAGGGCCATCAACATTGCTTTTGTTGGGGAGCGAGATAAGTTTGTGGTGGTCTACCTCAATGATATCACTGTGTTTTCAAAGGGCGATACAAAGCACATTGAGCATTTGCATATAACTTTTGAGAAATGAAAAAGGTATGGTCTCTCTCTTAATCCACAAAAGTCGTTGTTTGCATTAGAAGAGGGTAGGCTTTTGGGACAATATTGTAACCAAAGATGGGGTAAAAATAGATCCTAAGAGGGTAGAGGCTATAAATGGAATTTCTCTTCCTAGAAATAAGAAGGAGGTGCAGGTGTTCCTAGGGCGCATTAATTTTCGGAGGAGGTTTATCCCTAACTATGCTGAGATAGTTAGACATATAACTGACACGCTGAAGAAAAATAATGAGGTAAAATGGTCCCAGGAATCACGAGAGGCCTTTTCCAGGATAAAAAATGCCTTTGCAGAGGCCCCTATGCTAGCAGGACCAGACTATGCCAAACCTTTCATGATCTTTTCATTTGCATCACCTCATACAGTGGCAGGAGTTTTATTGCAGAAAAATAAAGAAGGGTATGAGCAGCCCATCGCTTTCTTCAATCAGGTGCTCCATGATGCAGAGCTGAAATATAACATACTAGAAAAGCAGGCGTATGCCCTAGTGAAGTCTCTTAAAGCATTTCGCATGTATGTCTTGCAGTCCCATATCACTGCGTTTGTGCCCGCAGCTGCAGTAAAAGACATCCTTGTCCAAGGGGATAGTGAAGGAAAGAGGGGGAAGTGGATCACCAACATACAAGAGTATGAGCTAGACATCCGTCCTACTAAACTGATCAAGGGGCAAGGGCTAGCCAAAATTTTATCTGAATCAAACTGTCAGGCTCTGGGTATAAATCTGTCCATGACAGCAAGTGAGGAGTCCAGGGAGGAAGAAGAACAATAGGGAGTAGAGATAGCTACACAGAAGACACATTTGAAGTACCTCACCAGCCCGTGGTACAAAGAGATAGTGGAATATCTTCTCACACTCAGCTGCCCCTGTAGCTGTGATAAAGTTAAATACAGAACGCTAAGGATGAGATCACAGAAGTACATAGTTGCTAATGGCCGGCTATACTGGCGAGATCCTTCAGGTATTCTGCTCCTGTGTCTCACAGAGGATGAGGTAGAGAATATAATAGCCGAATTTCATGAAGGAATCTGTGGGGGTCATTACAGCTGGAGGGCCACTGCTCACAAAATCCTGAAGGCAGGTTTCTACTGGCCCAAACTCTTTGGAGATGTATTCGCCCAGGTTAGAGCTTGTGAGAAATGCCAAAGATTTGCTGAAAGACAGAAGTTGGCACCTCTGCCCATGATCCCTGTTCATGTGGATGAACCATTCCAGCAATGGGGAATCGACTTTATCGGTGAAATACATCCTCCATCGATTGGTCAGCATAAGTGGATATTAACTGCCACAGATTATTTCACAAAATGGGTGGAAGCTATACCTGCGAGGAATGCAATAGATGCTGTGATAATAAAATTCATGGAAGAAAACATCATATCTAGGTTTGGCTGCCCTGCCAAGATAATGACCGACAATGCCCAGGCTTTCAAGTCTGCAAAATTTGTGAGCTTCTGCCAGCGATATAACATTGTACTAAGTCACTCTATGGCCTATTACCCACAAGGAAATGGCTTGGTAGAGTCTTCAAATAAAACCCTGGTGAGAGCACTGAAGAAGGCTATCAATGAAAATCAGAAAAAATAGGATTCCCAGTTGAAATTCGCTCTATGGGCCAATAGGATTACCAACAAAAGAGAAACCGGGAAGTCCCCATATGAATTAGTATTTGGGAGGGCAGTAGTATTCCCTGTGCAGTTAGCCTTACCAGTAGCCCGATTCATGCAGGAGAGTCAGGAGGAACCCGATGATGTGACCAGGAGAATAAATCAGCTGGTGGAGCTAGAAGAAACATGAAACCAGGTAATTCAAAGGCTAACTGAATATCAAGAGAAGATGAAGGACCTTTTTGATCAGCATGCCAAGGAAAGGAAGTTGCAGATTGGGGATTTAGTGCTTAGATGGGATATTTGAAGAGCTAAAAAGGGGAAACATGGTAATTTGACCCACTCTGGTTTGGCCCTTTTAAAATTGTGGAACAGGGGGGCAATAATGCTTTTAGGTTGGAAAATTTACAGGGAGACTTGCTCGATGCCCTTGTAAATGGTCAGTTCCTCAAACCCTACTTCCAGTTCTGATTTAGGCAGGGAGAGCCTGATGTATTATACTGTACATTAGTTTTCTGTTTTCATCTTTATGTGAATAATGTGGGTGTCATGATGAATCATGAAGAGAAAAGTAAAGGAGCTGAAGAGTACTGTCCACATAGAATATTAACAGGTGGTCTGCGAAGTTCTCGACATGCCCAAGGATGAACGTGCCATCCCCAGGTGGAGCCAATGTTGATCATATGGTTAATATTAGTCATTTTTAAGATAACATTGAGTAGCCAAGTCCTTGTGCCTTTGTCCTTTGGGAAATCCTCACTAACGTTTCCATTATAAAGTCTCCCTGTTCGTGAAGAAAATGCCCAAGATGCCTCCCTTTTCATAGTTTCTCATCCCCTTTAAACCTCTGTTTCTTCACCTTATTCCCCTCGTAACCTCACAAATACCCTTTTTTTGGCTGAAACCCCCTTATTCTCTCTATCGTTCCCCTCTTTAGCCTTAAAAACCCTCTTTTTCGGCTAATAAAACCCACCTTGCTTCATTTATCAGGCGTAGCCCCTTTCGGCCCAGCCCTAACCACTTCCCCACCATGTAACCGAGCACCAGAACCAAGCATCTAAGCTCCGGGCACTTATCGCAATCGAAAGAGCGGGTGAACGCTTTCCCTTTGTCACTCCGAAATCTCCTATGCGATTGACTTCCTCCTTTGTGTTCCTGCTGCGATACCAGCCGTGGATCTGTACAGATCCGATGGCTTAGCGCTAATCGCACTTGTTCCATCACACCACTGCTCCAATCACAATCGAAACTTTTTGTTGTGCCTCCCTTCATTTTCCTCCAATTGCGATTCCCCGATTTGATCTGAGCCGTTGATCTCTTGTGATCCAACGGTCCGGATCTCATCGCTCGTCGCTCCGTCACCTATCTCTATCTCCTTCCGATTGAATGTGGGTCTTTGATTTGGTCCCAGATCTGACGGCTGGCGCTCAATCACGCGTCGCTCCAAATCACAATCGCAGGTTCTCAAATGTATCCCCCGATTGAATCGGAGCCATCCGTCCCGAGAGATCCAACGGCCCAGATTTAATCGCTTCCACCATCCCTTGGTTTTTATAATAAGTTTAGTTCATTGTGAAAGGTTTCAAAGAGAGGCCTTGGCGACCAAGACCAGTATATAAAGAAAGAGGATTAAAGGGGGTTTAAGCCTGGTATTGAATAATTAAAGCTTAACCCCGCATTCAAAGGAAGAAAGCGCGGTTTGAAGACCCAAAGAGCACACGCAACAGCTATAACTTTGTTTGAATACCCGCGGGAAGTTTTCCTCCAGGCAGTACATCTTTCCATTAAAGCTTCCATGTCTCCTCGAGCCCAGAAATAGTCAATTACGCTGATAGAAGCCTCTTAAAGACTATCAGAACCAGCAGTTATGGAGTATGGAAGCCTGCAGACTTTCTATCCAGTTCACCAATTTCAGAAGGCAGAACAGAGAGCTTTACAACCAGAAAGGACTCAAAAAACACATCCGAGGTCAATATCGACTTGACAAAAATCTTTGAACCAGACTACAAAGTACAGTGCAAGGTTATGGAGTAGTATGGGCGTGGACGCTTCCTCCATGCCATCTTAATGAATCAATTTATTGTTCACCATCCACTCCTGTGAGGATTTTTTCTCCTATAAAAACCCCCAGGAACGGATTATCAGGGGTTCCAGATTTTCAGAAAATTAGTAAGAGAATTTTGTATGCATTTTTGTCGAACTTTTATATGAATGCACAGAGCCTGTTGGGTTTCAGTGAGGAGGAGTTCCATCTTTAATGAGGATTCTGGTCTTTGGTGTCTCACAGTTTGTAACTTCTCCCTTTATGTGTTAGTTTAATTGTTCATTTCGTTTCATCGGCCTTTCTTGTATCATGTTCTGGAATGCAAGTGGCTCACTGGTTTTTGGTATGGATTTATCCTAGTTGATACCCATGCTTGAACTAGTCAAGCGCTTTAAATATGGCTCAGGCATGATATACTGTTTCACTTTTCACTTCAACCATATTTCTGCTATATTAGCTTCTTTGGGAGTTTATTTTTAAAATGCTATTGTCATGTATGGATTCTTAAATTGGTAAGCCCATTACATGGTGATATTGTGTATCTGGATATGATCTCAATGACAGTTAGTATTATCTCAATCTTTCATATGCAGTAATCACCTTCTGATTATTTATTTCTGTGAGGTATTTTCGAACCGGCCCTCTTTACAGTAATCTGCCTCTGAATTGTCTGATGCATTTGTATTAGAATTCCACACCTTGCCTCTGTAGTATTGCTTTCCTTGCGTCCCTTTTCTGAAGTTTTTGGTGCCATTCAAGTTAACCTCCCTGTTTATAGGAGATAGTGTGAGAGCCTTTTGTTGATAACTCCCCCTGTTATATCACATGCTCCTTGCTATATAAGATGTCCTAGGCACTGGTCTTTCACAACTCAAGGCTATCTCTAGGGTCGACAACAGGCTCCATAAAATGGAAAAAAAGGAAATATATAGTACAAAAGGGCCCAATTTCAATTCATTTTCACTTTTGAGCTTGTGAGGTCAGAGGTTATTTTTGGAGCGTTTCTTGTCATTGTAATCAGCCAGAGTATCTGGGACGCATAGTGAGATATAGGTAGGAGTTGGTAACCTACACTTTTCATTTTTTTCTAGTTGTAGGGTACGTAGGTCGTGTAGGGGTCCCCTTTCTGGCATTTTAGGTTTATTTTTGAGGGACCATATGAGTGACTCAAAATGAGTCGCGATGTTGACACGTCAAGCCATGAGATTTCACGTTGAAATCATGCATAAGCATCCCTCAAACTCGTTGAAATCAAATATGTGTGAAGCACAAAAACGTCGTCAACATGTCTTTGTCAAGAGTAGGTGCATTGACTGGCCATGGTGGTCGAAAAACCTTATGGCTGCACATAATCATGCAACGCGAGTCTGTTCATCACATAGACGTGCTATGCATGCGTGTGTGTAGGATAAAGGCGTGCGGTTGATAAAAAAATACTGATTTTTTCATTTTTTTAACCTAAGGAGCCAAAAATTGATTTTTTGATGTTTTTTTATCACAGGATAATTTGGAGGGAGAGGGATTGGACGACCTTGCAGGCTAAAGTGGCTGAGGATCCGGAAGTACGCTAGACCCTGGCTCGATGTCAGTTGTTGAAGTTCCTTCAGAACCCCATCCTGAGGTCACATAATTAGTTCCTGCGATTTTTATCCACTGCTGGGATGATGATCGGTAGGTGATGGTCATGAGGCGAGCTTACTTACCCATATCAGCTCAGATAGATATCTAATTTATGACCATATTGCTACCTCATGGGGAGGCACTACCATATCCACTGCCACCTAGGCATGTGGACATCCGCCATTGGGCAGAGTGTGAGTGCCACTCTGGGTCCAAAGTTATTAATGAGGGTTGTGTCAAAGTAGCCTTGATTCTGATTTTAATAGAGTGTATGATTTTCCCTGATTATGTGGTTTGTGGGGTCATCTTTGACCCATTGAGTATCGGGGTTGCATATAGTGGTCCTTCAGTAGCTGCGGGTGGGCCACTTATTTGATTGGGCCAGTTTCATATACATGGGTATGATGTCCCAGCTCACATAGGTGAGGCGGGGGGGGAGCTTCATGGTTTTCTGCTACACAAGTTCCTTATGTAGCATCATGTACAAGAGGGTGGTCATGCTCTGGCCCTTTCTATTTTTTCTAGACGGGCCTCTGAGGGACTGAAGGATATGAAGGTGGGAGCCTGTTATGCCTCGAGATGGTAGTGGAGTTGCGGGGAGGTGCTGGAACAACTCCATGGAGGGTTGGTTTAACTCCAACCCTAGTTGACTTCTGTGGGGGATCTAGACATGGGTCTTCCTCTTGGTTATACATGGGGACTAGCATGTGTTAGCGTAAATTCTTAACGCAAGTGTACGAAAAGGGCTCACTTTAGCTGCACGTGGAAAACAACCCTAACAACAAAGATGGCTACTTAACTTCTTTAGATCTACAAGTGATAGTTAAAACTAATGCTGCAAAAAAACTGATCTGTGCGGTAAAAGTAGTTAAATAGTGAAGAGAAATAAGAAATGCTCCATACATACAACGGAAAAGACAAGATATAAAGAATTTTATATGTATTATAACACCTGGGAAGGGAACAATGAATGATGTTACCATCCCCCCTCAATAGGATGGGTTCTTGGTTTTACTCAACGCTTTAGATCTAGAAGTTTCTCTCACTCAATGGTGTCAAAAACCCGAAATATGTTGAACCCTATGGCAGCTCAAGAAGAAAATAAAGTAGTAGCAGCAATGAGAATGATCAAAGTGCGACAATGAAAGTGATCAAATTGAATAATGAATGGAAAACCCTCCTATTTATAAAATAATATTGAGTTATCCTCGATAATGACGAATAATAAAATATTATTAACCAAAATCTAGATCTAACCGCCTGGAATATTTTATTATATTTTGTTGGAGGGAAAAGGTATTTAAATTGGTTAAATACATTTATTTAGAAATAATAAACAAATAAATGATTTATTTATCATTTCAATAATGGGGTTAAGTAATAATTAACAAATAATGATTTGTTTAATTATTTATAGGTGATTTAGTCAAATTTAACAAGGAATAATAACTAAATAATGATTTAATTAATTATTCCTAGAGAAAAATAAGAAAAATTATGATTTATCTAATTATTTCTCATAATTGGGTTAAATATGACCAGGAATATTATTTAACAAGTGGTTTAATTAATTATTCCTAGAGGAAAATCAAATAAATAAGGATTTATTTAATTATTCCTCATGGGGTTTCTTGTTTGAAACATAAATAACTTAATAAAATATGGTTTATTAAATTATTTCTTATAGTGAAAGCAATTTTACTAGGGTAAAATTGGTCTTACATAGTGTAATTGGATCCATCTAATTGTAAATGGTTAGATGACCAAAAATTGGTGTAACATATTACCCCCCAACGTGCGAGCGAGCATTAGGAGCTAACCGTATGACCGAAGTACGTTGTAAGAACAAAATCACTAGACACTAAATGGGAGTCAGAGAGATAGATATACATAGACAAAGTGAAGCAAGAGAGGAAAATAACTAAGGGGGTGAAACCTACAAATGATATAAGTCTCCTTCAATGTTTGGGTACCTGTTCTTAGTGAGGCAGTGGAGGCATACCTATGCCTGCCAAGATGAAAAAGTACATGAGATTGAGCGCCCAAAAAAATGAGATTGAGCTATAAAGTACATGATAAATGGTACATGACATGCTGGTATAAAATGGGCCAAACAAAAATATAACGGATCCCACATACATACTGCGCTTGGGACAACAGCCAGGACTGAATACAATAATATTTGAGTACATGAGACATAGTAACAACTAGAGAAGCCTTGATAAACGAGAAATGGATTTAAAAATATGAATGGATAATATGAGTGATACATGCATGCTATGGGTGTTGCAAGCGGCTGGAACCAAACCCATCAAATCTGCATAGCTGCATTTGAGGTTGTAGCATAATGTGAGGTCATTCAGGCATGTGGGGGTCTACCTGAAGGGCCACCCCCTCATGAGGTATGAAACATCTCATACAAACCCAGGAATAACTAGTGCAATATGTTGAATCACTAAACCATCAAGCATATGAAGGTTGATCATAAAATTATGCACTGAAGTTGGGTGGATGAGAAACAATCAAGTCAAATGGAAATGATGAGTCCCTTTTCCTGATCTCAGGCACCGAATAAGAATGGAAGCTGGAACCAAGGTACATTGCCCTCTAGACCTGTCTTCTGGAATGAATGTGTTGATGTCGACAGAAGGAGGTCCACCATAGGTGACACAATGAGGAATCATCAACTAAGGCACGAGGGATCATGGTAAAGTGACTGATGGACTGACACTAGGGATGATGATGGAATAGGGGATACTGAGTAGTGGATGGAAGATTTCCCTTGTCAGAGCATAAAAATCATGGATGACATGGCAGAAACTGACTCGACTCTTGAGGGGATGGGGGACAGTATTACTGGGGGCCAAAATAGGTGACATGAGAGAGGGACAAGGCACAAATATATGGAATACTGTAACAGTAGGCAAAGGGAATCAAGACAGACTTTGTGAATGCGATGGTGACTCTAGGATGCTCTGAACAAGGGTGACTCGATGAGGCTACCACACATAATAGGCCCGATGGGAACCATAAAAACATGAGCAAAATATGGTTTCTCACGATGAAAAATGACACACGCGTTGAAAAGTATGAAGGAAAAGTGGTGCCCCAAGTACAAGCAGTGCAAGTGAAGAAATCCTATTTTAAGAGGTAGCAAAGTGACCCTTCTTGGAACGTTTTCTTCCTAGTGAAGTGTCAAATTACCAAAAAAAAGATACCCATTTTACATGTCGATGAGATATTTCCAATGGCGCTGACAGTTCGTCAAACCAAGTTATGGTTTGGTCGCAATTGGCAAAAGAAAAATTAGGGTTTTTCTTTTAATAGGGAGATTTCGCTCCATTTTGATTCATTTTCTAGTGGAGATGTGGTGAATTTGGAGAGGAGGAGAAGGTCCTAAACCTTGTGGTGGTCGTAGTGGACAAACCAACCATTAGAATCGAGATCTGTCAGTTGCAGGTTGGTGGCCTAACCCTACTCTACTTTTCTAGTGTTTCATTTTTTCAGATTAGGTACTCGGAGCTCAAGAACAACACTCTGCCGATCCTCACGGTCAGCTTAAAATTTCTGGGGCCTATACTGTGACTTGTCTCACAGTTTCCAGAGGGGAAAACTACGAGCTCGTAGGCACAGGTCCTGAAAATTACGAGTTGGCCAGAAAGTGGGTTTTGTCCTGTTTTTGGTTAGGGATCAGACTTGATGAGTTAGGATCTAGTTTATCTTTCTTTGAGATGAAAAACATGATGGGTTTGTGTAGGTATGGAAGATCTGAAGATCAAATAGAGAGAGAGGGTTTTGGATGTGCTTCGTGTTTAGATCCAAGGGGATCAGGTGGTCTGAGGTGCACTTGCGAGGTATGGGGTTCTCAAGTTGGTTGAGAACCCACTTATGAGGGAAGGGGAACCCTTGTCGTCCAGGATAGTCAGCTACTGGGATCCAAACCATGAGGTCTTTATAGTGCAAGGGCACAGGATCGAGTTTACCATACAGGACATCTACTTCTTTACCAGACTTTTACCACTAGGGGTTGTGGGAAATATACATCTAGTATTACTGTGGGGGCATAACATATCAGAGTTCATGGAACGCCACTACAAACCATATGTGTGTGCTAAGGGCACGACTATACCAATCGGTGATCTAGTGAGGCTAGAGACACAGGATATTGTTGCATTAGTACTACATATCTTGGGCAACCAGGCATTCCATCACATCACTGGGGGCATATGATGTTGGTTGAGAGTGTATTGAGTGGGACCTACGATGGGTGGGGCTAGATGATGTTGTTGTTGGTGAAAATGTATTTGTCGCTATGAAAGAAAAATTTGAACCATAATTTCTATTTTCGTATAGTGTTATGCTCATTATTCTTCGAGAATATCCCCACACTTCGACCTCATGTGTAGAACTATGATGGGGGCCCACGAGAGACTAGGATACGCCACTTGGGGAAGCTACTGAGAAGAGGGGGAGGCAGGGGAGTCAGACGGGTGTTCTGACCTGAGTTCTTCACACATGGGGATTAGATTCCACTATATATATATGACTATCAGTATAGTGGTATGAACTTTCAGGGGGACCTTGAATTTCCACTTCCGCCGAGTCGAGCATGGGGACCAGATGGTAAGTGAAAGTTGCTATATATTATAGTGCATTTTAAAGTTTTTAGAATATGTATTTGGTACTAATTTGTTACTTTTTGTATGCAGATATAGCACCGGTGAAGCCGACAGGGTATATGGGACGACCCACATCGCCAAGGGTTGTAGATTCTAGTGGAGCTAGAGGAGACCAAAGACCTAACTATGAGGTTTTGCTGGAGGATGTTCACCGCAGATGTGAGCTGATGTTGACCGATGTATTTAAGAGCAGATGGCATGATCTTGGGGACCATTACATCGATGGATGTATATGGCTACCCTCTAAGTGGCGAGGGGTCATGCAACGCATGGCGATGGCCAGGCAAGTAGTTTAGGATTTGTGGGCTGCTGGAGTTGAGCCATTGACTTGGGACCCTCCAGATAGTGATTATATGTAGGGGTGTGTGGGACCCCCAGTGTTGAGTTTTGCAACATGCTATGGGCATGTTGGATGTATTTAGAGTAGTGGACTCCAAAACATTTATGATTTTTTCGATACATAATATGGATATGCATATTTTTATATATGACGAGTATATGGTTCGCAATTTTTTTTATGATTATTGTCTTGTGCTAAATGCATGTGATAAGTGCTAATATAGAATATTGTTTGCAATGTTATCTACATAGTAATTTTGGGCTCTAGGTACATGAATGAATGTAATGGTTTCAAATTCACACACTAAGAACTTCACTCATAAATATCTTCTAAAAAGGACATGGTTATTCAAATGATACACGCCATTCAATTGCATGACAAGTAGCAAGGAATCTAAACAAACATGAAGATTAAGGATGTGATTTTCAAGGGCATCAACTAACAAACCCACTACATCATATTCGGCCTGGTTATTGGTGGTAGATCCAATGCATACGCCATTGGATAGGACTAACGAATGCATGGGGGTAAAAATGGCCCAAGCTGTCAAGGCTATATTCTAGGAGAAGCAACTTGCAACATTGGAATAGTCGATATATAGTGTGGATGATGGAACCATCTGAAAGGTGCCACAAGGAAACAAATGAGATGATGATGAACAATGCAAGCTACCTAAATGCATGACATAAATAAAACATGCATCTCGATGGGAGATACTATGGGTAAAATCTCTTAAGGTAGAGTGCTTTGTGAGGGTTAGGAAGGAGTTGGCCTTTGAAATCCTCTAGAATGTATGCCCCCTTTCCCAAGTCCTTACTAATGATGTAACTACCTATCCATAATGAGTCAAACTTCTCATGACCAAGGACATGATCATGAGCCTGGTCATACACTAGAAAAAGATCATCTTCGTGAAAGGTACGAGGGTGGACTTTTGGGTCATATTGAGCTTTGGTGCGCTTCGTGGCCACTTCGATGGTTTGAAATGGAACATGATGGTCAATAGAAGCACGCTCAAGCATGATAATTATTTGTTCTAGTTGGGTGTTAGGGAGAAGTTCGACGGTTAGGTGAAGGGAGGGGATTTCACACTCAATCGGTAAGACTACCTCCTCGCCAAAAACAAGGTGGAAAGGAGTAAACCCAGTGGTAGTTTTAATACAAGTTCTATAGGCCCACAAAGCAGGGAAGAGCATAAGGTGCCAGTTGGATTTTTTCTTATTCACCTTCCGTTGAAGCATAGTTTTAAGGATTTTATTGACTGTTTCAACTTAACCATTACCTTGGGGGTAATAATACGATAAATATTGGTGTTCCAAGCCCAATAGAGAGGATAGCTCACGCCATATCTCATCTTTGAAATTTAGGCCATGGTCAGAGAACAATTGTTTCAGAACTATGAATTGAGCGATAACATGGTTAAAGAAAAAGAGAGTTGCAGTAATTGTTGTTTTATTGAAAATTGGCATGGCCTCAGCCCATTTGGTGAAATAGTCAACCACCACAATGATATACTTGTGTTTACCAGTAGATGGAGGTCGGCACTCCATAAATTCAATGGCCCACTTATTGAAGGGACCAGCTGATATGACAGGATGGAGGGGAGCAAGTGGAGCTCGTGCCTTTGGAGGGAATAGTTGGCAATTGGATTGAGTGTTTTACTACTTCAATGCAATCAACAAAGAGAGAAGGTAAAAAATACCCAACGTGAATGACTTTCTGGGTAGTATCCAAACCAGAGAGGTGGCCACCACAAGAATTTATATGGTAGGCATTAATGACTTGCTCAGCTTCAGCGTGCGTGAGAGAACGACTAAGGATAGAATCAACACTGCGACGATAGAGGTCATCACCAATGATAAGATAGTGGGGGGATTGGTGTATTATAAGTCGTTGAGCATCACGATCAAGATGGGAAGCGAACTTTTGGGTTCCTAGGTAGGTGAGGATGTTGCCATACCAAAGGTCATCCGAAGTAATGGCAAACAACTGCTCATCGGGTAAATCATAATTAATTGGCAGATCACATGCACCAGTAGGCAATTCAGAAATGAGTTCAGCAAGGGCTAAACCTTTCTTACTTTTGGGAGTCACAATTCAAGATCTAACTCCTGAAGGATAGTGATCCAATGGGCGTACTTCCCATTGATGATTTTCTGACTCAATAGGAAATCCATAGGGTTGGAATTGGTCATGACCTTGGTGGCACGCGTAAGGATATAATGACGAATTTTTTGGACTTAGAACACAATGACCAATGAAAAATTCTCTTCATGTGAGTAGGATACAAGGGGACCCACAAGGTTCTTAGTGACACAATAGATAACATGTTTGTTTCTGGTGTCATCTTCGTGAATTAGGACCCCAACGACCGAATGGGTGGATGCTAAGATGTACAGGATGAAATCCATCTCAAATTTAGGAGGACTAATCAAGGGAGCAGAAGTGAGAGCATGTTTAAGGGCATAAAAATATTGTTGAGCATAGTCATCCCAAAAAAATGGAATGTTAGATCTAAGAAGTCTTAGAAACCCATGCGTAGTGGTGGCATAATCAGGGACGAACCAATGAAGAATGTTGCCTTTGCCTTGAAGGATTTGTAACGGCGCAAGGTATGAGGAATGGAAAGTGAAAGAATGGATTGAACTTTGAGGGGATCAAGCATTATACCATCTTTGGACACAACGAATCCCAAGAGGCGGCTGGTGGGAATGCAAAAGACACACTTCAGCGGGTTGAGACAGATATTATACTTGTGACATCGAAGAAAGACGGTACACAAATCATGAATATGTTGCACCCATTGCCTAGAATGAGTAGTGAGTTAGGCAGAAAAGGATACTATCAGCCAAATCATGAAAATGGTATGACATGGCCTATTGGATGGTAGCTCCAGCATTCTTTAGGCTGAACGGCATGACCCTATAAGAAAAAACTCCCGATGGACTAATGAATGCAGTTTTTAATTGATCAGCGTGGTGGATAATGATTTGGTTATATCTAGAGAAACCATCCATAAAAGATAGAACCTCATGCCCCACACACTCAACAGTGTGGGGAAGTTGTCTTTTGGACAAGCTTTGTTCAGGTCACGAAATTTAGTGCAAACATGGATGGTGCCTTGTTTCTTGAGAATAGGAACCGGGTTAGAAACCCAAGTGGTGTATTCAATGGGATATATAAAACTAGCCTCCTTGAGCTTATCGATTTTGGATTTGATAGCCTCTCATCTGGAAGGATTAATGAGTATCAAATTTTGAAGGATAGGATTGGCATCGGACCATGTATCGATATGGTGTTCGAAAATGACAGGATCAAGTCTAGGCATATATGAATAGGACCAAGCGAAAACATCATGGAATTCCTTGAATAACTTAGTGTAAGCCTCAATTTATTCCAGGGTGCAATGTGCCCCCAAGTTAATGTTTTCTTCTACCCCTAGTTTATCGAAAATGTTAATTTTATTGGTAGGAGAGATATTGGCCATATTTCCTTCTTCTAAATCATCTGGTGCAGGAATGGGATTTATAAACCAATAGACCTCATTGGGGATGAATTATTTAGACTCCACAATATACTGGTCATGGGACTGTTGCAGAAGGAAGCACGCACAGTGGTGCATATCATCCCAAGAAAATTCAGGGGTGATCATTGCTTCCATAATGTATTCATTAGAATGAAATATGGGAGGACTAGCAGAAGAAAGACAACATGACATGGCGGGGCTACCTCACACATCATCATGAGAGATATGGTTCACATACTCATCACTACGGAGGGTAGCCGAATATCTAGTAGATGAAACATCTACCGATGGCTGTTTAACTTCTTTAGATCTACAAGTTATAGTTAAAACAAATGCTGCAAAAAACCAGATCTATGCAGTAAAAGTAATTAAACAGTGAAGATAAATAAGAAATTCTCCATACATCCAACAGACAAGACAAGATATAAATAATTTTTCACGTATTATAACACCTAGGAAGGGAATAAAGAATGATGTTACCAGTCCCACTCAATGGGATGGGTTCTTGGATGTCCTCAATGCTTCAGATCTAGAAGTTTCTCTCTCTCAATGGTGTAGGAAACCCGAAATATGTTGAACTCTATGGGAGCTCAAGAAGCAAAGAAAGTAGTAGCAGCAATCAAATGATCAAAGCGCGACAATGAAGTGATCAAAGTGAATAATGAATGGAAAACCCTCTTATTTATAACAAAATATTGATTTATCCTCGATAATGGCGAATAATAGAATATTATTAACCAAGATCTAGATCTAACCGCTTGGAATATTTTATTATATTTTGTTGGAGGGAAAAGGTATTTAAATTGGTTAAATACCTTTATTTAGAAATAATAAACAAATAAATGATTTATTTATCATTTCAAGAATGGGGTTAAGAATTTTTTTTTTTTTCTCGGTAAAACTAAATCTATTTATAAAACATAATAGTACAAAACTGCGCCAGTTTCAGCTGTGTGAGCCTGAGAACTGGGCTTGATGTCCAAGCTTAACCTTAGCAACTGAACTGCCCAAAGTGGGAAACCAGTTCTTTTAGAATAAAGTCTACCGCCCTTAGAAGGGAAACCAGTAAAATAGTAAAAGTACTGTGATATAACAAGAAACAGTAAACTAGAGTAGCCTATAGCTTTTGCAACTGAATATAAACTCAAAAAACCAAAAAATTCTTCCATGAGGTCGAAAATATGTACCAAAGCCAGCTGAGGGAGAGCAAAGTCACTGTTCAGGAGTAGGGGACTCCGGTTCTTCCACGATCCTGCAACCAAACTCATCTTCTCCATCATCGTTGTCCTTCTCTGGCGCGCCACTCTTGCTGAAGAAGTCCAACTGCAATTTTTCCATTCCAGGAATGGAAAGGCCAATGCCCACGGGCTCAACAGGGGCTGGAATGTCCAAATTTGCATGAGAGGGCTGCGGGTCAGGCAGAATAGGAGCAGGGCGGGGCGCAGAAGTAGGATCAGGGATGGGGGATTCTTTGCACACTGTGATAGTGATAAATGCAGTGAGAACATGCTTATTTAAGGAAAAATTGAAGCGGAATTCCACCCTTTGTGAAGACTGGCGGAGGGCTGGGTTGGTGGGCAAATTAGAAGTAGGGGAGGCAGGCTGAGAGTCAGGCAGAATAGGCTGCAAAGGTGGAATAGAGTGAGTGCTTCCCGGAATGGAGTGAGAGCCTCTTTGACGCCTAGAATCCAAATTCAAACTCCAGTCAACGTCTTCCTCCAAAGAAGCCGAGGGCGAGCTAACGGAAGGGCGAGGGCGAGAGGAGCACCCTCTGCTCACACCACGCCTGCAGCGCATTCTCTGCCTGAGCCTAGGCATCGAAACCGCACGATGCCAGGAGTGCTTGGGGCAGTCAGGATGCCACGGATAGCTCCAAAAATCAGCGTGAGAAGGAAAACAAAAATTGAGATGACAGTAGCTGGTCTGGGTGAAGTGGAAGCCTGGAAGAGTTTCCAAGCATCCCAGAATGGAGCAGCATCGACCAGTGTGGGTGCGCTCACTTGGAACAGCGCAAGTGGGGGGGAAACTTCCACAGACAGGAGTAGGGGGACTACAAAAAACACAATGAGCAGAAGAATTCTCCAGAATGAACTCCATAGCCAGATGAACCAGCGAGACGAGGTAGATGACAGGCATGGCGAACGGTGTGAAAGTGGAACAGGTTGGCGAAGTTAATGTGCTAGTAATGGCGCTGCAGGGGGCCATATGGCCGCAGCAAGCGAACGCCCTCGAGATCCACCAAGGGACGGAAGTCCCATCAGTCCAAGCCAGCATCCGCATCCGGAGTTGACCGATCAATGTGCACCAGCCTAGTGCATCTCTGGAGTGCTTCTCTGTCATGGATAGTGTTGAGGGGACCATGAATGAGGGTGTTGGCATTGTCTGCTCCTAGATTTGCTAGGAGATCAGCAACTTTGTTTCCTTCTCTTTTGACATGAGAGAAAGTGACTGCTTGATTGTTCTTTAGCCAGTTGCCAATTTTCTCGATTCTAGTTGCCAAACGCCAGCTAGAAGCTACTTTAGCCGTGTTGGTGCCTTGGAGTATTTGATTGGCCATGTTGATAAGGATATGAGAGTCTCCTTCGATGATGATGGGGATATAGTTATGAAGCTGTGCTAGGCGCAGACCTTGTATAAGGCCTTCCAGCTCAGCCGAGTTGTTAGTGTCCCAACCTATGGATTCGTAATAAACAGCCAGGGCATTCCCCTTGGAGTCCCGGAAAATTCCTCCAAAACCCGCTTGGCCTGGATTGCCTCTAGACGCTCCATCGAAATTGAACTTTACTATTCCTTTTGGTGGAGGGGTCCAACAAATAGGAGTAGCAGGGGTGTTCCGGCTGTTGGAGCTAGGAATCAGCGTAATTTTGAATTGCCAATTCTGCCAAATAGTGATTTCCTTGGGTTGCTTGGGAAGGTCCTCTTCCTGCCATGATTGTAGAGCTAGAGATTCCTGGAGATTACTGCTGAAGTTGCTCCAGATGATATCCAAGGAAGTGTATTGATTCTTGAATATTCTCTTGTTTCTTTCCTTCCACAGAGACCAGACAAGTAAACCAGGGATGAGTTTCCAAAGCGTATTGAGAAGATTGCTGACATAAGGACGCCTGTGCCAGTTACGCAGAGTAGTTGTTATGTCCCCCACAGGTTTTCTTTTTTGGCATCTGAAATAGAGTTTCTCCCAAAGAGCGTTGGCCAGAGTGCAAGAGATCATGAGGTAGTGAATAGTTTCACTGCTCTGATTGCAATTAGGGCATTGAGAAGGGCAGATGAATCCTTTTTTGAAAATATTGTCCCATGTAAGAATTCTTTTGTGGCTGAGCATCCAAAGGAAAGTGGAAAATTCCGGCCAAGTACCAGGAGCCCAGACTAATTGCCAGAGCGAATCACGGGGTAAAGGAATAGGATACATTAGGGAATAGGCCTCCTTTGTGGAGAACATACCCTTTGTCGTGTAACCCCATCTGAGTGTGTCTGGATCCTCGGACCATCTTATTTTCCTGCGCTGTAGTTCTTCATTGAGGGTGTTCCAAGTAGTTTGTTGAGCATGAGGAGCGATGAGAGAAGGGTGCTTCCATTTCCTGTACTCATTGCGGCTTGTGCTGAGCCAGTACTGACTGACTTTGTCTTCTTCCAGTCTTGTGCTGTTGCTAGTGTTGAACTGTGTGAAAGTGTCAATTAGCTTTGGGTTCTGCTGCCAGGAGTCCACCAAAAACTTTGCTGTGTTACCATTGCGAACTTCCCAGAAACTGTGTTGCTGAATAAGCTTGCAGTGAATCTTGGTAGCGTTCCAAATGAGCGATCCTGAATTTCCTGGGGAGAGCCTTATGAGATCTTTAGGCGGTCTGTTATTGGCATATTTAGCCGTCCATAATTTGGCCCAAGGAGAATGTGGATTCGAGAGCCATTTCCACCATATGTGGGCGCCCATGACCTCGTTTCTATGGGTAGGATTCCTGAGCCTAAGTCCTCCAGCCTCTTTCGGAGAGCAAAAAATGTTCCAGTTGACAAGAGCCCACTTTCTATTTTTACCAGAGGATCCCCATAAGAATTTGCTTTGCAGGGTTTTTATCTGTTTTAGGACCCATTTCGGGGCTGTTAAGACAGAGAAAAGATAAAGAGACATCGATTGCAGCACTGCTTTGATGAGAGTGAGCCTGCTAGCCATATTGAGAGCTCGGAAGGTCCAAGAGGATAGGCGGGCTTCCAATTTTTCCAGGAGAATGTTCCAAGAAGAGTGTTTGATCGCAGAGTCGATGAGAGGCGCCCCAAGGTATTTGGCTGGGAGAGAGGCAATTGAGAACCCCAGAATGCGAGCAATGTTAGCTTGGGTTTGGGGGGGGGTATTTAAAAAGAAGATTTGAGACTTGGACTCGTTTATGGACATGCCTGAGGCTTTAGAGAAAAGGTTTAAGATGGACTTGAAGGACCTGGCTTCTTGGACTGAGGGGTGGCCAAAAAGCATGTTATCATCCACAAATTGTGGGTTAAGAAATAATTAACAAACAATGATTTGTTTAATTATTTCTAGGTGATTTAGTCAAATTTAACAAGGAATAATAACTAAATAATGATTTAATTAATTATTCCTAGAGAAAAATAAGAAAAATTATTATTTATCTAATTATTTCTCGTATTTGGGTTAAATATGACGAGGAATATTATTTCACTAGTGGTTTAATTAATTATTTAAAAAGGAAAACCAAATAAATAAGGATTTATTTAATTATTCCTCATGGGGTTTCTTATTTGAACCAGAAATAACTTAATAAAATATGGTTTATTAAATTATTTCTTATAATGAAAGCAATTTTAATATGGTAATATTGGTCTTACATGGTGTACTTCGATCCATATAATTGTAAATGGTTAGATGACCAAAAATTGGTGTAATAGCAGGTATGATATATATATATATATATATATATATATATATATATATATATATATATATATATATATATATATATATATTTATTTATTTTCTATATTTCAGTATTTTTTATATGTATATATGTATGTGTTTTTTATGATGATGTTGATACCATGTTTTTTTACTTGTAGATGCGGGGCCTGGGGGGAGACCATTGACCTATTTTGTAGACAACGACCCTCAATGCATGGGTGTTGAAGGAGCGACACTTGTGTCTCAGAGACAGAGAGATGTGAGGCCTCGGCCTAGGCCTTTAAGACCGGTGTTGGAGTGCCAGTTAGAGATTTCAGGACCCTCTGGGGAGGGTAATAGTGTTGTAGAAGTCGGGGATGACAAGGGATAGCGTGGCATGCTGAGGCAACAGAGGCTCGGTTGGCAATAGTGGAGGCCTAGCTACATGATGATCGTGACACTTGGGACAAGGTGGAGGCCCTAAATAGGGTGATACCCACAAGGGGTTATGATGACTTGGTGGAGTTGGTCAATGAGCCAGTGATGGATCACGAGAAATCGCATCGTCCATCATTGCACCGAATATCTTTTGCATTGGCCACGACTAGCCCTATTATGGCTGCGAGTGCTAATATCATTCCACGAGACCAAGATGGAGGGGCTCAATCCTAGATCATGTTGATGTATGTACCAGGGCAAGCACCCATTATGAGGATGCTCCCCTATCCATTTGATTACATATTTTTTTCTTGGTGATGAGCCAGCAGACTCATTTTTTATATACTTGAACATAAAAACACACACACACACATATATGTGTGTGTGTGTGCGAGATGTATTTTGACGTCTCTCATGATGTATACATGGTTTTTTTATGTTTTGTTTTTTATGCATATGATGGATTTGATTCTTTTATGGTCGATGGTATATATGTGATTCATTCCAGTATAGGATTTGGTTAGCTATGTGATCAAATACATGATTTTTATTTCCTGGTACATGTGTAAATGTGATGTGATCAAAACTTCGAGCTAATATTTGTGCATGCGGGTATTTCCTAAAGAGGTGTGTATCACACACTTGAAAGGTTTGGTTTAACTATGATACAACCAGTTGGGAATCAAGGAAGACATGTAGATGGTGGATGCCTTAGAGGGAGGCATTAGTTAAAAATTCATATGAAAACGTTATATTCGGATTGATTATTGGTGGTTGAGCCGATAGAAATTCCATTAGTGAGGTATGGTGACTGGTAAGGAGAGTATATGGCCTAGGCGAAAGCAATGAGTTTTTGTGACCATCGAGAGGAACCATCAGCAAATCCATAATGATAGATTAAAAGACAGTCCATCTACGACGCGGGATGAGAGAGTTATTTTTTATAATAATTTCATGATGAGGTGATCGTCATAAAAAATTATGGTGCATACATATTTATTATAGGGTATTAAGGACCTTCCTTTATGGGTGAAATTTTTTGAGGTAGAGTCCACTGACAAGATTTTTTACGCATGTCCCATCGGACTCTGATAAAATGTGTTCTCCCTTAAGGAGGAAATGTTTGAAAATGTATGGACCCTTCCATAATGTCTCAAACTTCCCAAGTCCTAAAGCTTCTTGGGCGACATCCTAGCGTAGGACTAATTATCCCTCAGTAAATGATCGAGGGGTGATGTTGCGGACAAACAACACTTTGACCCTTTTATTGTGGGCTTATTTCTATTGGAGAGATTCTCATCAACTTTCTTCGTCCAGTTCTAATTGTACCATCCTCTTCTCTAGGGTTTTAGTATCAGTGAGAAGTTCGATGGGCGAATGACGGATGGGGATTTTGTGTTTGATGGGAAGTATAGACTCCCCACATAGACTAATTAGAAAGGTGTGAACCTTATTGATGCTTTGTCCATTGTGTGGTATGCCCATAGGGCTGAGAGCACCATGTGGTGATAATTGGTTTTGTGATTGTTCACCATACACTGCAACATTTTTTTAAGGACTTTGTTGACGACTTCTACCTTACCATTAGACTTCGAGTATTATGCTGATAAAAACTCAAGATAAAAACCAAAGTGTTGGGAAAATTCCTAGAATATTTCGTTTTTGAAATGTTTCCAATGATCTGACACCACTTCCTTAGGGACACCGAGTTGTGTGATGAAATGGTTGAAGAAAAACTGTGCAACGGTTTATGCAGTGTTGTTGTATGTAGGCATGGCTTCTGACCATTGGGTGAAATAATCGACGACCATAATTATGTATTTGTGGTTGATGGATGATTGGTGGTTTCATGTCATGAAATACATGCCCCATTTTCAAAATGGGGTTGCTACGATGATGGGGTGTAGGGGAGATGGAGGGGCTCGTGCCTTGTGAGCATAGCATTAGAATCGCTCGCATATATTGACTGCTTGGATGCCATCGTTAAAAAGGGTGGGCCAAAAATAATCGACACGTAGGAATTTTTGAGTGGTGGTCATCCCCGAGTGGTGCTCATCCTGGAGAGGTGGCCCCCATAAGCCCCGATATGATAGTAGTTCATGACTTTTTCGACTTGGTTGTGAGTGAGGCATTGACGAAGGATGGTTTTGACGCCTCATAGATAAAGGAAGTCACCTAAAAGAAGCTATTGGGGGGCCTGATGGCATATTATCCTTCCTTATTCATGAGTGATTTTAGGCTTGAACTTTTGAGTTCGTAAGAAGAGTATGATATCTTCATACGAAGGGTCCTCCGTTGACACCAAGAAAATATGTTCGTCTGGTAGTGCATTATTAACAGGGGATCCTTTGGTCTCTATTGGGAGATACATGATGAATTAGATGAGGATGAGTGCCTTTTTATTTTAGGGGAGCTAAATTTTAGATCAAATTCTAGCAGTATAACTACCCATACAATGAGTGAGAAAATATCGCATGGGGTTGATAGCCGTTATGACAGTGGTGGTTCAAAGGATGATATAGTGTCGAAGATTTTGTACTGCATGTACTAGGGATAAAGTTGTTTTTTCTTTAGGCTCATACTTCAATGCAGGCCCGGCTAAGTTCTTGCTTACATAATAAATTATGTGTTCCCTATTGTCTGGTCAGTCCTGGACTAGCACCCCCGCAATGGCTACATCTGATGCAAATAGATATAGGGTGTAATCCTTATTATGGTTGGGTGGGTTGATCAAAGGAGTTGAAGAAAATGTGTCTTTTAAAGCTTCAAATTATTTTTTGTCATGTTCATCCCATTGGAAAGGGATTTATTGACGAAGGAGATGCATGAAGCCCTGTGCACAAGTGGCATAGTCGGGTAAAAAGCGTCGTAAGAAGGTTTCCTTACCCTACAAGCTTTGTAACTTCTTCAATGTTTTTGTAGGTGGTACTTCTTTGATTTCTTGGACTTTGAGAGGGTCCACTCTAATACCTTTCTGGGAAACGATGAATCTCAAAAATCTTTCGGTGTTAACGCGAAAAACACACTTGATATGGTTCAGGTGTAGGTTATATTGTTGACATCGTTGAAAAACCTGGCGGAGCCTTTCCAAATGGTCACCACACGTCTTGGATCATACTGTGAGGTCGTTCAAATAGGAGAGGATGAGATGAGCTAAGTTGTGAAATATGTAGTTCATGGCCCACTCGAAGGTGGCGTCAACGTTTTTAAGGTTGAATGGAATAACTTGGTATGTTAAGGTACCCCAAGGGGTGGTAAATACATTTTTGTATTGATCTGTGTGGCAAATATAGATATGATTATACCCAGAGAATGCATCCATAAAGGATAGGGCCTCATGACCAACTCAATCATCTATGACTTGTTTGATGAATGGTGTGGGATAATTGTCCTTGGGACAAGCTTTGTTTAGATCTCGAAAATCGGCACAAATGTGAATGGTTCCGTATTTTTTCATGATGGGTATAGGGTTATAAACCCAAGGTGTGTAAGTGATCGAGTAAATAAACCTTGCTTTGTGGAGTTTATCTATTTCCTGTTTTATTGTTTCTGCCTTAGAAGGGTGTAATTGATGTGGCTTCTGCTGGATGGGAAGGGCGTCGGTCCATGTGCCAATATGGTGTTCCACAATGGTGGTACATATTCCTGGCATATTCGAGTAATCCCATGCAAAAGTATCCCTATATTCTTGTAATAGGGAGGTGTATGAGGCTATGTCATCTGGAGAGCATGTTGGTCCCAGGAAGATTTCTACCTTGCCAGGTTGTTTAGAAATATTCTCCTTAACAGTAGGTAAAATATTTTACATGTTTCCTTCCTCAAACACATCAAGCGTTGGGATAGGTTTTTTGAACCGATCTAATTTTCTTGATGGTAGGAAATATTTATATTTTCTCGCATATATCTCATGGGTTAGTGTGTCGCTAGACACAAACGCTTTTTCAAGTAGAAAAAATGAACGATGGTGCATGGCGTCCCATGGACATTCAAGTTCCGTCACGGCCTCTAGAATATATTCATCTGAGTGAAAAAAATTATCTAAAGGTGAATTGGTTTGCGCAAGACCATGAGGAGGGATTTCGGGCCTAATAGTGTTGGTTGACAAGTAAGAATATGATTCATGGTTGATGTCGTAGAACCAAGCAAAGTTGAAAAAGAACAGATAGGATGGATCTGCATCATTGATGGTATAACTACTGATATAGTAGTTGTAGTGGTCTCGACAATAAAAAAATATGAATAGACAACATGAATCATGGTTCCCATGGATGATGAGATGAATCGTATGTGATGTTGTGTGTCGTCAGCATTAGGTGGTGGAAGAATTTTTGAACTGGCTAGTTTGTACTGAGTGGAGGATTTTGTGCAACCTTGTTGGTGTACAAGGGGAAAATGTATTCTCTTGAATAGGAAGCTGGCGCTAAATCCTAAGATGTTGAAATGTTTGTAACATAGGGAATGCTTCTGTACTATGAGAGCTATTGGTTAAAATGTTGCACACAGGGCAGATACTCATCGAGTAAATTGTATGTGATTTAATACTACTCACGACATAAGACAACGATGCTTGGTTGGGGTCGTGAGATGGGGCATTTCTGTGTGCTTGCCATCTTTGGGTCATAGTTTTAGCATGATGTGGCTTCCTCGTGTGGTTTTGGTTTAACTTTGCTCTAACTGCTTGAAATTGTGGAATATTTTGAAATTTCTTCGTGTGATGAAATTGAGAGCATATGCGACAATAGAAACGAGTAATTTTCTCTTGGTTGGAGAGATCAATTTTGGGGATAGGGGTTACTATGAAAAAATTATCAGCAAACCTGGACAAATCCTGACATTGGTTAACTAGATGTTTTGGTTTATTTCATAAGGAACATGGGAGGTTTGGTTTAAACCATGATTTTTTGGGGTGTTTGGTCTTTTTCCTATATCTAGGTCGGTGATGGTGAAAAGAGGTTAGCAAGGTTTCTGCTGGTTTTTTCTCTTTAAATACGCACATGATGGACCTAGATCCTTCATTCCCCTGAGTTATGGTATATTTTGAAATCTCTAAGTCTGAACTGACTAATTCATAGTTTTCAGCAATGAAAAAACGCATGAATTCTAACATAGAGCATAATCGAGAAAGGTGGGGACAATTCCATACATGATGGTTACTTGCATAGATTTGACAAGTATGACGTTTGTGCCTAGATAATATTCTTTGGGAAACATGGTTTATTGGGTACCAACGATTAAATTCCATTATTTACGGGCATTGAGTAATCAAATGATCATTTTCATCGCATAAGGCGTAGATCGGGACATGAGGTCTAGCCTCTCTTTGTATTCTTGTTTCCTGCAAGCTTGGGCGTGGTGGGTATGAGCATGACACTGGTTCTTCTCATACATACAATATTATTTTGTATCAGTCCTCCCCTATATGCATGGGTGTTGTGGATGGATCATGGGAATTGGATTGTATGACTGTGTGTAATGCATCTCCATTAGAGAAATTTTGAGGTCTAAAATGGGCCTCTTAGGAAAAATGTACAACCAAAATAAACTTTATAAGAAACAATAGGATTCAAGATGATGATATCAACCATGGGAGATGATTCACTATTTTTGGGGTAAAAAATTAAAAATATTAAAAAATAATGAAATAATAAAACTATATTTTCAACTTGTATTTTCAACTTATCTCCTAAAGGTTTTACTCCAATTTCGAGCGACAATACTCATTGGAAGAAAAAATTAATTCCTCTTCCAATGAGTACCCATGTTGCATAATTTCGATGGACCCTGCTACATGAAAAATGAGAAATACATGAAAAATGTGATTGCAATCATGTTTTTTTATGTATTTTTCAATTTTCATGTTGCAGAGTTCACCGAAAGTATGAAACATGGGTATTTCTTGGATGAGGAATTAAATTTTTCATCCAATGAGTGTTCTCGCTCGAAATTTGAGTAAAAATATATGGAGGCAAGTTGAAAATACGAGTTGAAAAAGTAATTTTTCTTTTTTCCCTCTAAAATTTGATTATGTAATGTAATCTTATTTAATTATTTCCATTATTATCTTATAATTTCCTTAGGAGGCCCATTTTAGACCTCAAAACACCCCTAATTCTATATCAAGGGATCATGGGGCACTGGTGTGTATAATTCCCGTATTCCACGCATATGGTGCATGCATGGTTGGTACGTAATGCCTTAATTTGTATATTTGTGAACTTTTCTCTAGTAGGTGGAGTTGGGGCTACGGTCGTACTTTTGGCATGTAGAATATATTTTAACTCCTGTAACTTTGGGCAAGTTTTTATAGGATGACCAACCACATTTCATAAAACACAAGGTGGAGGTGTCCTAGGAATATTAGGAGTGTCCACCTTCTTCCATTTTTTCTTCTCCTTTTTACTAGCACTGACTGGTGTTGCTATGGGTGCTTCCTAAGTTATAATGGCTTCCTTGGAGGTAAAAGGAATGACACATGTAGAGGTGAAACCTGAGGTTCCTAACATGACCAACGGGGCCAAATAGTACACCGGTATTGCCAGAGCCATGTTTGAAAATGTAAGGGTTTCCACGACTTGGTGCGAGACAAAACTAGGCAAGGAATATAAAAAGGGGGTTTGGGTGATGGAATATGGGAGAAAGAATGAGTCAGTAGTGGAAAAAATCATGGTGTCACAATTTGTATCCTAAATCAGTTGGGTCTTTGATGAACTCATCATGCACATCGCAGCTCCTATAGTTATTGGAATTTCTCTTGGAAATGTTAGGGTCCCGTGATTTACCATATTGGTAGACCAAATGAAAAGGTAACATGAAACCAATCTTTGGAGTCCTAGGACCTAGCCTTCCTGGACTTAGAGAGGGCTCTCTCTATTATATGCAAAGGATGTGTTCTTTTTTGCTTTAGATGGTTGATTTTAGGCTAGTTATTAGGTGTAGGGTTTGCTGTTTGTTTTGGTTGGGTAAGATGAACAGGTAGAATAGGTGGAGTGAGAGGTCTTCAAATCATTGGGCTATGGATTCAATGAAATTCATGGATATCTAAATAATGGATCAGAGTGCATTACAAGCCCAATCTAGCAAGGTTAATGGATCCTTAAGGTAATGTGTGAAGTGGGGTGGACATCAAGTTGGGGAAAAACAAGGTAGGGCAAAGGGCAGTGAAGTATCCTTTGTCATTTACCCATAAACAAGAAGATCTTAAATATGATAAGCAAAAGATACTAATCATGAGATAGGGCAAAACATTTACTCAATGAAAATACTTAAACAAATAAATATCCAAGATAAACATTCCAATGAAACAAAGAAAGCAAGAAAAACTTATCTTACTTAGTAATTTCACCTTCAGAATTGAGAAAACATATAAGATAACACAATAAATTTAATCAATCAAATAGGGAACTCCTAAAATTTTTTGATAAAGATATAAAGAACTTTGAGGCAGATTGATAGGCATGGACAAAGGGCAAGATCAGAACAAGACCTCTTTGACTTAACCTAGCAAGCAGTATTTCAAAGAGAGGTTTCAAGACAGAGTTTGGATAGTTACAAATAGGCAGGGCTTACCATGAATCATATTTGTAAACTAGCATATTAATCCATAGATGAAACTAAAAATCATAAAGAGGCTTAAAGAGCAGCTAAGAATTCTTTAAACACACCCAATAGAGGAAAACATCAAGGCCATAGCAAACAGGAGGACTAAGGTGCTTCAAGGAGCATTTATAAACCTATAATTTTCTGTTCTATAGCAACAAAGAAGGATGAAACATCATGATAACAAGAAAACATAAACAAATAAAGAATACATCACCATTAATCAAGCTAAGGAATCCTGTAAACAAGCTTCTCCATCATCAATCCAAGCAAGCCATTCATCAACTTCACAACACCAATTTCTTCTCCAAGCTCATAAAAACCATGTATTTATCTAAAATCTCATCAAATGCCAACATTTAAAATGAAGCCCTCATGCTCTATTTAACTCAGCAAAGAAGGGAAAAAACCCTAGATAGGGTTGGAAAATGTCAAAATCACCCATAAATGTCATTTATGCCTAAGAGACCATGCAAGGCCCAAGGCACAAAATATCTCATGAAATAAATGATAAAATAACTTCTTGCACCTAATTATAGAGTGATTTGCTTCAAAAAACACTAAAAAATTATTTTTCAATAAATGAGTGTGTTTTGTTGACTTTTGGTCCAAAACACACTAAACAGTGCATTTGCACAGCACCACTTTTAACAGAAAATAGGGTCTTTTGTAACTAAGTTTTGGACCCCTTCCTGATGTCGGATTTGGCTCCGTGATGGCTCTTTGGAAAGACTTATGAGTATAATTTCCAAAAATACTTGTATTTTCTTGATCCAGCTCCTGTAGCCTAGTAAAAAAGTAAAAAATCCCAAGACTATCATTTGTGCAGCGCTAGGCCTAAAACAGTGGCAGAAAGGTGAAAAAAGAGGGGTTTTTTGACCTTTTGAGGGGTCAAACTTGCTCCAAATTATCCCAAACTTGCTGAGAATAATTTACTAGGTGTGAGAATTCCAAAAATGTCAATTTCTCCTCCTGAAGATGCTCCATGTATTAGCGTAGCGCTAGTGGTGCTGCGCTAATGAGCCTTGAAAATCACAAAAAGAAAAAAATGTTCCAAATTTGCTCAAAATTGGTGGAGACCTCCCTTAAGGGGTCTTGGACAACTGTTGAGAAGCCTCAGCCAAAAATCCAAGGCTGTCATGCTCTTATTCACCTTCACTTTCTTCATATGGGCCCATTTATTCTTCTAGTTTGACTTGTGCTCTTTAGGCTTCTTTCTGGGCTTTGAGTGCTCTAGCCTCATAGATGGATTTCTGGGCACTCATTTGCTTGTTTTGAATTTTATAGAAGTGAATGGAACCCTTTTTGCTCTCCAACTCAGCCTCTAGGTCTTTTATTTGTGCATTCTTGTCTTGGAGGAGGGAGTTTGAAATTCTTGTTTCATTTTCTTCATCACTGTATATATGGATAAGTTCAAACTCCCTTTCTACTTTAGGATCCTCCTCTTCCACCTTTACCTGCTGCTTACCTTTTTCCATCTTTTCCTTGCCCTTTTAAAGCCTTGGAATGGATGCAGATGGCAAGGCCCCTTTCCTTTCGGAGGCAGAAAACACTTTCTTTGGCCCTCTGTGGTATGTGCATGTGAGAGGAGTGATGGTGGTTTTGGAAGTGTTTCATCATGGATGTGACCCTTGGTGTTGTCATTAGCTCCTTCACTTTCACTATGATCCTCATCATTCATCCAATGATCTGCTTGATTGCTGCTTTCTTGACCTTCAACACCATCATCATCATTACCTTCTTTACTGCCTTCAGTGTTGTCATCTTGGTCTTCAATTTGATTATTAGTCTCTACACTTTCTTCACTTTGGTTTTGTTCATTACTAGGGTCCTTTTCTTTATCATCTCCTGCACTGTTGTCTTTCTCATGTTCACTAGGAGGCTTATTTGTGTCATGACTATCATGAATGTCATGACTTTATTCTTTGCTATTCTATTTCCTACTGGCTGCACTGTTAGAGTCATCCTCCTTGTCATTGTCCCCCTCTTCAAACTCTGTTTATGCCTCATTATTTCCCTCTTCCTATTCTTCTATTTCCTCTTCATCATCTGCTATTTATTCATGTTCAAAAATTTCATCCATTTTTTCACAGTCTTCACTATGACTTTGCTCACTGTCATGCTCATGCATATTTTCCTTTTGAATGTCATGTTCACTGTCCTTTTGATTGTCATCCTCTTCATCTTCCTCACTATCTTCTTAGTCATCACTGTGTTTATCTACATCATCCCTTTCTTTAATTTGGGTAGACTCATTTGCATCACTATCATGACTACCGCCCTCTGATTTGTCACTGCTTTTGTCTTCACCACTGCTATGTTCATTTCCCTCCTCTTCACCATCATTTCCCTCTTGCTCTTCCTCATTAATTTCTGCCTCTGCCTCACTGATTTCATCACCTTCACCCTGATCTTCATGTAATTCTTCATTGCCACTTCCTACTTCACCTGATGCACCAAGAGAAGGAGAGGAAGGGTGGTTTTCCTGTGGTGAGGGTACTTGTGCAGATGAGGAAGGCAGATTTGGTTGATGAGGAGGCTGTGGGTTTGTAAAGGCTTCATGGGTTATGAAAACATCCCAAGGTATACCCTGCTACTCCAACTGATGTAATACCACAATTTTTATCAAGGAATGGTGGAACAAGCTATGCATTTGTTGTGGGTAATTCCTCCTTCGTACAACAGAAGACATTTTCTCAATGCTCCTATAGAGATATTAAGGTAAGTTTAGCACCTTAGCCTCTATGAAATGCATGAGGAGTCTAACATGATAGGTATAGAGCCTGGAGTACCCCCCCCCCCCACATAGGTGAATTATCTCATGATAACCAACATCAAGGATGCAAATCTGTGTGTGAGATGTGAGAAAGGGAAAACTATTTTGTTGCCTCCTCTATACCTTGTTTTGATAAATGGCTCTAAAATGTCTTTGTCGAATTTTCCCTTTTTAAACCACTTTTCACCCGCAGCTGGGATACCTATGGCCTAAGAGATGGCACCTGCTGAGATATCAAAATCCACTCCTGCAAGGCTCGAGTGCTTGTTGTGTAAATTGAGAATGAGGAGCCTTGTAAGCTCAGGGTGTCTTTTCACTTGTTTGATCCTCTCACAAAATTGAAAACATCTTGCATTCTGAAAACATGACAGGATCCTAGGAGAGGAAGTAATGGCCACTGTGCTTTGAGGCTCCAATCTATTTACTTTTCCTCCCTTATGTTTTGGTCTCAGAGGCTTTGACCTTTATCACTGCTACTGCTTTTCTCAGCTCCTGACATGGTGATTGGGGTTGATGTCTAACAAATTAGGGTTTGGTGAAGCAAAGTGAAGATGATGATGGAGTCAAATTTGAGTGGTGTGGAGGCTAGGGTTATTAGGGTTAAGTTGTCTGGTAGCTTTGGTAGGCCTTCTCAAAAGTGGATTGTAGTCACTCTAACTCACTCACCCTCACATGGCATCAAAATGGTTTCAAGGAGGACAAACAAAGGCTTGTTTTGTATGAAGGTCTAGGGTTTACCCTCTTAGGGTTATAACATTCAAAGCCACAAAAGACCAAAATTAACTTGAAAATTTTCTTTGGGATAAGTGGAGAATATCACTTACCAATTCTCGGCCCTTCTATAGACCCTAGAGGTAGCTTAGAAGGTGAAATTTTGAACAAGGGAAATAAATTTTTCTTTTTCAAGGCTCTTTGTGTTTCCGCAACGCCCTGCCTATGTTATTGGGTCAGCCCATTTGCGCAGTGCCAGAAATCCTGCACAGCGTTTAGCGCAGCATCGGGCGTGTCACTATCTGCTGGTATTCGGGTGAGTTGGGCCTGCATTTGTGCAGCTCCCAGGCAATCATGCAAGGGGTGTCAGGTGCACCGTTAGTGCTGCGCGGGGGTTTGTGCAGTTTCTGTCGGTATCCGGGTGAGTTGGGCCTACATTTGTGTAGTGCCCGAGCAGTCGTGTAGAGGTGTCAGGTGGGGGCAGTGTCTTCCGGTCTTCGAGCGAATCGGGCCTACGTTTGCGCAGCATCCGAGTAGTCGTGCAGAGGTGTCGAGTGGGGGCAGTGTCTGCTAGTCTCTGGGCGAGTCAGGTCCGCGTTTACATAGCGCCTGATATTTTTGTAGCGCTGGGAAAAATCTGTGCAGTGCCGTTCAAATTTGAATGGGCGGAGGACTAGTTAGCGCAATGCTGGCCTGTATTAGTGTAGCACAGGTGATTTGCGCAGGGCCATAACACTTGCCCAGAAAATAGCCAGAAAACCCTGGTTTTCTCCCTGAAGCTTCTTTCTCTTTACCAAGTGACGAATTAGATTGAAATGAAACTAAAACACCTTTATACCCTTTGAGAGAAATAATTTACACTCATAAACCCACTTTGCTATGTTTTTAATATTTTTCTTTGACTGATACCTTTTGATCTTTTGCAGTGTTTTGGAGACTTTCTCAAGGCATATTTTCTTCCTCTTTTTGTGGTGATGGCTGGCTGATGAGATGTAGATGTATTTTTCACTCCTTTTTACCTTTTGAAATTTTGGGAAATGTTCAAACTGTCTTTAGCATGCTTTTGACAAACTGAGAACATTGTTTTTTATCCTTTTGGCCTTCTTAACTGTAATTGACCTAAGCATGGGTTTCTCATCTTTCACTGATACTTTTGACAATGATGTGTCTTTGGTGGGATAGGTTAGAAAGTTATCCCATTTTATGTCTTCCCTTAGCCACTTCTGATTTCTACAGGTGCCTAACACAGGGCTTTTGTTTTCTTTGTCATGGTTTGGACTTTGACCCTTATTTTCTCAAGAGTGAACTTATTCTTAGCATGGTTTTCTCCTTTGGCACTTCACCTTATGTTTTCTTTGTCTTGACCATTTCGAAGACTTTGGACTGTATCTTTTGAAATCTAAGGCTTCCCTCATATTGATATACTTTACCATCTCTCCCTTTGGTGCAGTGAAGTAGTGTTGCTTTTGACAAACCTTAAAAACCACTTTGAAAACCCTTTGAATACCTTCTGCTATTACGAAGGAATTATCATCTTATTTTGACCTGTTATGTCCATCTTTCCCAAAATATTAGGTTTTAGGGATATTAGAGAATAAAAAATAGTGTTGTCTTCTAAGTTCTCTATATCGGTTTCAAGTTCATTCATTTCTATTTAGTTCATCTCACCTTTTTCCCTTATTCATTCATGATTTCTAAAGATCTTCAATTGTGTTCTTGATTGTGTTGAGGTATCTTCTTTCATTGTGGTCCTTGTGATGTTTCTTTGCTTGGCAACACTATCTTGTCAATTAATCACAAAAACCCTGATTCTCTTTAAACGCAGGCTTGCTGCCTTTCTCTTTGCTGTGGATGTCTTCTCGTGATGATTTCATCTTATTACCTTACCTCTTTTTAGGCTGATGACCAACTTGATCATTTTTTTAGAAATGTGAACAAGGGCAGTTGTCCCTTGTATAATTTGTGCTTTGGCCAATGAGGCCTTTCTTGAATGGCTTTTGATCAGTTTTGGACAAGTTTCTTGACTTTCTTCTTCTTTGAATGCAACTTCTTGACACAGGAAAAACAGAGATTTTGAGCACCAAAACAACCCTATGACATATGAAACCCTATGTGACCTAGTGGAAGGTTCCTTGGACTATGGCCTTTGACTGAAAACTTAGATTTTGGGTCCTCAAGTGTAAAACAGAGTTTTTGATAGACTTATGTATTGAAGATCCAAAATCCAAAGTTCTTGATTTATCTAAAGAGCCTACAAAGATAGTTTTGAGATCATCAATGCTTGAGGCATTTCTGGAGAGGTAAAAGAGTTGATTGATTGGTGGCCCTAGGTAGCAGTGGAGGTTTTAGGCTAAAAAAAACAGAGGATTGAGGCAAAAGGTGACAAAACATAGACAAAATGAGTGACATGAGCCCATGATGGGTTTTCTGGGATGGGTGAGCTGAGCTTGACATGATGGGATGATGAAATAGTGAAAAAAATTATCCTAAGGATAATAGAGGAACATTACACCATTTTTTGGTCATCTAACCTATTATCATTAGATGAACCCAAGTACACCATGTAAGACCAATTTTACCCTAAGTAAAATTGCTTCCACTATGTGAAATAACTTAGTAAAACACCTTTATTAAGTTGTTTATGGTCTAAACAGGAAACCCCAAAAGGAAATAATAAACAAATCTATATTTTTTTATATTTCCTGGTCATATTTAACCCAAAACAAGGAAATAAATTAAATAAATCCTTATTTATTTGATTATTTCCTAGGAATAAGTTATTTAAATCCTTATTTAAATAATATTCCTAGTTAAATTTGACTAAATCGTTTATAAATAATTAAATAAATCATTATTTATTTAATTATATTCCCACCATTTCCTTAAAATAATAAATAAATCATTTATTTATTTATTATTTATAAATAAAGGAATTGACCCAAGTCAAAAAATCCTTTTCCCTCCAACAAATATAATAAAATATTCCTAAAGGGTGGTTCTAGAATTTGATTAATAATATTTTATTCATGCACCAAGTTCTAGATCGCCCTAATATTTTGTTATAAATAGAAGGGTTTTCCCCATTCATTAGTCACCTTTCATTGCATTAGATCACTCTGGATCTATACTTGGTCACATTCTCCATTTTTGCCTTGTGAGCTCCCTTTGAGTTCTATGTTTGTCTGGGTTTTCTACACCAACAAGAGAGAGAAATTTTAGATCTGAAATGATGAGGACTTTCAAGAACCCATCCCATTGAGGAGAACTGGAAAACACCTTTCTTGTTTTCCTCTCAGGTGCCCCTTTTTAATATAATATAAAAATTCTTTCAAATACATCGTTCTTGTCTTGTCTATTGGATGCATGGAGCCACATTTTACTTTATCTGCTTAATGTCTTTTATGCTTAGATCTGGATTTGTGCAGTGTTATTCGGATCACCTAATTGCAAATTTAAAGATATTTGGCAGCCATAATCGATGTTAGGGCTATTTGTTATGCGTAGCTAAAGTGATCTTTTATGACGAAATATTCATACTAACAATTGGCGACTCCACACGGGTTTTCTTTTGCGACCGTTGTCGTTTTATATATTCCTGCATATCCAGCTATTTCATACCCTAGGGTTTCTCTTCAGTTTCCTTTTTTTCCTATTATTATGGTGCTTTTAACCTCTAAAACCCTCAAACATTAAAATTTTTAACTTCCGTGTGTTTCTGGCCCTATTACGCAGGTGACAGACATCAGCCATCGCTGAGACGAAATTTTTTTCTGAAATATGTCGTCGCGAGACCCGTATCTGTAGGTCGCACTTATCGGCCCAAAAACTGGGACCTAGACCTGAGGACACACTTTTCTGCCCCAAACCTGCAACCTGGACTAAAAACGAGTCAGAACCTACGACTTGCACTTTTTTGTCCAATTTTCCAGAAATTTTTATGGGTTTGTCTGAAGCTTCTGTCAGGGTTTTCCAGCCTTTGTCTCTGCCCGTTTAGACCTGTTTCTGATCTGTTTCACTCAACTAAGTGGGAATATTTCCCCTTAGGGCTTTAGTACCCTCCACTTTTGGTGGGCGAGTTTTAGTTGTTTCAGACGTCTGAATTTTCAGAGTTTCAGCATTCATATTGTCATATCTGATACTTCATTTTCAGATCCCTTTAGATCAGCTCTTATCCCTTTCAAATCACCTCATATAGCTTTGTTTGGGTTTACCTCTAGGGCCACCTCTTCGTCCCTCCTCCTTTTAGCTAATTTCTCCTTTTACAGCAACCTTGCCTCTGCCTCTTTGCTGTTCTCTGCACCTCTTTCCAACAGATTTATCCTTTAGATCCTTGTCCCTCCCGACCTTAGATCTATCGGCCTCTTTTTTGTGTGTCTTGACTAGATTTTTCCCTCTTTTTAGACTATTTTTGAGAGACCCGCCTTCTTGGGTTAGATCGATGCATTGTTAGCTGTTAAATTTTCTCTTATTTCAGTATTATATCCTGTTATTTACAAATTTATTTTCAGTTACGTAGCACACTTTTTCTTTTACTCTCAAAACGTCTGGGTTTAAAAAATTAAAATCAACACACGCCACACACTAACCCTAAGTGAAGAAGAGCCTGGTTAACACCGCCTGGCAAAGACTTTAGAATCAATTGTCACTGCACCTCTCTGCCCTTGACCTCACTTGATTTTGTCCCTCCCCGCCCTTGTCGGTTTTTCTTCTTCCCGTCATCATTGCGCCCCCAAGGCGCTTCTCCCGGAGACTTCTTGGCCTTCACCCTCAGTTTCCAGTTGGTCGACTTCCTCCTTCCCATCGTCATCGAGTAAGTCCTCCCCCGAGTCCACACTCCAACTCTTCTTCTGATTGTTTGGGTTCTCCCCCTACTCCTGGTTCTCCCCCTGTTACCTTCACCATGTCTAGTTCCGGGCCTAGCGCCAGCAGCAACCCCACTTCTACTGCTGGGTCCGTTTCCAACATAACCACTACGGGACCTACCTCGACTGCCCCATTGCTCCCTTATATGGCCGGCCTTAGTCTCCCCAACTTCAATCAGTTGATCAATGATCCTATCCGCCACGATGTTAGTTGGCCTGCTATGCCAAACAAGCTCCCCTTCGACATTCCCAAGTTCGAAGGCCTTGCTAGTGAAGATCCCTCCAACCATATCTGATCTTTCCATATGTGGTGTTCATCCAATTCCATTACTGATGACTCATCCGTCTTCGATTTTTCCAACGCACGCTTACCGGTGAAGCTTCTAAATGGTATGTTGAGCAGGCCACCTCCTCCCATACCACTTTTGCGACCATTGCCCAAGCTGTTTTATCTTATTTTCAGTTACCTCTCCGATACGACACTGGTACCGAGCTTTTAACTTCCTTCTGTCAATCCTCTTCAACCCACCTTTCCGCTCATGTCCAGGAATGGCGGCGAAGAAGAAACTTATGTCGCACTCCTCCCTTTGAAGATCGGGTTTATATGGACTAGTTCCTTCACTCTCTCTTACCTCCCATTGGCAAATATGTCGCTTCCCATTTCCCTCAAACCGAAGAAGCTGCCCTCCAAATAGCCTTGAAATATGACCTTATTTATGCTCAATCTGTTTATGTTTATACCGTCCTTCCTGACCTCCCCAAGCCCGGCGGCACTAACTCCCCAGGGGCATCTCACTCTGCCGACGGTATCGTTGGAGCTCTTTTACATACCTCTGCTCAACCTCTTATGGGGTATGGTTTCCCTCCAGGAGGGGCCAGCACCTCCAGCACTTTCCCCCCTCCAGGTAGCATGTATCCAGGATACGGCACGCCTCCTCCTTTTTCCCACACTCCTGCTTACCTCAATTTTTCCCATCCTAACCCTTATCCTTACCCACAGCCTGGTGTCCTAGCTCCCCCAACATTTGGACCTCTCACCCCCTTGCCTTCTCAACCCCCGCCGCAGCACTTACTACCCCCTCCAGGGGGCAACTGTTTGCGCAGCAGGGTGCGACCAATTCTCTTCCTTCTCAAAGAAAGAGGAAATACAATCAATCTTCCCCTGGTAATCATGGATCCAATCCTTTGATTCTTGATCCTAACACTGCCAACCAACGACAGGGCTCTCAGCCCAAGCCGGATAGGCCGCTTCGCACCAATAAGCCCTATTCATGTTGCAGTGTTTATGGACATTACACTCATGATTGTCCCCTATTACCACAGATGTAGCAGATGTGGGAGTCTCAGGCCACCGTGCGGGGACAACATTCCTCCCCTACTATCCCTCCCAATCCAGATACTTCTCAACCCACTGTGTTTACCGATTCTTTCCCTCAACAAGGATTCATGGCCACTCAACCACCTCATACCCCGATAACCACTCAACCTTCCCCTTCTGGTTCCTCCGATTACCAGATTCTCATGATGGTCGCTGACCAACCTCTCACCGTCGACCTCAACCTTCAAACTCGGTCTCGTCAGTACTCCACGCCTCCCGTTCCATCTGTCTCCGAGTCCCCATCTTCAGGTCCTACAGAGCCTCTGTCGACACCCAATGGTCCCCTCCAAATCCCTCCGCCCAAAGCTGAGGTTCATACCAAGATTTCTAAGGGCCCATTACGCCGAAATGCTACCTCTGGTCGGGCTGCCCATTCATATAGCATAGTAGATGATCTGGCACAATCTCCTGTCGCCATTTCAACACTGGAACTCCTCCAGTCATGTCCTTCCCAAAATAAGGCTCTACTATCTCCCGTGGGCACTGTAGATCTTGCTAATGACCAATTGATTATTTTCGATTCCCATCAGTCAGACCCTCCCCCCCTACCTACTTCTGTTGCTTTCCAAATCCCAGTCAAAATCTAAAATGCCAACGTCGCTCGGTGTATCATTGATGAGGGGGCATCTACCTGTGTGATGTCCGCTTTGGTTTGGAAACAACTCGGATCTCCTGAGCTGGCCCTTTCCACAATCACCCTTCATGTGTGGGATGGCCATGTCTCCCAGCCCATTGGCTTATTCCGTAACTGTCCTATCACCCTTGCGGGTAAGACTGTTTGTGTCGACGTTGAAGTTATCGACGCCCCTCTTGACTACAACATTCTTTTGGGGCATAGTTACACCTATGCCATGTCTCCTGTCCCATCCGTAGTCCACCGCAAGATGTTTTTCCCTCATAATGGCAAGATTTTCACCATTGACTAGTTGACTTACCATGATCCAAAATATCAGACCTCCCCCGAGTCCACCATCTCTGTTGTCACCAATAAGCCAACTGTCGATTCTTTGACCAGTGTTTCCCCCGGCATCTATAAAGACTCCTCATTGCTTGGAACCTTTTTGAACCCTCCTCCTGTATCTGATCCTAGCTTGGTGAATGTTTGCATGATGCAATCATCTTGGGTTGACCTTACGGAGCCCACTCTGGCTAGTCAGCAACCTCAACCTCAACCAGCTCCTAGCCCTTTGCCCCCGCTAGCCAGCCTTCTTACTTTTGAACCTTCTTCTACACACAATCCTCCTGGGTTGATTCCACCCAATATCAACCTCCTTGACTCCATTCCTCCTGGCCATTTCCATGCTGGTCAGATACCTTTCCTGCCTCCCCCTCCCGGGGCTTATTCGGTCCCTATCTTGGCCAACCTATCCCTCCCCAACTCGACCCTGGGTATACCCGTCTGGTATCTTGACCCTCCAGCCACTACCCTATCGGGTCAACCTAAACCATATATCACTTTCACCTTGGTTCAACCAATCCCCATTACTTCTCTCGCTGCAATGGTACCTCCGTCACCTCAACAGGAACCACCTCTTGTTGCAACTGCTTCGAGTAAGAATGGAAAAGCTCGCAAGGGGGCATCAAAGGACAAGCCTACCCCGACAAAACCTGCCCCTCCTCGGCCTCCAAAGCATACCATCCAGTGTGCTTTGTGTGATGTTGTTGGTCATTCCACCCATACCTGTCCTAAATTACTGCATCTCAAGACCATGGTTAATGAAACGTTTCTGGAATCAGACATCCCAAAGGTCTATGTCACCATACCGGATTCCATCCCAAAACTTAAAAACTTGCGCACCAATCACCCTTGTTCTTTGTGCAATTTCCATGGACACTATACCCACCTCTGCCCCCGCCTTGACGAGTATCGTTCCTCTTTAGCTACATACTGCCAATTCAAAGCCACACTTCACCATAGACCTTCTTCACTCACTCCAGACGACCTGTCTACCCCCATTCACATCTCCCATCCGGATATTGAAAGGATAGAAACTTAAGCCACCATTTCTTACCTTTCCTCATCACCGCGATTCTCGGCAACCGACCCCTTAATACCTTCCCCTGACATTTTTCCTGATCACTCAACTGCTTACTCTAGCACCTCACATGACATCGCACATGTGAGCCCTCCCCATCACAATCAAGAATCTCATCTTTCTACCCCATCAGGTCAACCTCTTCCATCCACTCTTCCCATCTTCCAGTCCAATGAATACATTATGGAAGCCATGACCAACCCTGATTTTCCGTGGGACGATATGCACCATCGTGCATATTTCCTCCCACATCAATCCCATGACCAATATACTATCGAATCTAAAGACTTCATTCCCGATAAGGTCGATTGGTTTAAAAATCCCATTCCTGCACCTAACGCTTTTGAAGAAGGTAATATGGCCAATATCTCCCCTACCATCAAAATAGACATCTCTGTTAAACCAGGAATCGAAGAAAATATCACCATGGGCGCCAAATTCACTCCGGAAGAAATTGAAGCCTACACTAAACTCTTTAAAGAATTCCGCAATATCCTCGCTTGGTCCTATTCAGAAATGCCCGGACTCAATCCTGCCATTATCGAACATCATATCGACACATGGCCCGATGCCACTCCAGTCCATCAAAAGTTGAGACCCATTCATCCCTCTAGACGTGAAGCCATCAAAGTCGAGATCGATAAGCTCAGGAAAGTTGGTTTCATCTATCCCATTGAGTACACCACTTGGGTGTCCAACCCTGTTCTCGTCCTCAAAAAACAAGGCACTATTCAAGTCTGCACTGACTTTCGCGATCTGAACAAAGCTTGTCCAAAAGACAACTTCCCCACACCATTTATTGACCAAATCATTGATGAGTGTGCGGGGCACGAGATGGTATCCTTTATGGATGGTTTCTTCGGATACAACCAAATCGTTATCCGTCACGTTGATCAACTTAAAACCATGTTCATTAGTCCGTGGGGCACTTTTGCATACCGAGTCATGCCATTTGGCCTTAAAAACGTCGGTGCCACTTTTCAACGAGCCATGTCTTATTGTTTCCACGACTTAGCTCATATTATTCTTGCCTATTTAGACGACCTTCTGTGCATTCTAAACATCGGTATAACACACTCCATTGCGAGAATTTTGAGGTCTAAAATGGGCCTCATAAGAAAAATGTACAACAAAATAAACTTTATAACAACCAATAGGATTCAAGATGATGATGTCATCCATAATGGATGATTCACCATTTTTGGAGTAAAAAAGTAAAAATATTAAAAAATAATAAAATAATAAAACTACTTTTTCAACTCATATTTTAAACTTATCTCCCAAAATTTTTACTCAAATTTCGAGCGGGAGTACTCGTTGGATGCGGAATTTAATTCCTCATCCAAGAAGTACCCATGTTGCATACTTTCGATGAACTCTTCTACACGAAAAATGAGAAATACATAAAAAACGTGATTGTAATCACGTTTTTTTATGTATTTCTCATTTTTCGTGTAGTAGGACCCATCGAAAGTATGCAACATAGGTACTCCTTGGATGGGGAATTAAATTCTGCATCCAACGAGTACTCCTGCTCGAAATTTGAGTAAAAAATTTGGGAGATAAGTTGAAAATATGAATTGAAAAAGTAGTTTTTTCATTTTTCCCTCTAAAATTTGATGATGTCATCAAATCTTATTATATTTTTTCCACTATTATTTTATAATTTCCTTAGGAGGCCCATTTTAGACCTCAAAATTCCCCTAATGATGATACATGCCCCATTTTTCTCCAATGTCGCAAGTATAATATTCGCCTTAACCCATTGAAATGTGTCTTCTGTGTTCCTGCCGGTCGTCTCCTCAGCTTCATAGTATCTAAATACTAGATAACTCTCGATCCTTTGAAGGTTCAAGCCATTCTTGAACTTCCTATTCCTTGTACCTTACGCCAGCTTCAAAGTCTCCAAGGTAAAGCTAATTTTCTTCGCCGATTCGTGCCTGACTATGCCACTACCACACATGGCTTCCTTAGACTCCTTTGTTCTCACACCCCCTTTGTCTGGGATACCTATGCTCAAGAGTCTTTTGATGCCCTCAAGCATGCTCCCACATCCGCTCCGTTGATCCATCCTCCTAACTTTAACTAGGACTTCATCCTATACATCTCTGCTTCCACCTATTCGGTTTCCGGTGTCCTTATCCAAGAATATGATAACGGTGTTGAACATGTGATATATTATGTCAGTAAGAACCTTTCCGGTCCCCCTGTGTCCTATTCACATGAAGAGAAATTAGCACTAGTTGTTGTGTTCTCGGTCCAAAAACTGCGTCATTATATCCTCATGCGTTCCACCAAGGTCATGACTAATTCCAACCCCATGGCTTTCCTATTGAGTCGACTCATCCTCAGTGGGAAATACACTCGTTGGGTTATTATCCTCCAAGAATTTGACCTTGAATTTGTCACCCCAAAAATCAATAAAGGTTTACCCCTCGCGGAACACATTTCTGATTTACCTACCGGAACGCAAGACCCTCCAATTAATGATTCTCTTCCCGATGAACATTTATTCGCCATCACCACTGACGATCCTTGGTACGGTGACATCCTTACTTACTTGCGAACCCAAAATTTTTCCCTTCATCTTGATCGTGATGCTTGATGACGTATCCGACACCAAGCCCCTCGCTACCTTCTGATTGGTGACGACCTTTATCGTCACGGAGTAGATATTGTCCTTCGTCGTTACCTCACACACACTGAAGCCGAGCAAGTCCTTAATGCCTGTCATAGCAACGCTTGTGGTAGCCACCTCTTCGGCCTCGCCACTGCCCAAAAAATCATGCGCACTGGGTATTTTTGGCCTTCTCTCTTTAGCGATTACATTGAAGCAGTCAAAAATTGTTCCAATTGCCATCATTTTCCCCTAAGGCCTAAGCTCCCCCCGCTCCCCTCCATCCTGTCGTCACAGCGGGTCCTTTCTATAAATGGGCCATCAACTTCATGGAATTTCGACCTCCATCTGCTGGTAACCACAAATATATCATCGTGGTGGTTGACTATTTCACAAAATGGGTCGAAGCTATGCCAACATTCAACAATATGGCAGCCACCGCAGCCCTTTTTTTCTTTAACCACGTCATTTCTCATTTCAGAGTTCCAAAACAATTGGTCTCTAACCATGGCCGACATTTTGAAGATGAGATTTGGCATGAGCTATCCTCACTAATGGGCTTTGAGCACCAATATTCATCCTCCTATTACCCCCAAGGGAATGGTGAAGTTGAAGCAGTCAAAAAAATTCTTAAGACCATGCTTCAACGAACGGTGAATAAGCACAAAACCAATTGGCATCTTATGCTCTTCCCTACTTTGTGGGCTTGTCTTACTTCAATTAAAACCGCCACCAGTTTCACTCCTTTCCACCTTGTCTTTGGCGAGGAGGCAGTCTTACCAATTGAGTGTGAAATTCCTTCCCTTCATTTGACCATCGAACTTCTCCCTAATACCCAACCTCTACAACAACGACTTATTATGCTTAAGTGTGCCTCTAAAGACCATCGTGCTACATTGCAAACTCTTGAAGCGGCCAAAAATCGCACCAAAGCTCAGTATGACTGAAAAGTACACGCTCGTAACTTTCATGAAGGTGACCTTGTTCTAGTATATGACCAGGCCCACGATACCCTCGGTCATGGGAATTTTGACTTATTATGGCTAGGTCCTTACATCATTAGTAAAGATCTTGGTAAGGGGGCATATCTTTTAGAGGACTTTGAAGGCCACCCCCTTCCTAATCCTCGTAATGCACTCTATCTTAAGAAATATTACCCTTAGCATTTCCCGTTTGAAATGCATGTTTTATTTTCTTGTAGATAGCCAGCATATTTTTGTTTTCATCATTCACTACTTCACCAGGACACATGTTGTCCACGAAGTCTTACTTCACCTCTCCTCAAAATCGGATTTCCTCATTTACAACACTTTTCCTTGGGGCACCGCTTTTCCTCCATATTCATTCTTGTTTGTGTCGATTTCCGTCATGAGATACCATTTTGTACTCATGTTTTTATGGTCCCCTTTGGACCTTTCCCCATTCCATTATCATCATTAGTGTCCGTCTGTTTGTCGCTCTACTATTTTCTCTCATGCCTTAGTTGGGGATCCCTCATCACCTCACCTATGGCAGACCTCCTTCTGTCGACATCAACTCATTTACTCCAGAAGCCAGGTCTAGAGAGCGGTGTACCTTGGTTCGAGCTCCTTTCAACATGATCGTGATCCGTATACTCGATGGTCCAGTGATACAGCAGCAAATTTTGGTGATTCCCGGGTGTGTGTGAGATGTCTCAACCCTCATGAGGGGGTGGCCCTGTAGGTAGCCCCCCACATGCCCGGATGACTTCTTCATATTCAACCTTTGATGCAGCTCCTTACATTTGATGATGTCGGCCTCAGCCGCTTGCAACGCCTTTTCGATTTGCATCTATCAGTCAGATTTTGCGAGCCCTTCCCCGTGTATAGGGGGCATTTGGGTTGTATTTGTATCTCATGTACTAAAATATTATTGTGTAAGTCCTGGTTGTTATTCCAGGCACAACATGTATGTGGGATTCATCGTTCTATCTTTTGGCTTGTATTTAGGCCAGCATGTACACTATAGTTCGGTTCCTTGTTTACTGGACATACTATTATTTTGTACTTTGTCTCGGCGGGCATAGGTATGTCTCCCCCGCCGCCTTTAGCATAGGTACCAATTCATAAACTAGAGACTTGTTGCCTGTAAGTCTCGTCTCCTCAGGGTCTAGTCCTTTAGCACATTAGACTACCTTACATTTCTCTCTCTGACTTCCCTCTTGATGTCTAGTGATTGAGTTCTTACAACGTACTTCGGTCATACGATTTTCTCCTAACACTCGTACATTGGGGGGCAATCTGTTACACCATTTTTTGGTCATCTAACCTATTATCATTAGATGAACCCAAGTACACCATGTAAGACCAATTTTACCCTAAGTAAAATTGCTTTCACTATGTGAAATAACTTAGTAAAACACTTTTATTAAGTTGTTTATGGTCTAAACAGGAAACCCCAAAAGGAAATAATAAACAAATCTATATTTTTTTATATTTCCGGGTCATATTTAACCCAAAACAAGGAAATCAATTAAATAAATCCTTATTTATTTGATTATTTCCTAGGAATAAGTTATTTAAATCCTTATTTAAATAATATTCCTAGTTAAATTTGACTAAATCATTTATAAATAATTAAATAAATCATTATTTATTTAATTGTATTCCCACCATTTCCTTAAAATAATAAATAAATCATTTATTTATTTATTATTTATAAATAAAGGAATTGACCCAAGTCAAAAATCCTTTTCCCTCCAAAAAATATAATAAAATATTCCTAAAGGGTGGTTCTAGAATTTGATTAATAATATTTTATTCATGCACCAAGTTTCTAGATCGCCCTAATATTTTGTTATAAATAGAAGGGTTTTCCCCATTCATTAGTCACCTTTTTTTGCCTATTAGATCACTCTGGATCTATACACTTGGTCACATTTTCTCCATTTTTTCCTTGTGAGCTCCCATTGAGTTCTATGTTTGTCTGGGTTTTCTACACCAACAAGAGAGAGAAATTTTAGATCTGAAATGCTGAGGACTGTCAAGAACCCATCCCATTGAGGAGAACCGGAAAACACCTTTCTTGTTTTCCTCTCAGGTGCCCCCTTTTAATATAATACAAAAAATTCTTTCAAATACATCGTTCTTGTCTTGTTTATTGGATGCATGGAGCCATCTTTCATTTTTACTGCTTAATGTCTTTTATGCTTAGATCTGGATTTGTGCAGCATTATTTGGATAAACCAACTGCAGATTTAAAGATATTGGCAGTCATACTTGATGTTAGGGCTATTTACATGCGTAGCTAAGAGAGTGAGTTTTTTACGACGAAGAATTCATACTAACAAAGCTGAGTGAGATTTCTAGAACTCACAATGTTCCTGAACTTTGTTTTTAGAAATCTAGGATAAGCATTTAGTCATCTAAAAAGGCCAAAATTACTGATGACTAACAAGAAAAACAAGGGGGTTCTACTAGGTATGTTCTGAGGAGGGTGGATGGTTTGAATTGACGAGGATCGAACTCCATGTGTGTTGTAATCAACTTGGTAGAAGACTCTACATATGGTAGAATGCCATCAAGGGTGGTTATTGTCTTCTTCTCGTAATATGTGATTTGATCTATAGTAATGAATTTCCCTTTATGGAGAACCATCATTACTCAGAATATGGAGGATGCTACAACAGTCATTGCCTACATATAACTCTGTCCAAGAAGGATGTTATAATCTAACTTTGAATCTAAGTCTTCAATGTCAATGAGCATAGTCTTGTCAGTGAGATGTACTAGTACGACTTGAAATAGACCTACAGGGGTGGAAGGGCACCCATCATATTCTCTAATCATTATGTCAGATGGTTTGAGTTTCGAAGATCCTAACTTCTGCCAAACCGTTTTTTACATGATACATGTGGACGCTCCTTCGTCCATAATGCAATGATGAATGGTGATGTTCTCGATTGAAACCATGATTTGAAAGGATACTAGAGAAGGGAGTCATGGGCTTGCTTTTTCTAGGTCAAAAACCATTAAGCGATAATCAGAAGGGTCCATCGCACCTAATGCGGAAAGGAGGGATTTCTGTTGGGCTGGGAAATATTGCAAGACTTCTAATGTTGACATAGTTGAAGGAGATCGAGCCAAGTCATCTACTATGTTGTAGCTATGAGAAACCTTTGAATTATTTCATGTGCGCCTCAAGGGACCTTTTATTATTTTTGGCATACGTACTGTAGGTATCTAAGGAATAGTTAATGACACTATAGGAACATTCGTGCTTGAGTCAGATGGGTTGGTATGTGGGGGAGCTTCATAATTTATATTTCATTTTTGCAGGAGAATGTCTTATCCTGCCATGTAAATATTGTGATTACAGTTGTTATGGGTGTTCCCTCCGGGGTGGTTTTGTTGGGGTCATTGATGTTGTTGAGTATTAACCACTCCCTGATGGGGGAAAGGTTCCTGCATTACTACAATTTTCCAGTTTTTCCCTCCTTGTCCCCTATCATCCTGAATTTTTTTCAAATTAGGGAGTTAAGAATAGTGGTGGGTATAATCACTATATTCTCCACATATGGCACAGTAATGATTCATCCTTAGACTAGTGGTCATTTTTTTCCTTTAAGAGTTATTATTGGTTTGTTCTAGGTTCCGATTTTGGTTGGCGTCTCCCCCAACCTATATTTGCAGGGGGTGTTGTTGATTATTGCCCTCGTGTCCAGATCTCCCTTTGGCTTGCTATTTGGTTTTTACTTAGCAACACTAGGGGGAATTTTTTCATTACCCTAGTCAACTGACAGTTGTTGTTGGGAGGGTTGCACTAAATTGACACCTGCATTATTTTTTTTTGGTGGGATATTTTGTTGTTGTGCAGGGAAAGGAGAATATCATTTTTCTTGTCCCTGATTGGCATACGCATTCTGGGATGTGGATCTTACATCCAAGTTCCTAGATGAGTATTGGTTCTCCTAAGGGGGAGGGTATGTTCCTCCCTATGGGGGATGATATTGGTTAACCTTACTATCGAAATGAATGTTAGCCTCTTTCATAAAGGCAATTATAAATAAAAAATTACATAAATTAAATAATTTAAAGTTAAGGATAAATATATTTATTAAATATTCTAATTTAATAAATATTAGAGATACTTAGAAATAGTATTTTGTTAGTAAAAATAGGACTCTAGAATAGAGTCGTTTCCTAGGCTCTAAAATAGGATTAAAGTTAGTAGAATGGTTAGAAAGTCATTTATTGTAAATGGACACTTGTTGATTTTCCAAGTGATCCATAACTAGATTAAGTTAGAACATAGAGCTTATAAATAGGTTAGTTTCCTAATTTCATTGTGTAATGTGAGAGTGAGAGTTTATGTTTGTAAACTCCTGCAATTTGTAATGTAATCTTTTTCCATGATCAATAAAGTTATGTGTCTGAGGACACTTCTGAATCTACATGTGGTATCATAGGTTACGGTGTGTTGTGTTGAGGACTTGTTGAGAGAGTTGTATACGCTGCCTGTTGCTGCTTGCAAAATCGATTGATGAAGCTGCTGCCTGGCAAGGAATGCTGTGAGCTAGAGCTGTGAGATGAGTTATGTGGATCATGCAATGTGCGGCCTTTTGTTTTCTTGGATCATTTGAATAAAGTTGCTGTGTGCGTGGTCAATATACAACAACGTGAAGCGGCTGTGCGTGGAGGTTACATAAGGTATGATTGATATCTATATGCGTTCTATTTCATATGGTGTGCATTATTTTTTATGCGTGGAAAGCAGCCGAGGGCCATAGATTTCTAACTCAGATGAGCGTGGAGCTCTGGAGCTGGAGCTGAGTGCAAATAGAGCTTCTAAAGGTGGAAATCGATTCGAGGCTCACTCTGGCTTTAGCATGGATGCTACGCAAATTTTTATTTTTGCAGACTTTCAGTAAATTTCTTGCAGACTCGTAGTGTATGGATTCGATAGAGTGCGCAAAATTGTCATGTAGTTCCAGCCTTTTCTAAATTCGATACGTCATTCTTGATTTCTGTTTTCCACTTGATCCGGAGTGAGGGGGCCACCCTAAAACCTTCCGCTTGCTATAGTCCCCGTAAGCTATAATTTTTCTCCTTAAAAATTGCAGTCGCTTATATAACCCTGTTAAAAAAATTTCCACTGCAAATTGTATTTGATAATGAACGAGATGCCCAATTCATTCGCAAATGAAAATTGCATACACATATTTTGTGTATATTGTATATTGCATCTAAAATTGCCTTGAGGCACTCTTCAATCACCTCAACAGATCGTGACTGTGGTCCAAGAGTACCAATAATTTTTTTGTCATACAGGAAAAAAAATTTGCTTGCGCAAGCTCCAGAATTTGGAAGGCAAATCGATTGTTGAGATTTTACTTTCAGAAGGGCACTTGCCTCACTTGAGCTCTCCAGCTATAGTGATTCCTGTTCTTTTACGTCATATTGAAGGATACGTCTAGCAGGCTTAACATTGTTCATAGTCGGTTCCCTCAGTGTCGGCAAGCGTGCCATCCTCATGAGGTTGGTTTCTTTGGATGCAGAATACAATTCTCTCTCATCATCTAAGATTACATGCCATGGTTGGACTATCGACACAAAATATTATACAACTGATGTTTGTGTTTGGATGACGCATCTTTGTTAAAAAAAAAAAAACTTCTGAGCATGCTCATTCACTATCAAGACATTGCGATGCGCTTGTGATGGTATTTGATCTGAGCGATCCATCATCATTTGCGGTTCTTCAGGACTGGGTTTCCGAAATCAACATTGCAGCAAATCGGCTTTGAAAAGCGTTGAAGAGGAGCTGCGTCATAGATTCACGGAGAGCATGTGAAATTGTTTAGTTTCCAGATTTTCAATCTGCTATATGGTCATTGAATCAGTATCTATTGGAAGTGGCTTGCTTGATTGCGTTAGTATGTTGTGAGATCAATTAAAAAATTGCAAATCCGCTCTCCAGATCTGTAAAATAAGCTGCCAACACTCAAGCATTTGCGTGGAACATGGAGTGGGTCAAATGTCCAAGGAGGGTTGAGTAGTTAAAGCTGACACCTTCTCTCAAATGCTGAGCATTTTATTGCTGCAGTAAAGATTGCTGGTTCCCTTGAAGGGCCGATCTCCCCAAACGGTCTCTACAACGATTTTTTTTTAGTGTGATTTAAAATTTCAAACCATAAATCACTTTTTTTGAAAGTGATTTTATAAACTTTTTAATGTTTTTTTTTTAAACAAAAAATAAAAGAAAAGGAAGGATTAAAAAGTTTTTTTTTGGTTGTATTTTAAAGGGTTTGGAAAATTTTGAAGGTTTACTTTGGAGAGATAGTGTGCTTTTTTTGGAGTGATAGGTTTCAAAGTTGAAAGTTTTTGAAGTGATTTTGTGGAGAGATAAGATGATTTATTTTTTGTAAATTTGGAGTGATAAGGGAAAGCCATTGTTGTAATTCAAAGTATTGGTTTACTTTGAGAGAGATTGAGTCGGTGAATATCCAGATTTTGAAGACAAATTGCTTTCAAAGGGTTGCCAACTTGGCATTATCATTGCTTCAAATGCTGAAAAACTAGGTACTCCAAAGTTTAATAAAGACATATTATTTGTGGTGTTGAAGTGTCCTAGATCCGCCCGAAATTGAATAAGGGGATCTTAGGTACACCATGTGTGTCTGTGATGGCGCATGTTTTTTTATGGCTTTATGTTGTTGCTTTTTTTATTTGTGTCTAGTTGTGACACATCAATGATCTCATTTAATATCGCATACATCAGCAAGCACAACACATGTAAACTCAACAGATGCATCTGCACACTTACAACATATAATCAACGATTGTCTACATCAACATTCTACATCAAACAACAAATTCACTTAGTCAAGTTAATGCTTTTCACAACAAAGTCTCCATCAGCATTCTTGCAAATTCATTTTAGAACTTGTAATCAAATTCATTGTTTTAAGTGAATCATTAAAAATTCATTGTTAATGAATTTTTAAGAGAACAAGTGAATCATTAAAATCATTGTAAGCTTTCTTGGGTGCATTTTCAACAGTGTTCGACACCCTTCCTTTACGCAAAATCAAGTGAGTGCATGAGTTTTTAAAGCAAACAAGCAACAAGTTTACATCTCCTACAAGCGAGTGTGAGTATTCATTTAAGCAATTTTGCGTCATGTCAATACAAAGATCAAACCTTCAAGCAAGCCAGAGTGAAGTTCATTGTAGCAACCATCAAAGCAACCAAACAAGTTCAACTCTAACATCAATCAAGCAAGTTGAGATCGACATCAAGCGAGCATGGCTATTCATTCAAGTGAGCGTGAAGTCGTCAAGTAAGTCAAGTGAGCGCTTAAACAAACGCAATCTTCATCAAGCGAGCGTGAATTCCAGAGTTTAAGCGAGAAAATTCTACAATTCTAGCAAGTGTTCCAAGAAAGTGCAATAAGCAACAAATCAAGTGAGCGTGCTATTCAAGCCACATTCAAGCGAGCTTGTCATTCAAGTGAAATAGTTCAAAGCACGACATCTCCGACAAGAGAGCCTGATTTCAAGTGAGAACGTTCAGATGGTACAACATATTCAGTTGTTAAACATTCTTCACAGTTTGATCATCTCCAGTGATGAAGACATGGTGCACGTCAGTAAAGACACTCTTGCTGATCTTTCACGGCATCTATGACAAACACATGAAACCATTGAGTTTCTTCAACTAGAGTCGCAACTTCAAAGGATTGAATTGCAAGAAAAGCATGATACTTTCAATCATCCAGATGATAAGTCATTCATTCCAGTAGCTTCAAGTGTCGAAGTTGTTCCAGTTCCAATTTCTTCCAAGCCCATCATCAAGCCATGGGAAGAAATTCACAATAACAAGAATCGACGAGGCTTAGGATATGTCAACAATGACACCAACCTACATATCCCAGGTTATTCCAAGCCAATTAAGTTCGTCAGTGGAGGATTTCTTGCACAACTCACCTCAGAAGATTCTGAGAAAGTTACAGAGAACCAGCAATGCGCGCAACCCAAAGTTGTAGACAAATAGAATTGCACATAACTTGAAGTTGAAGTCCAGCCGAAATGTTCTCATTGTCAAAGAACCGGTCATATGGAATATCAGTGTTTTGATCTCTATCCTTGTCGCTAGTGTGGCAAGCCCAATCATTCCTCAGCAAAATTTCGCAACCAACAAAAAAAATCAGCTAGATTGCAGATACATTATGAATGGATCGACCCTTGGAAATGGCCATCCACAATCAAACGATTGTCTCAGTTCTACAATAATCCAATCACACATTGTGCAGCCAACAGTGAAAAGATGATGGTCCTCTCATGCAGTTGAATAGGGGATTACACCAGTGTAAAACTCCTACACCTAAAGGGGGGGAGTTCAGGAATACTTTACAAAAGAAAGTGTCTCTCCTTTCAGTTGACAAAGGGGGGAAAATTTCAATGAGATTGACAGTGGTTGTCAGACTAAAAGTCTCAACAAAACCACCAAAAGCAGCCAGTGGGCATCTTCAAAAGCCAGTGGGAATCAACAAATTTGCTAGTGGGCATAAAAAAAATTTCCAGTGGGCAGTCAACAGCAAAGAAGCAGTGAACAGTTTTCAGCATAGCAAAAGCAACAATGAGATGTTTTTGACATCATCAGCTAGTGGGCTTTGAAAAAATTTTGATGCTGATTTCATGCAAAGGATAGATGGATCCTTTTTCAACTTGGCACTTGATGGAGTTGTCAAGAAACATTCATAGATGAATCAAACATACAACTGACTCATGGTCTCTTGAGATTGAAGATTTTTTTCAGCATCAACTTGAGAACTTGGAAGATGGTTCCTCGTTCTTATTTTGGATTTATCCTTGAAGGGGGGAATGTTAGCTTCTTTCATAAAGGAAATTACAAATCAAAAATTACATAAATTAAATAATGTAAAGTTAGGATAAATATATTTATTAAATTAGAATATTTAATAAATATTAGAGAAACTTAGAAATAGTATTTTTTTAGTAAAAATAGGACTCTAGAATAGAGTCATTTCCTAGGCTCTAAAATAGGAATAAAGTTAGTAGAATGGTTAGAAGGTCATTTATTGTAAGTGGACACTTGTTGGTTTTCCAAGTGATCCATAACTAAATTAAGTTAGGACATATAGCTTATAAATAGGTTAGTCTCCTAATTGAAAATTTAGTAGAAGTTTACGTTTGTAAACTACTACAACTTTTTATGTAATTTCTTTTCATTATCAATAAAATTGCAATATCAAAGGGACATGAATCTACATAAAAATTTGCAATGGTGCAGGTTGAATGGGGTGGTATCTTGTATGTTGTTCATTTTGTGTAGTATCGAATGATTGACTACTAAATGGGTAACAAGGATATTGGTGGGTGTTGCTGGGTTGAGTTTGGTTCAAGGACCCTATGAATCCATCAGTAGCATTAGATTTTCTTGGTATATATTTATAATTTTGTAGACATCAAGCATCTGGAAGAACGTGATAGATATATGTAGACTGGGTGTAAAGAAGCTCTGGCTATTGAGATTTTCTAATGACTTCATTCTCATTGTGCAGGGATGAATTTTCCACCTTTTTAAATTTCTGAGGTAAGAGATCTCAAAAATAATTCCAAGACGACTCTATCTTCAAAATGGGATTTACACAAGCTATGTTGTTCCCTCCATTCATGGATATGGTATGATATGTTTATGGTGGGTGTTTTTTTGAAGTGGATGAGAAGTTCCAGCCCTAATTCATGTTGAATCGGGACCTGGAAGAATGTGAGGAACGTTGTATCTAGGGAACTAAAGCTTCCATGTGATGCAAAATCTTGGTCAACGTACCATTTCATTGTGGGCCCTGTAATGGTGCATTGAAATAGTCATAGCCGAATAGTATCGTCTGTAATACTATTCTATGAACACCACAGGTGGAAATTCATGACATGGTTTCCTGGGTCTTCCCCTTGCTTTCAATCAAATTTTGGAATATATGAAGGCAGCTTGGTGGGCATAGATGTCCAATTAAGGCCATGCGTAATTAGGTCATTCATTACCTTACTTAAATATGATATTTTTAAATACATGGACAAAGTTATTTGTAAGTTATCCGCCATTGCAAAATGATTTTGAACAGCTATATGCAAAGGGGCCCTCTATGGGGAGGTCAGAGGAAGACTATGATGGTGGGTTCTGTTAGGGCTATCCGGAGGAGTGGTATGTGGGCTACCCAAAGGGGTAGCGATTAGTGACCCTTGCGGAGTCATGAAAGGTGTATTGTTTTTGGGAGGGGTCCCGAGTAAATTTTCCTTGATAAAGGAAGATCGTATAATGGTGGCGGTGTGACTTCCTTTATGCCTAAATGGCAGGAGGCCTAGAACACCTCTCGGTAATGGGGGGAGGTTTAAAAAATGTCTAGATCGACAAGGAGTCATGGGGTCCCCTATGGTACAGATTAACATCTAATATACTTTGTGTTTTTTTAGGGAAGAAGACATATATCAACGCAATATAATCACATACATAAAACAAAGTGAATATGAAAAGGTAATTTTCCTTTAGATTAATTTATGTGATCAATCATGCAAAAAATGGTTTTTTTTTGTTTGCATATAATATAAAATCCTATGTAGACATGATCATCCTTGACACTCTCAAAGTAACTGGGCCTTGTGGATATATCTTCTGATGGGTCCTGGGGAAACGTCCCGAAACAACTGGCGACGCCTTCCAGGAAACGTAAAATCAACCAAGGTAATGAAAATGAGGATCAAGTGATGCCCGCATTGTCACCTATAGGGAAAGGATGCCCTATATTTTTTCAACTAAAGTACCTTCGTCCCACATGAGCATTTGATTCTTTAGCTTTTTGGTAGTCAATTAAGAATATCGAGCATTAGATGGGTCGGGTAGCCCCAAAGAGTATTGCACGCGCTGGACCTAAGTTGAACCCCCTCTGAATCAGGTCTCTATTATGCTCAGGTATTCTTTTCCATGGGATGATTGAAGGATTTTAAGCACCCTAGAAGTCAACTTATATGTTTCATATATGTAAAATGGCCATGGAGGCTTATGGGATGCCTATCCCTAATGGTCCTAAATTGAACTAATAATTATTTTATGACTCATGTGGGGAGAGTTAGCAAGTTCAAGTTATGGTTGTTTTTAATTGTCTTGAATTTTCTTAGGGTGTGAATTGGTAAGAAAAGGTAAGCTAAGCACAAAAATCTCCAAGCACTAGATTCATTCTTATGTAAATATTACAAATGCTTAGTGTGTGGCTAAGTGAACATACAAAGTGTGATAAGATGTGGATATGTGATGATCCTTTACTATATCCCTCTAATTACACCAAGTGTTGATTGTTCCTTGCATAAAATAGAAGCGATGTGCGGATAATGGGACGCTTACACTCCTTCCTATTACACTATGTGGAACTAAAGGGAGATGGGGAATCCAAATGCTTTAGGAAATCATTCATAGCAAACACAAGTTCGCCTAAAGGTGCAAGGGAAGTAGAGATTACTTGCTCTCTATACTAACACTTTTCCCTAGTCCTAAAACTATTTGAAAGAAAAATAGATGTTTAGTAGAAATATTTGTGGATGGTGGGCCACTTACTCCTTTACTAATTAAACTATGTGATTTGCAAAAGCTTTAGAAAAATAGTTTGAAAAGCATGTGTGGAATTTGGCCACTTACTCTTCTCCCTAATTAAATTGTTTGTTCTTGAAAATATAAAAATAATAATAAACTTTAACTTCTCCACTAATTATGGTTAGCACAGAAACCAAGAAAACTGAAAAAAGAATAAGACAGTTCATAGGTGAAGGTAATTCATTAAAGGTTTCCAATCACCTAAAAAAATGAAAATACAAGGCTTTTTCTTTCTTTCTGGTGACCGCGCATGTTTTCCCAACACAGACACATTGCGATGTGTTTGTTAGACCAAAAGTCGTGCAGGAAAGAACAAAGAATTAAAATTGGCAGTCTAAGGCTCATAACAGGTCCCAAGGGTCTTGCAAAAATTCCAGAGAGGTAATGAGCGCCTTGTAATGTGGTTATGTAGAGAGGAGGTCCTGCAAAATAACTGTTAGAACAAAGAAAAGAAACCAGTGGAGTTGCCAATTTTTTGTTAGCGTTTTTGTGGCAACGAAGTACCAAATAACACCTCCTTCATAGTTGGATGTTCCTTGCAAAGGATAACAAATATAATTGGTGTTGTTAATGGAAAAACTTAAACAATACAAAGCATTGCAGATAGTGGAAACAATGCATCTACAAACATGAAATTAAACAAAAGAGACAGATACAAACAATACTCAATAGAGCAACAAGTCAACACAATAATGGAAAAATACTCCCTTTATTGACTGATCGTGGTATAAGAATACAATAGAATACTACTTGCAGAGAATCCTTTAAGCTATGGTGCTCAAATATCCTCAGCAAGGAGGTCCCTTTCGTCAGTCTCTTTGAAAGCTTATCCTCTCTCTCAAAAGAAGTGTGAAGACTCTTCAATGGTGGACTCTTTTTTTCTCACTAAGATGTTGGATTTCTTATGAGTAATACGACCAACATGCGAGTGCTCTCACTTCCTTTTCTTCAACAATGAAGTGTGGTGCTGCTCTGCTAGCAATTTGGTCAACATAAAAATGTCTCATGTTTTTCTCTTCCCATGGCTTGTTTATATAGTAAATTTTGAACCCATTTTCCCTCCCTTGGTTCAAGACTGATAGTGACCCAAGAGTAGGACAAGATTGTTCCATTGAGGGTTGCATATCTTCAGGGCGACCTCAATTCGGTTGTCCTTGATTGGCTATGTCAGGGAATCCACTCCTCAAGTGTGGGAAGTGGTCCTAGAATTTTGAGTTCGCCCTTCCTTTGACCATGTTGCTTTCAAAGGAAAAGTCATACCATTGCACATTTCCACCTTTCTTCTGGTGCACGGTCAAAATTTTTCTCTTATGACATTAGGAAAAGTTAAATTCTTGTTATTTCCATGATGTCTTCTGCTGGAAAATATTGATTTGTACCTTTTGGTGGACAATATCTAATTTATTTTGCAGAGTAATATTTTCTGGTGTTAAACATATGCCACAATTTCAAAAATTTCTCCAAGAGTATGAGGGAGAGAGTAATAATAATGAGAGCTCCAAAACTGCACTAACCAAAAGCCATGAACTGATCCTCAAAATAATTTTTATTAATGAGGCCTCTATTTTCTTCATTTTCCATTATTTTCCTTCATTTTCCTCCTCACATGCAACTTGTGACCTTTCACCTCCCTTTTCTCCTATCTTCCATTATTTTCATAAATAAATTCCAATAAATGCCACTTTTCCTTTCCAATTCCTTAGCCATTGCCTTTGCTAAATTCCATAGCCATAATAAACCATATGAATACCCACACTAGGATATTTTTACCAAAATTCATCTTGGAATATGTGTCCCATGACCATGGTTATTATTTTTCCTTTATTAAATTTTATTACATGTAATTTTTAACCAGGGTTGTTACAGAACCCTCCCCTTGGGGAAAAACTGTCCTCGGTGTTCAATTACACCAATAATCAACAAGACTACTGTAAGAAAAACATACTTCCCATGGATATTTATAACTTAGCTCTTTACAGTATTTGCAATGATCAACCTATTGATAAGAAAACCAACATGACAACATGAAAAATATAACATCATAATGACATGACACCCATACCGCTTATTAGATCTTTATAACATATCTCATGGTGGTATTTACATCCATATACATATGTACATATACCAAAAAATCATACCAACATATACAAAAACACATGCCAAAAAATTCACTCAACCAGTGAATAAGGAAGGATACATAGCCCTCATCTAATATGCCATTCCCATGTAGCTTCATCGGGCCCAAAGTGCTTCCATTGCACTTTAACCTACTCAATTGCTCGATTCTAGAGCATGAATGTCTTTCTTTGCAAAATGCATTGTGGTTCTGGATGGAATTATCCTTCTATATCCACCTGCAATATAGACTAGTCAATCACATGATCAGCATATTTAATATACTTCTTAAGTAAGGACACATGAAAAACATCATGGACTTTCATTGTCAGAGGTAGTGCAAGTATATAGGCTACTGGTCCAATCCTCTCAAGAAACCTAAAAGGACCACAAAACCAAGGTGCCAGATTGGCACACGATCCAATCCGCAAGGAGCTCTTCTTTGTCTTGATGCACAAGTACACGTGTTCCCCAAACTAAAATTCCTTAAAAAACATGTTATGATCTGCATAGCTCTTCTTCCTATCATGTGATTCTTTCAGATTCTTCTAGATTACCTACATTTCCTATTCCATTTCTTCCAACATGTTTGGTCCAATCAACACCCTATTAACTTGATCACTCCAACTAATGGGAGTATTGCAACTCCACCCATACAATTCCTTGAACGTACTCATCCTCAAATGTAAAAATCACCAATTGTTGTAAGATAACTAAACTCTACCGATGGAATATACTCTTCCCACCCTACTCTATTCTTGGTCATCACATACCTCTCAACATATCCTCCAATATCTCATTGACCACTCTCTTTGCACTGTCTCATCATGTGAATAATAATTTGTGATTAAGGACAACTCTGACCCAAACCACAAACAACTCCTTAAAATTGGGTAGAAGTTGCATCCACTGTCGAAAGACATGTGCCGAGTATGTAGACTTCATTGGAATGAAGTGTGCTACCTTCGTCAACCTATCCACCACAACCATGATGGAATCATGTCTTCTAGATTCCTTTGATAAACCTGTGATAAATTCCATGTAAATTAACTCCCATTTCCACTCTGGAATCGAAATTAGTCGTAGTAGTCTACCTGGATCTTTACACTCTGCCTTTACTTTTTGGAAATCCAACCACCTAGCCACAAACTTTGCTACGTTTCGCTCCAAATTTGGCCAATAGTAAAACTTATTTACTGTTGTCAGCATCTTCTGATAGCCTGGGTGGCCTGAATAGAGTTTCACATGAAACTCCCTCAAGATCACCTTCTTAAGTTCACTATTGTCTGGCACATATATCCTGTCTCTAAATCTGATCAAGCCATCTATTGTGAGACGATAGTCCACATCCTCTACTCCTACACATGTATGCATACTTGTACATGTACATGTACTTGTATTTTGCTGCAATTTGTACCTAAGCTCCATATAATTGACATCTTGGTGACCTGCCTACAAGGTCATATACTATAGATTTGTCCCATAGGAACTCAAAACTTCCATATGGTTCACCTATATCTTCTGGCTAAGAGCATCTGCAACCCTATTCTCTTTACCTTTAATATACCTTATCTCGAAGTCAAACTCGCTGATTGTGGACAACCATCTAGATTACCTGGTGTTCAAATTAGATTGGTCAAATAGATACCTCAATCTGTTGTGATCTTTGATCAATAAAAATCTCCTGCCAAGAAGGTATTGCCTCCACATATTCAATGCATGGATGATCGTTGCCAATTCACAATCATGTGTTAGATAGTTTTTCTAATGCTCATTTAGTTTTTGTGACTCATAACATACCACCTATCCTTCCTGCATAAGGACTCCACCAAGCCCTCTCTCGCAAGAATTTTTACATACAACAAATTCTTTTTCCGGATAGATGATCTTTAATAGTGGAGCATGTGTCAACAACTGTTTTAATTTCTCAAAACTAGTTGCACATTCCTCTATCCAATCAAACTTCTTACCTTTCATTTGCAATGATGTGATAGGATAAGAAATTTGTGAGAATTTCCTGATGAACCTCCTGTAATAACCTGTTAACCTCATAAATTACCTTACCCCATCCACGTTCCTAGGATTTTCCCACTCCATGATAGCTCTTATCATTTCTGGATCCATTGTTATGCCTTCCTTGGAAACAACATGTCCCAAATAATGTACCTTTGTCAAAAAAGAAACTTCACTTTCTAATCTTAGCATATAATTGATGCTCTCTTAGCAAAGATCAAAGGCTCATTATTTATCTCAAAATGAAAGTGATCATATATGCTCCAAACTAGAATGATCGGGTAGATATCGTCGTCGAGATTCCGACGTAATTCGTTTCGTCAAAATCCGAGTTCATATGAGTAATTTATGATCTATTGTTCATTTTCTCAAACAGGTAAAAAATGTGCAAAACAGTGACAGACTGATGACTTGGCAGTCCATTCAGCACCTCAAGAATATCCAGAAAATATTCTCCAATTTTCAACCAATGACACTATGACAAGTGTCATAGTGAGATTTTCCAACGTTGCTTGGGAAATTGAAATTTTTCTTCCTATTCTAAGGTTGAAATTTGTATATGTGGTTCATTGTTATTTTTATATTATAGTAGAATTTGAGCCAATGGAGAAGGGCCATGTGGAGCAGCTAGGGGCTGCCACGTGCCCTTCCCCATGGCATTGTATGATGCACATCCTATTCGAACTCTAAGGTTTTAACCCTAACTATATTTGGAGGAGCTATTGGGGAGGCTTTTATATTTGGTGGAAAACCTTACACTTGAAGGAATGGGGCTAACTATATGGTGGACTAGATCTAACCTGGCGGAGGTGATAACTATATGGTGGAGCATCTTAAACTTGGTGGACAGGGTCAAACGACTAGCGGACTACTCTTACTTGGATGAGGTGCATATATGTTTATAATCCAAATTTTTGAACTTTGGAAATGAATTGTAGTATTTCAGAACAAAATTTGGTGCAAGGGTCGGGGTCGAACCCACAACCACCCCTGTGCCATTCCATCACGCCTTTGTCTCCTCTACATCGTGGGTCTTAACCCATAAGGTTTTCACACTTACTTAAGGTTTGTTCGCGCCACAGTTGGGGGTCTAGAGGGGGCCAGCCCTGCAGGTCATCCCCATCCCATATGCTCAAGAGTGGAGAACCAAGGGTCTTATCACTAACGGAAATTCAAAATCCATTAAACATGTTTATTTGCCACTAATTCAGATATTAATCCATAATCCGTGTTTAATCGTTAAACACACTATCGCTACCTCCAAATTTATTAACACTTAACGTGTGCTTATCTTAAGCTAATGGCATGATTAACATGGCATCAGAGTTGGAAAAGTCTGCCAGATGTGGCGGAGCTCCAGTTTTAGTGGAGTTATCTGGCCAGTCTCCAGATTTAGTGGAGAAATTGTAGGAAAAAATGGTTTTGCCATAACTGAGGCAATATTCGACCAATTTTGGCTCAGGAAGAGTCATTCTTGGGAGATTTTGATGTTTTGGAGCCATTGGATCAAGTTGCAGAGGCAGCAGGGGACTTTAAACAACATTTTTTTACAATTGAAGCTAATACAAAGGCCCATGCCATGGAAGTTGGACCAAGGAGATGTAGCCCAAGAGGGGTGAAATCCTTCATCAAAACCATGTGTATTTGACCCAGTTGTCTGTGTTTGTTGTGTGTTTATATGATTTTGTTCAAAATTTAGTTTCCATGCTTTTATGTTCATGAAATACACTTAATGTCATAAATTTTGTTGTTTTATCAGTCATAAGCACATCTATAAACCCTTGTACAAGAAGAAAACATAAGCACTTTCATATTAAATCTGAAACTGATATTAGCACAACAATAACTAACAATCAATTTCAGATCAAGTTGGTATCAGATTAAAGGTTATTTTCTTGCTTTGCTTGAGATTGTGTAGAAGGGTTTTAATATTTGTAATTTTGTGATGTTTACAAGGTTGAAGTTGCAGAGAGGAGAAGGGATGTTATTGGTTGTTAGTCATCACATCAGGACCAGAAGAAAGAGATCTGAGGGAGAATCATCTTCACCCAAAGTTTCACTCATAGCTGCACTTGAAGCACATCAAGTTTTATCTCCAGAAGTTGAGATTGAATAGGTACAAATTGCACAAGAAGCTGAGGTGATTGAAAAGGTACAAGAATCAAAAGTTGAGCTTGAATCCTTAGCCATTATGTTAGTTGTTGGAGAGACTCATGGAAATTTAGAAGAGGAGGATGTCAAGAGAGACTTCAATGACATTAAGAGAATGGTTTAAATCATTTTTGATGCATTCACTGTAGAAAGCGCAGGAGAAGGTTCTAAGCCTCCACACGGAGAAGAAACTTCAGATGATAAGAAGGATGAAGAGAAGAGTCCGAAAGGCAGTGGAGGAAATCCACATCCATCTCCACCATCCTCATCCTCATCATCTTCATCATCATCATCTTCCACTTCCACCACAAAAACCACTCACGCTCATTCAAAAACCCCAAAAGGAAAAACTCCATTACTCAAGTTGGACTTCAAGTTTGAACTTCCCATTTACAATGGTGAAGTAAATGTAGAGAAGTTGGACAATTGGATTCATCAATTGGAATTATACTGCAAAATTCAGAATCTACAAGAGGACGACATAAAGATCCAGTTGGCTTCATTAAGGCTAGAAGGAGAAACACTATTTTGGTGGGAGGAAAAGACTCAATAGGAGATGTGAATCCGTGGTAGTATATCCATTTCTTGGGTTGAATTTATTTCTTCCATTAAAAGACAGTTTTATCCATTAGCCTATAAGAAAAAATAAATAATGTGTTGGCAAAACTTTAGGAAACTTAAGGGCCAAATAGTTCAAGAGTATACCCAAGAGTTTAGAAAGAGGGCTTTGTTGTTAGGAGTAAACTTGAATTCCCAAGACACACTCTTGAAATATATTGGGGGTTTACATTCCTATTTGAAACATACTATCCATATGTTTAACCCAAATAACTTAGATGAAGTATGTGTGCAAGTCATGCATCTTGAGGCAAGGGGAAAGAACATTCAGGAAAAGGATAGTAAGAAGAAGCCATTCAAGGGTAAGGGCAAAGAGAAGGGAGGAAAATGGAAGGGAAAGAAGAATGCAAGCATCAAGAAATAAGGGGATAAAACTACATGCAAACATTGTTCCAAAGAGGGGCATGATGAAACCCATTGTTGGAAACTACATCCCAAAATAAGGCCTAAGAAACCAAATAACGGGGGGAAAAAAAAGATGACTGCCACCACACAACATGCTCTTGGATCTGATTTCGGAGATGAGACCAAGATCGTAGCAATGGTCAACAAGGGAAAGGAAGCCATAGAAAGTACTAGTTCCTCAAATTGTCACAACAATACTCCAAATGAAGATACAAGGATAGAACTGTTCCATGTGAGAGTGATTTCAAATCATACAAATATTGATGCATTGTTTAATAATGGGTCACAAGCAAACCTGATTTCAAAAGACTTGGTCAAAAATCTTAACCTTGAAAATGTACCACATCATAAACCATACCCTTTGGGTTGGATAGTTAAGAATTCCGATTTACAAGTTACAAGGAAATGCATATTTCGATTTACTATTACTGCAAACTTTGTTGATTAAGTCGAGTTAGATGTGGTTCCACTTGACATTTCCATAATTATCTTGGGAAGTCCATATTTGTATGACAGGAAAGCGGTGTTTTATCGCCATGAGAACAAATATAATTTGCTTAAGAATGGGGTTGAGTATATTGTGAGAGCTCATCGCAAAAAGCTGAACATTTCTTTAGTTAATGCAGGGAAAATGAAGAGGCTAGTTAATGCAAGTAAAAAATTTATGCTTCTCATGATCAAGAAAAAGGATGATGTTGACTATGAATGTTTTTAAGGATGTGATGAAAAATTAAATTCTGATTTGTTTGATGTGGTAAGTCAGCATGACGAGATGTTTCAAGAACCAAGTGGGTTACCTCCCAAGAGGGGAATTCAGCATGAGATTCAGTTGTAGCAGGATGTTCCACTTCCAAACATTGGTATTTATCGCATGTCAATTATGGAGAGTTTGGAAATCAAGAAGCAAATCCAAGAATTGTTGAAAAAGGTATCATACGCCCATCTACTTCGCCATGTGGTTCACCAATTGTTTTGGTACCAAAAAAGGACAGGACTTGGTGTATGTGTATCGATTTCCATGCACTAAATAAAATCACGGTAAAGAATCGCTATCCACTCCCATGCATTGATGATTTTCTTGATCAATTAAAGTATGAAAATTATTTCACTAAGCTAGACTTATGAAGTGGTTATCATCAAGCTAGAATAGCTTAGGAGGACATTTGGAAAACTGCATTTAAAACTAGACAAGGACTGTTTGAGTGGCTAGTTATGTCATTCAGTCTAACAAATGCTCCAACTACTTTCATGAGAGTAATGAATGATGTACTAAGACCATTTCTATATGACTTCGTCATTGTTTACTTATATGATATTTTGATATACATCAAATCAACAGATGAACATGTCATTCATGTGAACAAGGTACTCGATGTCTTGAAAAAAGAGCAATTGTTTTTAAAGATGTCGAAGTGTGAGTTTGGCAAGACTTCTTTAGTGTATTTGGGACAAATTTTTAGAGGAGGTGAGTTGAAGATAGACACTTCCAAAGTAGAGTTCATTCTGAATTGGCCCAAGCCCAATATAGTTATAGAGGTAAGAAGCTTTCTTGTGGCAGCACAATATTGGAGGACATTCCTTGCTAATTTTTCTTCCATTGCAGCTCCGTTACATGCATTGACAAGTGTCAAGAAATTATTCCATTGGGGAGATATGCAGCAAAAATCATTTGATGCTTTAAAGAAAAAGATAAGTTCAGTACCAGTATTGGCTCTTCTGGATCTTAGAAATCCATTTGAGATCCAAACAGATGAAAGTGATTATGCCATGGGAGAAGTTCTCATGCAACGTGGTAAGCCTATTTTGTTTCATTCTAAAAATTTTAATGGAGTTGTGAGTAACTATCCCACCTATGACAAAGAATTATATGCATTGGTACAAAGTGTAAAGAAATGGAAGCACTATTTGATGGGGAAAGAGACCATTAGCCATTGCAGTACTTATAATCAAAGTCAAAGTTGCAGTAATCAAGACATTTCAGATAGATGGGATTTCTACAACAATTTCATTTGGTTATTAGGTATAAAAAGGGAATCTACAGTAAGTTATTTGATATGCTCTCTAGGCCTATTGTAAATTCATCTATTATACTCAAGCACAATTTAGTTATGCATGAAATTTACATTGAACAATATGCATATGATAGTGATTTTCAAGATGTGTATGAAAGCTTGAGTCAAGGAAACCAAAATGAAGAGTTAGATTATCATGTGCATAATAGTTTGTTGTATCTCTTGGGCAAGTTATGTATACCACAAGGAGAAAGAAACAACATCATAAGGGAGGCGCACACTTCATATATTGCTAGACATTTCGGTGTAGGCAAGATAGTAGCGAATCTCCAAACGTATTGTTATTGGCCACACATGGTTGATAGTGTATCTCGTTTTATTAGAGGATGTTCTTTATGTACAATAAATAATCCTAGTAATAGGAAACTTGGATTGTACACTCCACTTCCGGTTCCTTCACATCCTTGGGAGAGTATCTCAATGGACTTTGTAGGTGGTCTTCCAATGTCAAGGAAAGGTCATGGTTACTTGTATGTTGTGGTAGATAGGCTCAGAGAAATGTGTCTTTTGATGCCATGTAAAAAAACGATTACAGCTGAACAAAAAACTCATCTTTTCTTTCAAAATCTATGGGTTCCTTTTGATCTTCCTACTTCTATTGTAAGTGATCGAGATTCCCGGTTTGTTGGGAATTTTTGGTCAAAATTATGGGACATGATGGACACAAAGTTGAAGAAGAGTACATCATTTCATCCACAAAAAGATGGTCAGACCGAGGTGGTTTACAGGCCAGTCATTCATCTTATTAGAGTTTACTGCAGCAAACATCCTAAGTTGTGGGATGAACATTTGCATTACATTCATCATGCATACAACAAGGCAAATCATTCTTCCACAAACACATCGCCATTTGAGGCATGTCTTGGGACTTTCCAAGATCGCCCTTGGATTTCATCTTTGAGAAAGATGTCATTATAGATGGTCATAGTGACATAGATAAGGCAAATAAGTTAATTGAGCAAATTTAGTTGGTACATCACACAGTGCAAGAACAACTTGAAAAGAGTCAAATCAGCTACAAAGAACGATAAACACCGTGTTGATCACAAATTCCAGGTTGGAGATGAAGTTTGGTTATATATCAGCAAAGAAAGATTGGAAGGGGAAGGTAAAAAGCTCAATCCAATCTGTTATGGTCCATTTAAAATTCTGGAAAATATTAGTACTAATGCATTTAATCTATATTTTCCTCCTTATATGCAAATATATTTTGTCGTTAATGTTGAGAATTTGAGATCATTTGGGTCTCCTTTGATTGATGATCAAGGGGAGAATGTTCAGCTACCATAAATAGATTATTTCTCGCCAGAATATCTTGATGAAACTCAGCAAGATCTCATACCTAACAAAAGAACCACAACTTCAAGGTGAGGGAATTTCAAATACCTTAGAGTGGGACTCAAGGGAAAAAATCCTTCCAAGTCCAAATGGATGGAGAGTGAAAGGGTGAGGGAGTTGTACCCTCACTTGCTGAAAAATTGATAGTATCTTTTGGGGTCCAAAAGGCTTATAGTGGGGAGGAATGATCATAGGCTCAGTATTTAGCTCAAAAATGAAATTTCTCAGAAATGTTCCAAACCAGAACGACCAGATAGAGCTCCCCGCCAGGATTCTAGCACAATTATTTTTGTCAAAATCCGAGTTCGTATGAGTAAGTTATGATCTGCTGTCCCTTTTCTGAAATAGGTAAAAAAATGTGTAGAATAGTGGCAGACTGATGACTTGGCTGTAATATCCTGAGAGGGATATTTTAACTAAAAATGCAGAAAAATAACTAAACTCCACATTATGTCGTAAAATCACTATTTACTCAACAGAAGATTGCCATGTAAAATAAAGACGCATAAAACACTGCAATCCATTAACACATAAAACAGGAAGAATCTCAGCATTTTATTATAAGTAATAACTGGGGTTACATATAAATCTGATCCAAAGTAGCTGAGATGGAAAACTGGCCACCAAGATGAATTGCTGCACTGCACTGGCCTTCAAAAATGAATGTTGCACTCTCCCTCTGGCAACAGCTACCAATAAATCCACTGAAGCACCTATTGAAGATCTGAATGATCCTCACTCCAATATCCCTGAAGCTCTATTAAACTTTTGAATGAAGTCTCCTCAAAGAGAGTTGGGTTTCCGTCCAACACTCACAAATCACCCGAGGGTTTCCGTCCTGGGGCTACGGCTGAAGTAGAGAACCATGTCTCAAACCCCTCATACAAGAAAATGATATGATCCAAAGATATCTCTCAATGGCCTCCTCCATTTCTTTTATAGATATCTTGGAGCCTTCTAGAGCATTATTTTATTATTATTTTATTCATGGAGCACTTTTCCCTCTTATTAAAATATTCCTTTTTAATGCAGAAAAGGGTAAATCAGCTACCACGCCTCCTCCGATCACTGAAACCCATGTCTAACCATTTCACCATGTAGGTATCCTCGTCCCGGTTCCAATGAGATATTACACTAAGGTGTTCCATCATGTATTCCTCTCGGAATGCCACCTTGAGCATAATCAGCTGAGATAAGCCCAAAAATAACTCAAATTTCTGAAAGTTATCGGAATGCACCAGAACGAAATCCAAACTTCTTGGATGATGGAATATATCAAGAGAATTCTACCCAACCGCATAGAAACTCCTCAAAACTCCTCCAAAAAGCCCCTGGGCCCGCTGATGATACCAACCTGTACCTATGACAGGTCTACTTCTAACTCTGGAAGTCCATCCTAGCCCTGTCATAGGTGACACCAAAAAAGGGAATATTACAGACCTTCTACCCCAAGATTTCTTTCCCTCAAGCAATCCAAATATGTGGGCCACCCTGTTGACCCGCTAAAACTGAGACCCAATGCCCAGATCCCATACAAACCCATGGGTATTTTTATGCACCTGTGTCAAGCCACTTGGAATAGACCCCTCAATGTTGGGATCCCAAACTGATCTCTCACTGTACTAGTCAACAAATAATCCTCCCAGACCCCGACGCCACCATGGCCAATCATCACCTAAATCCCATGGCTCAGACTGCGCACTGCCTCTGACTATAGATGATGCCCCATGAAGTGAATTCCGCCAACAAGCATCAATGCTTCCTGTCTCCTATTGTGTTGTACCTCTAACTGTATAAGCTATCCCACCAAATGTGTACCAACTCATCACCTTTCTCCAATCCAAGTCCTGACTCAATCCCACGTTGATCCTACTCTCCTGAAATCTGGATGGAGTGTTGAAGAAACGACGACCTGTGCCCCACTGCCAGCTAGAATCTGTAACATTTGCTATGTCTAAGGGCCCCTACTCTGCTGTGCTCCCTACGAAGAAAATCGTACCATCAAGAGGGTACCAGCTCATGATCTCCCGCCAATCTATCCTAGAAGAAGAATCCAATGTAGTGTCAACTGCATATGGAATATTCCCAGAGAACTGTTGCCAGCTCATAATCAACTCACGCTGCTCTGTCCCATCTGTCAACGAAAGCTACCTGTAGAAGAAAGCCCCTCTCTCTATAATGGGCCAAAGTGGGCAAGATATGCTCCAAGCCCCATCGATGTACTCCTGGAGAGTGATACTCCCTGGAAGTACTGCAACTATGTTGACTGCATGTGCATCTATCTGTACCTCATCAGTGTGTTGGCCCAACGATGGATGCTCCACCATCTCTAACAACTCACCCCTCTCCTAATCGGGAATGTAATGCTCCTGCTGTCTACTAGATTCTTGTAGAACTATCCCATCAACCTCCAACATCTCCAAAGGATATGGATCTGCAGTTGTTGTCACCGTACCCGGTATATGTGCATCTGACTACTCCTCCTCAATGGTTGACCCCACGGTTAGCCGCATATCCATCATAGACTCAATGTGAGCCTCCATTTGACTCTCCCCCAAAGGACTATCATGCATGATGTGCATAGTATCCTCCTTTGCTGACTCAGGCTCCATCATATGCTTCTCTAGCTGAATCGTCACAAGTGACTCATCATCCAGAGTAACTCCTGTAGAGTCCCCTAACTTCTCACCCTGCACATTGGAATGCAGCTCCGGCCTACTGCCATCAACTCCACATGACTATTCTCGCTCCCCAGAAGCATCACCATCTGATCCCATGGACTCATCTGAAGAAGAGTCCTCATCCTGGCATACAGAAGGAATGTCCTCCTGTTCTGCCTCTGCCACATCATCTGCATCACTCAAGCATGAGTGATCAGGCCCCCAAGGTTCTTTGCAGATGAAGCAAAGTTCCTTCCTCCTCAACTCGTTCTTGCTGCCTGATCCACCAAATTGGAGTAGCTCCTCCCTGGTCAACATTCTCCTGAAACACCCAATGTTTTTCTCAACAAAAATCTCAGCTAGTTTATAAGCAACAGGTGAAACCAATTGTTCTCTCCTCCAAATTGTCAACAACCTGGTCTGCAACATCCTGCAAATGTCATCATTGTTACCCCCAGCCATGATTTCTAAGATCTTGATACTCTTCTCAATGGCAAGACCCCAGATGTTATGTAGATCCTGAAGATTATCTTCTATTAGTTGGAAAACTTTTCGCATAATGTCATCATTATAAGGAAGCATAGGTGAAGTTATTCTAATAATCTCACTGAGACAAGCTACTATAAGTCTGACTCCTTCACAAGGATGCTCCAAGAATCTTCGATGAATCAAAGCAAACATTGTTGGTTTGAGTGCCCAATTTAGGACCCTCAAATCTGATTGGCTCACTTTAGGAAGATGTGATTCTAGCTTCTCCAAATTAAGGAAAGTTTTTGCGGTCATCTTTAGGTTCTTCAAATCAGATCCAAGTGCAAAGAGCCAATTCCCTACCTCGAACTCTTTTTGCAAATCACTTATCCGCTCTAGTTGTAGGATAGCATGTATCCCCTTTGAAAAGGGTTTGTTGTTTGGTTTTTTATCTTTGATCCAAGGAAGCATTGCAGCTCCAAGCACCTTGTGCAAGTGATTTTTCAAACTGTAGCTGGTACTAAATTCTTTCTAAGTCATTAAAGCTTTTTCTAAGATTTTTGCACAAATTGGGCTCTAGCAAAATCATTTTTTCACAACAAGATGAATTCATCTTAGCAAAGTAATCTAAACAATCTCAGGTGAGAAAAATGTTACCCCAGATGCAAGGAAATGATCTCTCCTCAAGCTCTGTGTCGACTCTAGAAATTTTACAACTGCTGGCTGGAAGGGACCCTTGTTTGAGCCTTCAAAATTGCTCATAAAATTCTGCCAAATTAATCTTGGGCTCTCCACCACAAACCTGGAAAAACCAAGAAATTATTTTGGCAAATACGACCGGTCACCCAGGACCCAGAATTTAAGCTTACTCCTTCCCCACTAGCTGCCAAATAATTATGTATGTTTGGGGCACAAAAACTCCCCCAAAAATTCTACAAAATTATGAGCCAACTCCTTGACCAATGGCCGACAAAACCGATAAATTTTTTGGGCTAATTATGATTGACCCAAAATGTTCAAATAGTGTGAAATCCCAGCTAAACCAGCAATTCACCCTGCTATAAGAATGATGATTTCAGACCCGAATATCGCTCGAAAGTTTTTTAAATTTTTACCACAAACTCCTTTCACAAAACCCAGAAAAACCCAGAAAGGGTTTCCTCCAATTTCAACCTTCAAAATATGACCTTTTGTAGTTTGGCCCTCTTCTAATTTCATTTTCTGGCACTGCACCTGCTACTGTCAATCACTGCTCTCCAAAATCCCAGCCAACCTCCTCAAATGTCTCTCATATCAATCTCCCAACACCCTAGCTCTAAAATCCCACCAATGCAGCTCCCACAAATGAGCCTCCTCCAATGACTGCGTAGGCCCTTCCAACCAAAATAACCAAAATAGCTGCAACTAAAAACTAAAAACCCGCAGGCTGATCCAAGATTTTTCTCCGATACCACTATAATATCTCGAGAGGGATATTTTAACTAAAAATGCAGAAAAATAACTGAACTCCACAATATGCCGTAAAATCACTATTTACTCAACAGAAGGTTGCCATGTAAAATAAAGACGCATAAAACACTGCAATCCATTAACACATAGAACAGGAAGAATCTCAGCATTTTACTATAAGTAATAACTGGGGTTACATATAAATCTGACCCAAAGTAGCTGCGATGGAAAATTGGCCACCAAGATGAATTGCTGCACTACGCTGGCCTTCAAAACTGGTTGTTGCACTCTCCCTCCGACAACAGCTACCACTGAATCCACTGAAGCACCTGTTGAAGATCTGAATGATCCTCACTCCAATATCCCTGAAGCTCTATGAAACTTCTAAATGAATTCTCCTCAAAGAGAGTTGGGTTTCCGTCCAACACTCACAAATCACTCGAGGGTTTCCGTCCTGGGGCTACGGCTGAAGTAGAGAACCACGTCTCAAACCTCTCATACAAGAAAATGATATGATCCAAATATATCTCTCATTGGCCTCCTCCCTTTCTTTTATAGATCTCTTGGAGCCTTCTAGAGCATTATTTTATTATTATTTTATTCATGGAGCACTTTTCCCTCTTATTAAAATATCTTTTTTTAATGCAGAAAAGGGTAAATCAGCTACCACGCCTCCTCCGATCACTGAAACACATGTCTAACTATCCCACCATGTAGGTATCCTCGTCTCGGTTCCAATGAGCTATTACACTAAAGTGTTCCATCATGTCTTCCTCCCGGAATGCCACCTTGAGCGTAATCAGCTGAGTTAAGCCCAGAAATAGCTCAAATTTCCAAAAGTTATCGGAATGCATCGGAACGAAATCCAAACTGCTCGGATGATGGAATATATCAAGAGAATGCCACCCAACCACATAGAAACTCCTCAAAACTCCTCCAAAAAGCCCCTGGGCCCGCTGATGACACCAACCTGTACCTGTGACTGGTCTGCTTCTAACTCTAGAAGTCCATCTTAGCCCTGTCATAGGTGACACCAAAAAAGGGAATATTACATTGGTAATCCAGTCAGCACCTCAGGAATATCCAAGGAATATTCTCCAATTTTCAGCCAATGACACTGTGACAAGTGTCATAGTGATATTCGCCAATGTTGCTTGGGAAATTGAATTTTTTCTTCCTATTGTAAGGTTGAAATTTTTATATATGGTGCATTATTATTTCTATATTATAGTGGAATTTAAGCCAATGGAGAAGGGCCAAGTGGAGTAGTCAGGGGCTGCCACGTGCCCTACCCCATGGCATTGTATGGTGCACATATTATTTGAAATCTAAGGTTTTAAACCTAACTATATTTGGCAGAGCTATTGGGGAGGCTTTTATATTTGGTGGAAAAACTTACACTTAGCGAAATGGGGCTAAATATATGGTGGATTAGCTCTAATATGGTGGAGGCGATAACTATATGTTGGAGCTACTTAAAATTGGTAGACAGGGTCGAAAAAATGGCGGACTTCACTAACTTGGTGGAGGTGCATATATTTTTATAATCCAAAGTTTTGAACTTTGGAAATGAATCATAATATTTCGGAACAAAATTTGGTGCGGGGGTCGGGGTTGAACCCACGACCACCCCCGTGCCATTCCATCGCACCTCCGTCTCCTCTACACGGTGGGCCTTAACCCATAAGGTTTCCACACTTACTTAAGGTTTGTTCGCGCCACGGTTGGGGGTCCAGAGGGGGCTAGACCCCTCCCATATGCTCGAGAGTAGAGAATAAAGGTGCTTATCACTGGCAGAAATTAAAAATCCGTTAAACATGTTTATTTTCCACTAATCTGAAGATTAATCCATAATCCGTGTTTAAGCGCTAAATGCACTTAGTGCTAACTATAGATTTATTAACACTTAATGTGCTCTTATCTTAAGCTAATGGCGTGATTAACATGGCAGAAGAGTTAGTAGAGTCCGCAAAATGCGGCAAAGCTCCAATTTCTGTGGAGTTATCTAGCCAGTCTCCAGATTTAGTGGAGAAATTGTAGGAAAATTTGGTTTTGCCATAACTAAGGCAATTTTCAACCAATTTCGGCTCAGGAAGAGTCATTATTGGGAGATTTTGATGTTTTGGAGCCATTGGAGTAGGTTGCAGAGGCAACAGGAGACTATAAACGGAATTTTTCACAATCGAAGCTAATACAAAGGCCCATGCCATGGAAGCTGGACCAAGGAGATGTAGCCTAGGAGGGGCGAACTCCTTCATCAAAACCATGTGTATTTGACTCAGTTGTCTGTACTTGTTGTGTTTTTATATGCTGTTGTTCAGCATTTATTTTCCATGCTTTTATGTTCATGAAATACACTTAATCTCATCAAGTTTTTTGTTTTATCAATCATAAGCACATCTATAAACCCTTGTACAAGAAGAAAACATAATCACTTTCATATTAAATCTGAAATAGATATTAGCACAGCAATAACTAACAAAAAATTTCATATCAAGCAATCTCAAAACTGTTACTAAAAGTTCGACATGCTCTTCTTCATTTTTAGAATATACCAATATATCATCAATGAACACAATAAAAAACTTGTCCAAATAAGGATGCAGCACACTATTCGTTAAGCACATAAAGGTAGTTGGAGTATTAGTCAAACCAAATGGGACTACAACAAAATCATAATTCCCATACCTAGTACGGAAAGTTACCTTGTAAATACATTTTTCCTTGATGTTTACCTGATGATATCCCGATCTCAAATCAATCTTGGAGAACACTTCTTCTCCCTTCAACTAATCAAACAAGTCATCAATCCTCGGCAACTAATACTTGTTCTTGATGGTCACTTTGTTCCTGTAATCAATGCATAATCTAAGAGTGCCATATTTATTCTTCACAAAAAATACCGGTGCACCCCATGGTGATACACTTGGCCTAATGTATCCCTCGTCCAACATTTCCTTCAACTGCAACTTCAACTCTAACATCTATGGTGTGCTCATCCTGTAAGGTGCCTTAAATGTTGGCACTACCCCTAGTGCCAACTCAATAGAAAATTATAATTACTTTTGAGGTGTAAACTCAACTCTTAAATCTCTGCGAGAAATGCATCCTCAAATTTTTGTAGAACTGGGTAACTGCTCTAAACATATGCATCCTCAGCTTCCTTACCTTTTTCATTACAAATGTGCACTGTAAATAACACACACCCTTTCTTGTGATTGTGCTTGGCCTACATAGTTGTAACAAAGCTAATTGATGTTGCTTTCTTCTTACTTCGTAAGACTCTTTGTTATCCATTGTCATCCATTCACTTAGTAGCCTTGTCATAAAAATCCACCTTGATCCTATGAAAATGCAACGAGTCGATACCCAAAATAATGTTATAAAATCCTAATGGAAATGCATTCATATATGTTGAGATAGGCATACCATTAAAGTCAAATGCACAAGATCTTACCCATTAATGAACTCACTTCTTTGTACTTGTAGCTAACTGGACTAACCAATACTTTGCATGCACTTCGTTATTCAGACCACACTTATCCACCAGGTAAGGATTAATATAGCTATAATTAGATCCAGGGTCAATCAAAATAGAAACAACTTGATCACAAAGCTTACCATCCATGTCAATAATAGATGCCTGGTAATATTCGTGCATGTTATCCAATGCTGCATAGATCTTGGGGATACTCTGTCCAACATCTCCTACTATATGTGCCTCCTGCACACTGTAGATTTGTGGTGTACCACCCTTATGTTGTGGAAAATATCTCATGTGATGATCTTTTCCACAAGTCCAACACTATATAGGTTTCCAGTCTTCATCCTTATTCTTCTCCTAAGTTCGAAGTCCCTGTCCCCTGCCAGATGTATTGAACTTCTTAGATGGTGCAAAAGTCTCTTTGTTACCTATGTCCTGAGGCCTTACTCGCTTCTTATCCCATTTTCCTTTGTTCTTATCATTACCATTCCAATCTGTCTTAGTCTTAGAAGTACACTTTGATTGCTTCTAACAATTCTTTAGCTTCTGAATGGACTCCTCCAATGATTTAGTCTTGTCAAATTCAATTCTATCTTTAAATATATCAGAAACCCACTAATGAATCTCTGAATCTTGGCCTTCTCCTCCTTGAGGTAAGGCACATATCACATCAACTATAGAAATATGCTAGTATACTCCTCATCGGTCATAGATCCCATATTTAGTTCATAAAACTCATTTTCCTTGTAATCATAGTATCTCTCTGATAGATACCTCTTTCGAAATAGCCTCTCGAACTCACTCCAAGCTAGTTCCTCCTCATAAATATCCCTAACATTCTTCACATCTTCCCACCAAAAATTTGACTTACCTTTGAGGTTGAATGTAGCTATTATGCCTTTCATGTTTTCTGAGTAATCATGTAACCTAAAGAACTTCCTCGTACAAAGAAACCATGCCTCTCAATCCTATGATTTCTTCATCTCTCTGTCAAATGTGGGTGTATTTTATTTCTTAAACTCATCTAGAAAATATCCAAGGTCACTCCTTCTATAAGGATGATAATTATGACGATCATAGTTCCTGTCAGATTCAGAACTAAAATAGTACCTATGTCTGTCACCTCTCCTATTTGTATTGTTGAATAACCTTCCATCTCTAATCGTATCATCACTACCTGACTTGTGACCACCAAGAGACCTACTGCCATATGCTCCATTAGTCCCATCCTCTTTTCCATAGTTGATCTGAAGTGGTACTTGTCGATGAAACTCTCAGAAACTCTGAAGGATTACTGCATTAACATCTGCTTTCTTTTCCAATGCATTTATGATTATGAAGTTATCTTCTTTAAAAATCCTTATTTATTCCTACAAGGCATCTCATGTTAGCTAAACCAATCACAATAAACCAATGTACCTTAGCATAATCTCGGGAGGATATTGTTTAGCCTCAGAATTATCGTCTCTATGTCATCCTTTCTCACCTTTTTCCCTTACTTTCTCATAAGATCACATACCCCAATCAATGATAAATTCCATGTTTGTCTCAAGGAATGCATTTAAATCATTTCCATGTTGTATTCTCATGTTCTTGATATTCGAATAGATTTTTGTAATTTGGCTACAGAACGCAGCCTATTCTGCAGCTAATCGTGGATTCTGTAGCTACTCTCATGGTCTGGCAGGTTTCAGGTGTCAAATAGAGAATTGAGCCACATGGGCATTTCCAGAATCATCTCCACATGGATTTTGTCCTATTTACTTGGTCGAGATTGATGGAAAAGAAGGCCTAAGATTGTGGTCAAGGATCAATGTCAAAGAACGTTAGCTGAGAATAGAAGGATTCTTGACTTGCTCTATCGTAGCAAATCAAGAGTTAGACATTCCAATTGCAATTCTATAAGTCGAATTAGCCACCTAGAGCAGAATTATCTCATAGACAGCTATGTTTATTTTCTTTAAATACCGGTTGTACAGAACCAAAAACAATTAAGTTTTAAGCTTTTGCTGATACACTGTGTATTAAAGACTTCGTTCTATCATAATACAAATATTGTGTTTCCAATGATTTCTTAAGTGCACCTTTAACTAGCTAGGATTTCAATTGAATCAGTTATAGAGGGCCCCTACACTGGAGGAGGTTTTTCATTTATTGTTTTTAGTTTAACTTTCCTTACTCTGTTTTTGACAATTCTGTTTTCTGAGTAAATTAATGTTTCATTCCAGTTTTGATCAGTAGCATAACATTAAATCATAACTGTGTAAGCCTTGTTCTTCTAAAAACATTTCATGATGATAGATATTCCTATTTTCAAATGGAATCAAGTTTGAAGTAATAAGAATTCACAGTTATCTAGTTTTCCTTACTGTTCTATCATTTACTTTCTTAGAATAGAATTATCAATTAATTGTATCAATGAATGTTCCTACAGGTCATTTCAAGAAGATGATTCCAAACTAAATGATTGAATGTCTAATTCATACAGTTATTTAGTTTTTCCTCTGCACATTTTACTTACTTTATAGGAACTTAGAAACTAAGGTATAATTGATTTCTTACACAGCATCTCAAGAGGGTAATACTTCACATTGAATGTTGGAGTAAATAAAACATACATTAGTTTTTTACATGCTTCCACATTTACTTTTTAGATCCTCATTTAATTGTATCATTGCTGTTCCTAAAGGTCATTCCAAGAAATTGATTCTATCATATTTCTGGACTGAATGATTGAATTTCTAATTCATGCAATTACTGAGTTCTTCCTTTGCATATTTTACTTGCTTTTCTAAATCATTAAGTATAATTGGTTACTTAACATCATCTCAAGAAGGTTACACTTCATATTGATTGCTGGAGTAACTAAGCATACATTAGTTGTCTTCCTTTGCATACTTTACTTCTTTTTCTAGAACATTAGAAGTTAAGGTATAGATAGTTGCTTACACATCATCTCAAGAAGGTAATACTTCATATTGAATGCTGGAGTAACTAAACATACATTAGTTGTTTTACTTTTCTACTTTCACTTAGAATAGCACTGCAATTTCAATCTCAGATATAAGAACTAGATCCATGGAATAAGACTAATGTTAAGATATAAATCATTAAGATAAATACTATGTTTTTCAGATTAGATTCTAACTAGCTAACGGTCTTTGATTTATTTTTATGTAAGTTAGTTTAACTTAGGAACACTTCCTTTTCTTCCTTCTTAAAATTCATTAGATTCATTTAATTTCTTTAATAGTTTTAGATTAAACATTCTTAAACATCAAAGAACAAAACCCCCAAAAACAACATAAAATACAAACAATGAAATAAGAAGAAGGTTAACTAAGCACATACAATGCACCACACTTCATCAGTTTACAAACCTCGGTTGATAATTTATGCAAGCAAATTAAGGCATTAAATTGACTAAACAGATATCTCATATGCAAGATCAACCAATTAGTGTAATCCATGTATATACATAATCATAACCGCATATATACATATAACACATAGGTATATCAACACATGAACGTGATTCTAGCTAGAGTCCATTCATCAATGCATGACCATATCAACCACACATGACATGACCTTATGGATGAAAACAATAACCATACCAATGTACACTTGACAACATGTAAGCACATGAGATGTATAAACAACACATAATAAGTCATACACTCATGAAAACACCATCAGCTCCCACATGGAGACATTGTTGCAACCATGACCAACATCATGCATATGCAACAAGAAAATATACCACAAGCATAAGAAACACATATGCAACCAACATGAATGTATGAAAAAAACACCGCACATCCAGTCTGAGGGTTGAACTATGCTCAGATACCACTCTATAACACCATCCTCCCACATATGATATGATTCAACCTCCTAGGTCACCTTAAGGAAATGGAACCCAACACCACACAACTACACGGACACTTATACACCAACATACCACAGACACAGAATCCATGAATAGTACCCTTCAGAAGAGATGGTGGATCCTGCATCGAACTGACCTTTTCAAGCATCAACCCCCCATTCTATCCCTTTACACAGGCAAGAGTGTGACTAGGACCCTCCAGTCACATGGACAACATGGCATGCATGGGACTAGGTACTTTTCCCAATAGTTCTTATCCTACAATCCCCAATTTTTGTGCCACTTTTTCAAGCCCAAAGCCCAGGTCAATTCCAATAATACCATGAAACTTTTAGAAATGAAATATAACAACAGAATAAAGATATAAACACAAAATATTGAACAAGGAATTGGCTGCACCCCTACTAGCCATGACAAGAATTTCGTCAAACATGTTGTTATCACTGGAAAATCGGACAAGAAAATATGACATTTAAATGTTAGGCAGAAGGATTGCTAAGGCACATTACAGAATCTGAATAATTTTAAAAATATCTAAGTTCCAGAAGAAAAATCAATTGTGCACTCAAGAAACCAGCAAAATGTGCCTTCACACACATTTTTCTTCGAGAGGCGTGCCTTTGCATGACTTTTCCTCAAAAATATGTGCGGACCTGAGAGTGGCGGAAATCACTTTTCGGGACCACAAGGCACACTCTAGGAAATTGATCCCACACTTGAGGTCAGCCAAGGACACTCGCCCAAGCCTCCTTAGGACCTCAAGGGAGCACACAATGCAATAATGTGGCACACACTGGAATCATCCCCCTCTATTGGGTCACCATACATCAATGTACCAAGAGAGGGAAGGAGAGTTTGAAATTAATCTATAAAAGGCCACCAAGAGATGAACAAAAGGAGAGCACATCGTCATTGTAGGTTTTAACCCTGTACAGAAATGATCTGCAAATGAATCTTAAAAACAGAAAATAAGCAATAGCAAGAGCATAAAACATAAAACAGATATACACAGATATTTTCTCCTGGATCCCAAATCGGGACGACTAGCTTGATTTTTCATTATATTCCTTTCAGTGTTACAACACATATATATACATGCCGAAGCATACATAAACTCCAATCCATTAACCCTGGATTAGAACATAATCGTAGTTCCCTTGACTGGATCTAAAAATTACCAGGGGCCGAAAACCATCATGCCCCAAAACCATGTGCAAACCCATGCAAAAAACCATGGGCGGGTCCACCCATCGGAAAATAAGGCCCAAAAAAAATTTCGCAGGGCGCTGCCCAAACCCCAACAAGGGGGTTGTACTTCCCACCTTGTTCCCAGTGCGCCGGCGCAACGTGCAGAGACACCTATTACCCCCTCGCGTATGACTAGTCATGGAAAGAATATAACACATACCCAACATTCTCCCACTTGTTGTTTTCTTTCCAGAGGGGGCCACAAGAGAGCTGAGTCATTAGCCCAACTTTGCAACACCCATTGTTTCTCTACACCAAGAGAACTTCTGAGTGCTCACAGACTTCGTCAATGCATCTGCAACATTCTTCAAAGTGTCCACCTTTACCAACAACACCCTTTTAGCCTCAACCATATATCTCACAAAGTGATATTGAACATTAATGTGCTTTGTCTTTGAATGATAAGCAGGGTTCTTAGCCAAGAAAATTTCACTTTGGCTATCACAATATATCCTTATAGCTTGCTGTACCAACCCCATACTTGAACACAATCTCTGCAACCAAACTGCTTCCTTGCTTGCATGAGTGGCTGCTATGTATTCTGCCTCTGTAGTTGAAAGCGCCACTACAGACTGTCTTTTACTCATCCAACTAACTGCACCTCCAAATAGGCTAAAAACATACCCACTTGTAGATCTTCTGTGGTCCAGATCTCCAGCCCAGTCTGCGTCAACAAAACCATGAATGTCCAACATTCTTTCTAATCCTGGTCTTCCTTGGTAGCACAAGCCATAATCACTAGTGCTGTACATAACTAAAAACACAGCAACATTTGTCCAATACTCCTTCCACGGGTTTGACACAAGCACAACCAAATGCTCACACCTTGCATGTATGATGTTATGTCTAATTGGGGCCATTGCATTTTTGGGGCTCTGCCGCCGCAAGGAACACGGGACATATCATCCTCTTCTTCTTGTGTCTTGGCAACACATTAGGTAGACACACCTATGGGAATCGAGCTGTACACTAGTTTACTATCCTGCATATTGAACCTCTGCAATATAACCTCGACATACTTCCTTTGGTTTAACCAGAGCTTCCTCATTGCCCGATCTCTCTTAATTTCCATGCCCAAAATATAGTTTGCAGCACCAAGATCCTTCATGTCGAATTTGGAGAAGAGTTGGGTCTTCAAATCTTGGATAATTTCTTTGTCATTTCCAATCAACAACATATCATCCACATACAAGACCAAATAAATAACACGGTCACCAATTAATTTAAAATAAACACGGTGATCCTCCTTGCTTCTGGTGAAGCCAAGTCCCCGTATATAGGTATCAAATTTCTGATACCACATCCTTGGTGACTGTTTTAACCCATACAGAGACTTCTTCAACCTGCATACCAGTTCTTTCTTACCCTTCACCATAAAGCCTTCGGGTTGCTTCATGTAGATCTCCTCTTCTAGATCCCCGTGAAGAAATGTTGTCTTCACATCCATCTGTTCTATCTCAAAATCAAATGCAGCAGCAACATATAAAAGTAATCTAATAGAAGTAACTTTGGCAACAGGAGAAAAAATATCACCAAAATCAATTCCCGACACCTGGGAATAACCTTTTGCTACCAACCGAGCTTTGTATTTCTCCACCTTGCCTTCTACATTCATCTTCTTTTTAAACACCCATTTTCTCCCGATGGGATTCCTTCCAGCCGGCAACTCCACCAGATCCCATGCCTCATTTTTGTGCAAGGATGCCATTTCATCAACCATGGCCTCCTTCCAGAGTTTTCCATCCTCTGAATCTACTGCCTCCCTGACAGTTCTGGGTTCATCATCAGTTATAGTTAAGGCAAAACCTGAACAAAAAGCAAATGGACTATGCCTTTCTGGTTGCCTTCTTTCCCGAACTGATCTTCTCAAAGCTGGAGTTTGTGGCTCTTCATCTTCTGAGTCTTCTTCTGTTGTAGAGTCTGATTCATCCTCCTTTAGCTCAAACTCTATCTTCTC